>CM039680.1:105512115-106079063 GCA_022537955.1 Schmidtea mediterranea
CATACTATAGGTTGCTCGGACAACCCTCGGGTTCACAGCTGTCGATAGAAGACCGTTGCTTCGCATTTTGCTCTAAGTCCCTCATTAACTATTTCAGGATTAGGTCTTATCTGCCTACGGAAGAGTGAAAATTAAGATTGAGCAACATTATGGCAAACGTTTAGCATATAAATATATCGACGGAACAATTAACTTTAAGAACACGACTACTCTATTTATTTACACAACACGCGCAAAGTTACAGGTTACTGGTTCTTTAAGTGCACTCCTTTATAGGAAACTATATGATTGAATCGCATGGGATGGTAACCTGAATGTTAAAACTTAGTCGATATATGAACGTCTAAACATAAAGTGTTTCTGTAGCGAATACTCGTACGTTGGCTTAAGGGAATTTGGACATTGATTCAAAGCTCATTTACTAGCTTAATTACCAGTTGCTCGCATTTTGAAGATTTTAGGTCCGGGATGTTGATCCGAGAAAACTTGTCGCGTGTAGGTGTATCCTGGTGGCGAGTGATTCGGCGATTTTTACCATTACAACTTAAGGGTGACTAAAGGTGAATACATGTTTACATCCGGTGTGATGTTATGATTTGTGTCGTATCTCAGAATACTGTCAAACGTTCGCCTACACCTGATTATCTCAATTCCGGTTAAGTTATTTCGTTGACAGTTAATTGTTACTTTTATGTTAGCAACCTTTAGGAAAACTTCTATGCTTACTTGAGGTTTCTAAAATAGATGCAAGAATACCCTTTTGTTGGAATAACTTTGCTAGGTGGAATTTTGTTTGTTCAATACAAATTTTCGCTTGTCTTAAACTTTCCTTTGTTATGTTAAATACACCCACATTATATCCTTCACCCTTATCCCTATTATAACTACAATGTCCCTATTATTGTTACTAGCATTATCATTGTACTATTAACATATACCTTTATAATATTTTATACTATAACCACCAATTATATTTATTTGTGTACTCATGATATACTATATTATTATTATCATCATAATTATATCATCATTACTACAATACCTGATTATTATTATTATTACATTATGATAATATCAATATATTACAATTATCATATTATATTACATACCCTTATCATTATCGTATTATTGTAAGATTGTAGGATCCTTCCTTATTCCTCAGCGTTAAAATTTTTATTGATATACAACATTAGCCGTAGTCCATCTATATTTTTTGGTTTTTGATAAAGTATTTTTGTAAATTCAAAAAAATTTGCACGTTTCCGCCTTATTTTACGTTCATCCTTTTCTACCGTTTTCGACAAAGTTATTTTCTGACTCGGAAAATTTGGAGCAGCCGTTCCGCCCTTATTTACGCATTCCATTTTTACGTTACATTTTTGTTAAGTATTTGAATTAGTTCGGAAAATTGAGCAGCGTCCCGCCATTATTTTTCCGCCTCAACTAAATTAAATTATTTAATTTTTAAGGATCAATTACTTTTATTGAAATGAATTATAATATTTAATTGATGAAATTATTTGCCATTACCCATAATTTACATTTACAGCATTTCAAATTATCTTTTACCAATATTACTTTAATTTTTAGCCATGAAAACACTTTACTTTTACAATCAATTTAATTTTTATCAATAATTTCAATTTAATCGAATCAATGATTTCCCAATAATTTTATTTATTTCAAAATGTAGTCCAAAATAGTTATAACAACGATTATCAGTTAGTTACCAAGTACCCTTTCCCTTTATAGCCTTAGACGCATTAATTTTGTTGTTCATATTATATTATGGATGCCCACTGACTACTCGGGTGTGATGATTTTAAGCCGTATGTAACATAATTTTGAGGTCGATTTACAGAATTGAGAAACGAAAGCAGCCAGAGACTTTCTTCTTATTTCTCGCTTCAGCTTATAGGATAATATTGACTCCGACCCCTGCGTTTTCAACGCCGAGTCTTCACGGGTACATATCATTGGCGATTTTCACGCACTTATGCATCGTACTATGTTGATTTTATTATCTGCCGTGATGTGTCGGCTGTGGGCCGGAAAAATTTCGACATTTTTCAATTTAGTTTATGAAAAAAAAAAATATATATCAAATAATCCATGTATATTAATAATATTTATTAATTTAGGACAAAATAACAGAATTACCCGTCATAACCATCCCAAATATTCAAACAATATCATAAAACATAACCAAAAAAGCATAAGAGCTCCAACCAAAAATTTCTCACCTAAAATCATGAATTAGCTCCAATAGCTGTGATAAAGTTCTAAAATACTTCACAACATTGGAAAAGATAAGATTTCAAAATAGTCTACAAACGATTTTCAAATAGATTTAAAAATTAGTTCAATGGTTTTAATCAAAATGCGTTTTAAAGTCCAAAATGGTTTGAAAAATGTTTCAAAATGATTTCAGTTCAGTTTGAAATGGTTAAGTTAAAATGTTGAAAATGATCAGTATATTATAACCTATTTGTGTGACGTGGTAAATTATGCCAGTAAAACAAAAATTCGACCTTTATTTCTAGCAAATTCTATTATTTATTATTATTTTCGATTTTAGTTTTATAATTTTATTTCGAATTTTTATTGAATTATTACTATTCAAATTTTCATTTAATTTCATTTAATGAACTTAATTGATTTTTCAATTGTCGAATTGTTATGTTTTCTGTTTATTTGTGTAGATATCGTGCGGATCTTGGTGCGTTTTTATTATTTTATTTTATTTTTAGTTGTTAATTTAATTAATTCTTTATTTCTCAGATTTATTATGTTTTAATGGTGTTTTTCAGGTTATTTTAAATGCGTGTTGTATCTGCGTGTGGTGTTCTGGCCATTTAACATTTTCAAGCCGTACGTTCTGGCCCAACAAAAACCACTCGGGGGTCCGTAAAATGCGAACCCGCATTTCAATTGATTTCAAAATTGATACATACATTTCATTTTCAATATTTCACATTCAAAAAGGTTTCTACGGGTACGGTTAAATCATCAGATAAAGATGGACTTAAGGGTCCGGCTACAGTACATATCAAATTGGAAGTTCAGTTTATATTTCAATGCAAGTTTATTAGTTATCAGTTCAAATCAATATCAGTTACTGTAAATCAGTTTATTTGTTTCAATGAATCGCTGACGGCTGGGTTCGCTTTCGAGCTGGTTGATCTTGAAGGGTGATTGATGGAAAATCTGCGAGAGTCTTGAATTTTGCTAACCTTGAATTCCGTATTGGCATTGGCTGAACCATTCTTCTGAGTTTCTGAATTGGGCGGATTGCTTTGCTTGTTTTTGTTAGCCGCCGAGGATGAGACAGCATATTAGGAGTATCATGTTTAGAGGTTATACTAATCGTTAGTATAAGCTCGCATTGATTTAACTTGTTGACTGGGTTCATTTTTATTTCGTTTCATTGTGTTTTTTGATTGCTAGGACGATTTTTGAATTCTTGAATGGTATTATTGGATTTGCTTTGGCTTTTCTTGAATTTGTTGATGATATTTCTTAGCGTTTCTTTATCCCTCGGTTCTCGTTTTCCTACATTGCTATCTCTTCTCATTATTTTCAGTAGGTTTGTACCATTACTGGGTTTTCTCGATTTCTGTTTCAATTCGTCCTGTGTTTTCTTGGGGGCATTGCATACATTGGAGGGTTTATCTGGACATTCCTCATTATTGGTTACTACAATGGTCTTTGAAATCGGACAGGTGCTGTCTTCTTTCTGAAGGGTTGGGGATTTCTCGCATTTTTTCCAACGGGTTTTCAGTGTCACACTCTCTATATTATCATCATTATTATCCAACAAGGTTGGGTTCATACTTTCTATTTTTGATACGTAATTAATTTTTGATAAATTTATTACAAGGTATTCGTTTATTTACAGTGGAGTTTAGCCCTTTTACTCTTTCTCTTCTGGGGTTGAGTGATATCGCGCACTCCTCTTTAGTTTTGTTTTCTGAGAATCTCATTATTAGGACTTGGGCTTTTATAATTCGTCGGTTATTTTCGGGAGTTCTTTTATCTTCTTTGTTTCTTGAATTACCCTCTGTTGAGTACGGATTTCATTTGGGAAGATTTTTTCTTTCGCGTTTTTCTCTTGAGTTTCGTTTATAATGATTCGTTGGTTGATCTGTTTCCCAGCTGTCTGTCTCGCTTCCTGAAGTTCTGTAATGTTTTGATTTATCTTGGGTTTGTTGATTGATTTCTATGCTCTCTGGCTCTTTACAACTGTCTCTAGTTATTACATCTTTGTTCGCTTTTCTGCTATCTCGCATCGTTCTGCTTCGGTTTCCAATAAATCTTCCAGGATTACACGAGTTTTTATCTCAGCTAGTTCTCGTTCAATTGCTCGTTTTCTCTCTTTTCGATCTCTGTTTTCTCCCTGCTGGATTGTTAGTTTCTTTATCATATTGGCTAAACTTTTTTATTGTATTAATTGTTGATTTATCCTGGCATCTGGATTCTTGCTCCTCCACTAATTCTTGCCATTCTTTTCTTCGGCTCTCCATCTTTTACTGTAATATCTCAGTGGGTCTTGCTCGATTGGTTCTACTAATTGAATTGGGCTTGGTACGTATTTCCGTCTTCTAGATTCATTCGGATTTCTATTTCATTTGGATTCATACTAAATATACATCGATTACAATTTGTTTTTATCGTTTTTATTATTTATCGCCTTTTACACTTTTACAATTTTTCCTTTTAGGTTTATATTGCCGCTTCGTCCGTCTCCCGAATCCTTCATCGGTTCGGCGGTACTTGGTTTAGAATTTCAGTTGGGTATAACGGCATAAGCAGGATGGTGGTCGACTTTGTAACATATTACTCTTAACGTAAAGCGTTTGATATTTGTATCTCTTCGTCTAAGAGATAGGCAAGATATTCTGCATTTTCGGTTAATTCCTCCACTTGCATTTCTAATCGATGCGTGTTTTCTAACGTTTTTAACTTTTCAATTTCTTTTCTCAGATTCTGTTCATTTTCCTCATATCCTTGCTTTATCGCTTTTATCTCTGCTTCAACTTGTTCTTTCAACTGTTCGTTGACTTCGTGTTGGTGTCTCAACTGAATTTCTTTAAATACTGCAACTCCTCGGTGTCCGTTCACCTCCTGCTGGAGTTCTGTTATCCTCTCGTTTAATTGTTGGTTTTGCCGTCTTTCATCCGTTTGCTCGTTTAAGGTTTCTAATATTTTCTGGTTTAACTGTTCGATCCATTTTCTGAGGTCCTTTTCGGTTTTCCTGAGCCTTCTTATTGTGCTTTGTCTGATTCTTTCTCGAAAATCTAGGGTTTGGACCTGCTCGTTTAGTTCCTCGATTGTTTGTTTTTGCACTTCGACTTGTTCCCATAACTCCCAATCTTCCATATTTAATATCCTTTTGGGTAACAATCTTATCTCTTTCTTGGCTTCTTGAAAGTGCTCTTTCCATTTTTTCGCTTCTTTTTTATCTTTTCTGTTGATCTCGTTTTCCATTGTGTTTTTGCTCGGTGAGCTTCGTCCTGCTCGATTTGCATTTCTTTTACTCTGGTTTGTTGATACTCAACTTCTGTTCTATCGCTATTATAGTTAAATGTTTGCGTTTGCGTCCTCCCAATCTGCTTCTATTCGCCATTTCTTGCTGGATCAGTATCTTGAGTCAGCATTCTTTCTTGTTATCGTCCTGGGCTCTCTAATTTTCTGCTGGTTTTGGCCCTTGGTTTCTTAGTTTATTGATCTCGATCTTTGCGTTCTCCCATTTAGCTTTATAGCTCTTGTTCTATCTTCTTCTTCGGCTATTTGCTGAATATAATGTCTGATCCGCGATTCCCAATTTGCTCTTGACTGTTCTCTATCTTCTGTCCATTTTGATTTCCAATATCGCGCTTGTCGTTTTGCCCATTCTTGGCTTGTTCCAAATGGAGTCTCTTGTTCTCTATCGGTATTGGTACTAATTGCCCAATCCTCCTGCATTGTTGTATATGTTATCGTCTCCTCTCCTTCTTCTCTATCTCTGCGTCTTTATCTATTATCACTTCCCGCAAATCTTTCGATTTCGCTTTGTTGATCCTGTTTCTCTTGCTCTAGGGTTTGTATCTCTTTCCTTTGATTTTTGATTCTGGTTTGGTTCTGCATAAATTCCTTCATCATTTCCTCTTCCCGCTCTTGGTACGTTTTCTCTTTTCCTTCCGGGTAATTTATTTTTTGTTCTAGTTGTTTTTCCCACTTTTCTTTCATCATTTTCGTTTTTAGAGTCTCTTGCACTAATTCCTCTTCTGCGATTAGTAGCATTTCTTTTATTGTAACGTTCTTTGTCTCCATAATTCTACTTCCTCACTTGTTACTTTTATTGATTCCGATTGATCCTTGATTGCTGGTTTTGACTCTTCAGCTTCTGTTACAACTTCTTTTGTCTCGTTTGGATTCATAATTGTTTTCTAAATATTAATAATCGATTATTCTCTCTTTTCAATCATCTCAAAATTTTATCATAATTTACATCATCTCGTATTTTTGTGGTTTTTGAGTTTTTATAATTTTTTGTTTTTACATTTATCTCTTATTACACTTTTTACACATTGTTTTCGTTTTCTATCTACTGATCAGCGAAACGGAATCCTTTGATCCGCCCGTTGATCGGCTTTCTACACACTGGACATATATCGACTTTTAACCCACATGCTTCACATGTGACCATGTGTCCACAAGGGATATAAATTATTTCGACATGTTTCTGCCAACATGTCACACATTGATACTGCTCCAAAATAGTTTCCTTTATCATTGATTTTTCACGATTTTCTTTTGGTTTTTCTTGATATCGTTTGATTGCTCGGATTACTGCTTGTGTTGAGTCATACCATTCTAAGTTATTAGCTAATCTTTCCTGGATTATTTTCCTCATTTTTTGAGTGTCTACTCCTGATAGTAGCATTATGGTTCTCGTTTTTGGTCGATCTAATATATCTTCTATTTGTTGGTTGGTGATTATTATTTCGATATTCTTTGACTCTTTTTCTTGTTTATACATGCATTTTCCTTTATGCTTTAGCTTTTTAACATTCTGATCTGGTATTGGCTGTTGATTTTTACATCCTTCGCACATTATTCCTCTGGCTGTTTGGCAATATCCTTGACTTGCAAATTCCGCTGCTCTTGGGTTTCCTTTGAAGGTTTTAATTCTCTCTTCGAATGTTCTATTTATAGTCTCTTTTTCCCATATTAGTTCTGTTGGATCTTCGAAATTCTTTATTATCGTTATCTGTTTCTCGCCTCCCTTTTCATCTTTGTCTATTTCTGATTGTCGAAGTCCTTCTAGTCTGTTCATCGCTTGGTTTCTTACATCAATATTAATTCTAAATGGACAGGTTGAAAATTTCCTCAGGTGTTCTCGTTTTGCTGTCTCTCCCTTTTCCCATTTTGCGAGTTTTCCTTTACAATAAATACAGGTAACTTCGTCTGGTAGTTCTGGCGTTCCCGTAAAATAAAATCCTTGTGCAGCCATTTCTTGACTTTGTCGATCACTGAATACTTTATTATTTTTAAACGTTAGATATCTTTGTTCCTCTTTTCTCAAGTTTTCGTCTTTTACCCTCATTGGTGGATACACTTTTGTTCTGATTTGTTGTGGTCTTTCTTCCACATCAAAGTCCGCATAGTATGTTATTGCTGCTGTTAATATATTGGATTTTTCCTCTTCTTCTGGTTTTTTCCATAATCTCGTCCATATCGAATCTGGTCCTTCTCTCATCTGTATTGTTATCTCTTTGCTGATTCCGCTTGCCATCTAAATATCGTCATTATTTTTGAAATTTTTTGTTTTTCTGATTTTTCTGATTATTTGTAATTTTTTGATTTTTATTTGATTTTTATTATTTTATTTATATTTATTTACACTTTCTTTCTCTCTTTACAACGTCTTGTCCGGCCTCTCTACTTCTAATTTTATATACAGATTATCTTCTCGCAAGAATCCTTCTCCTCTCAATCGTTGTTGTGGATAGAAACGTGGTGTACCAATCGCTGTATTCCAGTCGGTTGTTGGTCTTCCCATCTGTGGTTCATTTCCTGTTCTGATTGGATTGCGATAATCCTCATATCCTTTCATTGTTAATATCATGTTTTGTTTAAAAGGCCATGCTAATAGCTCGTCGTAATCTCCTTTTCCCACTCTGATGAAGACACTAATATGGGTGCCTGTTGCGTTCCCATCTCCATTTGGGTATAGTCTAATGCCCAATTTGTATCCATTTTCCCAACTGTATATTGGTGGGCTGTCTAAAATTCTCTGTGTTCCATCTTTTGCTCTCTGAAGCTTTTCTGCGAATTCGGTTATTTTCCATATAAATGGTGCTGTAGGATGTTTTCTGGCCATCGAGCTGTTTGTTTCCAATTCTTTTAGGCTGTTGGTCATCTGCTGCATTTTCTTTTCCATTTCGGCCATTTTCTTGAGGGTATTTCCTTGACTTTTCTCGAAATTCTTTCTGGATTCCAATATTTCTCTTATTAGTGCCTTTTGTGTATCATTTTCTGTTCGTAGGCTTTTTACTTCCCATGCCGACATTCCTATCGTTTTCATCATGATTTCGGTGTGCTCGATACTGTTCTCTATCATATGCTTTTGCATTTCTGCAATTGGTAGTTGCGCTCGACAATTGAATAGTTCTAACGGACATTTGACTGGTTTGCCGCTACATTCGTTCCAATGTTCTTTTAGTTTGACTTTCTCTTTTTTGTCGCAGTTGTTTTCGCATATCCCTTCATATAGATCACATATTTGTTCCTCTTTTGGATTCCGATGTTCCATTTCTATTTTTATCCATTCGTCGATGACTCCACAGAATTCGCATTTTTCCTCTCTCTTGGTACACACTTGGTGATGTTCTTTCATCGTCTTTTTTGTTGTGGTCGTTTGGCATTTTTCGCATAATATCTCGTTATATTCGCATTCATTTGCGTGACTTTCTGCTTCCTTCATAAGTCCTTTCCATTCACATTCTTTTACTTGGCATTGAATTAATAGGTTGTTGATCTCTTTGTTGGTGGCTTTATCCATTGTTGTGGGATCTTCCTCTCTTTCTAATATTTCGTCGCATCCAGGGCATTTTATTGTTTTTGTTTCTATCACTTCTATCGTGCAATCTGTACATATTCTGCATCCACATTTCGTCTGTCTTGCTCCAATCAGTAATTCTTTACATTTACAACACTTTAATCTTTCCTTGATATCGTTCACCACTCTAATTTTATTTTTCATTATTCGTCTCGTATCTTCGGATGGATTCTCGCTTCCTCTTATTCTCTCGATAATTGTCTGCATATCTACAAAAATTTTCAATTACTTGACGTTGCTTTACTTCTATCGTTTTATTTTTACATATTTACAAGGTACGGTTTATTTTTACTCTACTGTTGAATCCGGTTCTGGGGTGAATTCTGGCATCGATGCTATCCATTCCACCCAACTTGCTGGCTCTACGTGCTGTTGATTACTACGTAGTCTTCTAATTTCGTCAGCTTGCCATCTAACTTGATCTGCTAATTGTTCATTCATTCTCTGCAATAGTTCTTTGTTGCTCTTCTAGTCTTATAGTTTGTTGTAGACCTCTGTTCACACTTTCCGTTAATACTAGATGAGTGTTTGTCCACTGAGTTTGCGCATTGTTTGTTATTAATGTCATTAATTCACATTGTCGTCTCCACGTTGCCTCGATCCCTTGATCTTGGTATATTCCTTGATTTAATTCTACAATCTCTATAGGTACATTGGCAGCTGCTGGTTGTTGTATTGCTTCTGTGAACGGTGGTATTCTCACTTGGTTTTGTTGATTCACGTTGTTCGGATCCATCTGTTGATTATAACACATCATTAATTCATCGGCATTCTCTCTGTTTGCGTATTGTCTCTAACGCATTTTGTACAATATTTACATATAGATATATATATCACTACTAATATACTACATAATATTTTACACTATATACAATGTCTTTTCTTTGTCTTACACCATCGTTTCCGGGGACTCTATACGCAATGTTCGTATATCCCCATATTTCTCGTTCATTATCTGGTATACATCAGATTCATTGGACCATTGTTGTGCTTCGATAATGGGCGGTTCTTTTAACCAGAGTCCGCTTGTACTGGAATTTCCTATAATTTCGTATTCCTCGGTTTTTTCCTCATCGTATTGTCCTAATTCGATGTCATAATTGAATTTTTCTACTGCTGGCCATAATCTTTTCTTCGCTGGCTTCTTTTTGCATTTGGTAGTTCTTGCTAGTTGAATTATTATCAGCATTACTACGCTGCTTACTATTGCTGTGGTTATCCAGATCATTTTAATCGTGTAATTCTTTTCATTAGGCTGCATAGTTGTATTTTCTCTTGCATTGGTTGTCTCCATTATTCCTTCCTTTGGTTGTACATTCTTAAGTGCTTTCTGGAGTTGTAATGCTTCGTGGATTGAAAGGTGGCTGTCGTCCATGATCATTCCTTTTTTCCATGTTTCGTTTCTTGGTTTTCTCTCAGATTGTTTTATTATAGGTTGATCTGTCGCATTTGACTTGAGTGGTTTCCTTGTTATCGTTCTCCAATGTTCATGAGTTCCCTTTTGAATGTTTATTACATATTTTCCCAGTTTTCTTTTTGTTGGGCTTCGATACTTTTGATTCTTTACATTTTTGCTTGTTTCACATTGGATTCTTTTGTTTACTGTTTCGTTTCTTTTAGCTTCGTATACGCAGATTTTCGTGATAGGTTTTTCACCTGTGTTCTCGATTACTATTTCCTCTTGAAATTCTTGGATCTGTTGTTCCCTTTTTGTCGTATTTTTTCTCTCTGGTTCATCCATCGCTATGATATTAATAATTTGTCCGTCTTCCCATATACCTAATTCGTATATCGGGGTTCGTTCTCGCGGACTTATTTGCCGTTTGTGATACATTATTGCTACGTCCTCTACCATGCCGTCGTCACTGCTTTCGATTATTGGCTGTATAATTTCTCTGTTTATTCGTCGGTATAATTCGTGCATTTGACAATCGGGATCCACCGATATTTCTTTTATTTCATCATTTGGTAGCTTTATTCTTATCTTTATTGGTTCATCTCTTCTCATATCTCTTTGGTGCTCTCCATATTTGGCTATCAACTCATCTGTTCTCTCGTTGTCAAATCTCATAATGTCTGTGTCTCGTACAGCTTCTACGAATATTTTCATTGAAATCGGTCTAGTTAACGATAATCGGTTAATATATTTTCTAGCTTGGTCTATTGCTTGTTCTGTCATTTTTATCTGGTTCTGCCTCATTATCTTTTGTCTCTCTTTTTCTAATCCGGGTTTTATTTCTTTGGTATACAGTATTTGGATTTTCTGCCATATTTCCGCTGTCGTTTCCTCGGTTTCATTTTTGTTTAATGTTACCACATTTATTCCTTTTGGCCATATTAGAGCATCCGCTAGGTGTATATCTCGCTTTATTTTCCTTCCTTGATAATATAAAGGTTTATTTTTATAACTGGGTCCTAGCTTTTTCACTACCCAATCATACAGCTCGTTGGTGCTTTCGCCTCTTGTTGCTATTATCTGTCTTGGTATCTCTGGAAAATCAATAATTACCTGATACTCTTCTCTATCATATTCTTTCAGATTCTCTTGGTACTTTTTTATCATATCTTTCCATGATGCCGTAAATGTACCGTTATCTTGTTGATATCCTTTCGCAATTAATTTCATTATTCTGCTGTATGCGGTTGTATCTCTGAGGTTTAAGAACATTTGGTTTCGATCTACTTCTTCTACAATCTCGTTGATTTCTTTTAATATCTCGGTTTCATCTTCTCTTGGTACGCTCGTTTCCATTTCCTCTAATTCGGATTTTGATTCGTCTTTGTATGGTTTGTTTTCCTCGCATGACTGAAATATTTCTCCGCCCAGACTACTTATTTCGCTTTCATCTTCATCTGTTTGATCGTCTGGTATTCGTCTCAGCATATTAATATGTGGTTGTTCCTCCTCTTTCATTATCTTTGTTGGCCCTTTTATTTGGAACCATATCTCCTTTATTTTATTCTCGATTTGGGCTTTACTCCACGTGGGCTTTTCTTTTCTGATTCTTGTTTCTATTTTTTGTAGCAGTATCCTCTGGATTCGATTTTTTGCTATTATTGGCTCTGATATCTTTTCTTTTCCTTGTGACGTTGATGCTTCTTGCTCATCTTTTTGTAGTTCTAATTTTGGCTCCTCCATTTCTTGAGATAGCACTTTCTTTGCCAGCACTTCTATTCTTTGGTCTAGTGCTTGTTCTTGTTCTAAATGTTTCAACGCTCCATCTATTTTTAAAATTAATGCCTTCTTTCTTAGTTCCGCTTTCTCTTGTTTCAGGATTGCTTCTTTTTCTTTTAGCTGATCCTCCTCTTGTTCTAAAGCTTCCTCTTGCTTTATTTTCTCGAGTGTACTCTCTGTCTTTTGTGTCATAATTTCATTTTCGAGTTCGTCTATCTCGTACACTAATGTTTCCTTGTTTTGATCCTCCGTTATCATCATTTCTGCTCGTTTAATCTCTTGGGTTTCTGGTTCATTCGGTTTCTCTTTTAATTGTCGACGTCTTTGTTTTTCCTCCTCTGTAAATTCTTTGATGGCCTCTATTTTCTCCATCGTATTCAATTCAACTGCTTTCTCGTTATCAGTTATCATATTTCCTCCCCCTTCGTTCTCAACACACTGCTCCGCAGTGTGAGTTTCATCTGGAATTTCCATTCTCATTATATTAATTCTTTTCGGGGTTTGTTTTCGATTTTCCCATCTTTGCTGGATTTCTTGGGCTTCCTCTGTTTGTAGTCTTTGCCATTCGGCTTGTTGTTGCTCTTGATATTCTCTGGTTCTCAGCTCTTGAATCTCCTCATTGCTTCTCATTACGTTGATTCGTTGTTGTTGTATGTTGGTGGGCATCTGTTGCATCATCTCTTTTAATTCCATGGGCATTCGTTGTAATGTTTCTCGTAGCATGTCTATCTCTTGCATCACGTTAATTTGTGGATTTCCCATAGAGTTGTTTAATCTTGACTGATTTGGTTCTCTTCTTATGTTGCATTGTCTTGCGAAATGTCCTTGTTGTCCACAATTGTAACATGCTTTGTTATTAGGTTGTCTACATATTTTCTCAGTATGCCCTCGTCTACCACATTTTTGACAAGTGTAATTTCGGAAACAATTCTCTGACCGATGTCCTATTCTTTGGCATGTGGAGCATTTTTCGTTTGCGTTTGGATTGCTCCTGAAATTATTATTATAACTTACTTGGTTATTACCTTTATCTTCCGGATTTCTCGTTACTGGTGGCTTGAACATCTGCTGTGCTCTTGGAATGAATTGATTCATAGCTGGATTGGTATTGTTGTTTTGATTGTTGGCATTGACTGTTGATGTTGTTGGTTCTGTGGCCAAGACTGCCACTTGATATCCCAGTCCTAGATGGGCTTCACATCTGTTTGCGATTGCTACTGCTTTATCTAATGTTTCTGGTGCCAAACATCCAAGGTTAGCTCGTATGTCTTCCCTTTTAATTCCTCTTATGAAGACGTCTACCATTTTATCTTCGGGCAAATCTACTTCTCCGAAGGCTTCTTTACACAATTTCTTTAATTCGCAGGCGTATACTGCATTTGATTCGTCTCGTCTTTGTTTTCGGTGTAGGAAGTCTAATATCTTCCTATTTCCCTTTTTCTCTATTCCGAATATTTTTATTAAGAACTCTTTAATCTCTGTCCACGTTGTCAATTTCGTTACATCTCTCGCTTCCTCTACGAATACATCTTGTGCGCTCCCTTTCAAATACAAGGGTAATCGCTCTTTTACTTTTTGATCTGTCCAGTGACAGATGTTTTTATACACTTCAAATTCCTTTATAAATGTATCTAATTTGTTGAGACTACCGTCGAACGGTTCTCCTCTAAACTTTTCTCTGAATTCTCCTACCATCACATTATTGTTATTCGACATTGTATTTGCATCCGGAATTGAAGAGTTTATTAAAGTCGTCATGTTTGGATTGTTGTCCAGATCTTCTTCGTTTACTGATTCTATCGTTGTCAACTGGTTTTCGATATTACGTAATTCGTTCTCTTCGCTGCTATTAAATTCAAAATCGGTCAATCCGCTATCTGTGCCGGTTCCGGTTGCAGTTGATACTTTAGTATTAACACTTCTACTGTTGCGAACTTTTTTCTTTTCTTCCGCTTTTAATAAACTTTTTTCTCTATTCTCTTGGCTTTTGCTTCTCGTGTGGTTGCTGATGCTATCAATGTTTACGGTTATACGTTTGCTTGACTAATTTTATCGTTTCTCTTTTCTTGCTTTGGTTGCTTTGAAACTTCTGGTTGCTTGTCTGCTTGTAACTACTCTGACGGTTATTCCAAATTCTTTTCTGCTCGTTTATTCAAGTTTCCTTGTTATCACTTTGCTTTGTCGTTTGCTCTGAAATATTTTCTCTTTTGCTTTGCTTTGCACTTGACTTGGATTGCTTTGTTTGACTATCGATTCCTAAAAATAAATAACACTCCAATATTCTATACTCTATACTAATTTCTCCTCCGTTTACTATACTATATACGTTATCATCCTTGTTCGCATTTATCGTGGTGGTCTTCTTTATCTGACTCACCCCCCTCATTTTAAGTCCATTTTTAATTATCTATACCTCGTAATAATTATCTATTAATCTCGTATTAATTATCTATATAGTCTTATCAGTTATCTATATAGTCGTATCAATTATCTATATCATAATATCAATAATCATCATGCTCATACTTTCATTCATTCCATTAATTGTTTTCCCTATGTCCCCGAAAAATTTATTTACTTAATCCTCAATCGCTGGCGCTCTATGCCCTCTATGATTTCCGTTGGCTCTTCGGCCTTCGGCTTTAACTCTTTTACTGGTCATCTGTGACCTTAATATCTATTCATAATCATATTTCATCTTTACTCTTATCTGGTACTCTATGGCCTCCAGTATCTGATCATAATCATCCGGCCCTCTATTGCCTCAAGTATCTGATCATAATCATCCGGCCCTCTATTGCCTCAAGTATCTGATCATAATCATCCGGCCCTCTATTGCCTCAAGTATCTGATCATAATCATCCGGCCCTCTATTGCCTCAAGTATCTGATCATAATCATCCGGCCCTCTATTGCCTCAAGTATCTGATCATAATCATCCGGCCCTCTATTATCTCTTATTATTTCATCGGACTTGAGCTCAACAGTGACTTTTGGGTATGTTTGAGGCCTCACACTGACTCTCAAGCCATGGCGTCTTTTGGCCGCGCATTCTTCCGGTTACGCTTTACTCACCGCCATTCGGATATTTGGTACTCGGTGTGGGATCCGGGTTATTGTACCAAACTCCTCGCTGGGCAATAAAAAAACATTCCCTCGGTACTCGGTGTGGGATCCGGGTTGTGTACCTCGAAGAATATAAAAGTATGGAAATGCCTAGACGTTCGATCAAGTTCCAAAAGCGGTTTACTTGATTTCCCGAATAGTGAAAAGAAAAGGAAATGATCAAAAGTGGGAGCGGAAAATAAACTATCAAATCTCTGCCCGCTCCTTCCATCAGATTTCTCGGCTCGATTCGAGCACTCTCATCTGGCTTTAGTAGGACATTTTGAGTATGAACCATTTACCGGTTAGTTCACATCTCACCTACCGTTTGGCCCCGATACTCGGTGTGGGATCCGGGTTGTTGTATCGAGTTCCTCCCAGCGAAAAAAGAATCGTTCGATACTCGGTGTGTGATCCGGGTTTTTGTATCGAACGGCTCAGCGTCATCAGTCCCTTGGCTGATAACAACCTGAGCACGACAGTCCGTAGCTGTCCTCTGGTGCCTCACCACCAGCTAGGGAAAAAAGAAGTCATCTCTAGGTACCTTTAATCTAACTATTAATTCTGTTCCGTGCGCACTCTTTCTCTCACCTCTCGGTCTATCTCTTCACTCCCCCCTTCAAAATTTGTGGTAATCGCATCAGCAAGCTCCCCAAAAGAGGTGATCAATCTCTCGCCGGTTACTTGCTGACATACGCGACTTGGCCTACCAGTTCCTTTCTCAGTAGGGTTGATCAGGGTTTCCCTTGGGTGAGCGTACTATCATTAGATAGCTCAGGTTTAACCATTTTTCCTCGTTCTATCTCAATATAATATCAATAAATATAATATCAATAAAACAAAAAGAAGCATACACTAGGAAACTCGGTTGTCGAAATTTTTCCGTCCAATATTTTGTGTCTCTGTGCATGTGTTTTAATTATTTCCCTAATTCGGCTTTCATGTTTTTGGTCTATTACCTTTATTTATCGTTGTCGGGTGGTTTTATTATTTACAAACATTGCATATTTCTTTCATATTCGTCTTATCATCTAATAATAATTCAAGTAATGCGTAATACACATTTATTTCATTTCATCATAACAATTCATGGAAAGTAAACCGTTAGTCTTTCCTTTATCTTTCGTTGGCATAACATACAGTGCGACTCTTGTGCGCATCCATGACAATAACTCAGGTGTCCGCAAGGTATCACCATTACTCGTGCTTCCTCTGTTTTGCACGCATAACATTCCACATAAGCCTTGGTCTGCTCTTTCATTGTGGTTGCGATCTCGTCTTCAATGTTTTCGACCTTTTTCATTAACTTGTTCCAGCTTTTCCCAAATTTGGTTATCTCTAATCTCATAGATAGAATTTCATATATTCTTTCAGTTGTTACATCTTTATCAATGTCGATCAATTTTATTAATATGCAATGTTCGTCGGAGTACAGGTTTGAAATCGTTGATATATCCTCTTTAGCTCGTTTAATTAACTTTTGTTTATTAATTAGTTCCTCAAGATTGTCATTTTCGATGTTTAGAATCCCCTTTAGTTTTTCTATAATTTTTGTTGGTTCCATCTAAAATTATCAAATTAACTAAATTCATTCACCTCTTTAATATATTTTGATTCATTTTATCTACTACTATTTACTCATTACCTGCTGTGCTTTATTCTATTACCGTTGGCTTCCTCTATTTGGTTCCGTTGCTTTCTCTTGTTTATCATTACTCCCCTTACTTACCCCATTTCATTTTATCCCGCATTTTGCCCTTTTAATTATGTGTTGTTTGCTTATGCGTCTTGTGAGTGTCGTTGGTATCTTACAAGGGTGTTGTGTCGTCGAGTGTTGATGGATGTTGAATGCTTTGACGTTGATATCTATATAACTTTAACATAATTTCATGTCAGTTTGTTTGCTTGGGTTCTTGTACAAGAAGATCATTCAATCCCGGCTGAGGGTGTACTGACAAAATTCTCTGTTGTTTCTTAACTTGATGGTTTTGGTCTTTCCAAATAACAAAGCTTCAATCCCGGCTGAGCCCCCAAATTTGTACTTGGTGGGCTAGTCGTTTATTTCCTTGACATTTCCTCTTATCTTGTAGTAAGGTTGTTCGTTTTCCGTCGACCGTTCTCTGGGTTTCTTTCATTGTTATTACATCTCTCCGCGGTTCGACAAAATGTCGTCCCGACATTTTCAATTCACACATATGCCTATATTTCCTTGGGTCCTTTGTAAAGATAATCATTCTATCCCGGCTGAGCCCCCAAATTTGTATGGTGGGTTACAGGGTTTCATTGTTTGTTTGAACTAATCGGTGGTTACCCTCGTAACGCCATACAAAATGATACTGATCCACTTGGCACCCGTTGCTAGGCAACGTTGGTAATGTGTTCAAGTGGTGGATTGCCCGCAAAAATTGAGTACCATGTGCTAGTACTATAGTTGCTCGGACAACCCTCGGGTTCACGAGCTGTCGATAGAAGACCTGTGCTCGCTTTGCTCTGTCCCTCATAACTATTCAGGATTAGGTTCTTATCTGCCTACGGAGAGATGAAATTAAGATTGAGCAACATGATGCAAACGTTTAGCATATAAATATATCGACGGAACAAATTAACTTAAGAACACGACTACTCTATTTATTTAACAACACGCGCAAAGTTTACAGGTTACTGGTTCTTTAAGGTGCACTCCTTTATAGGGAAACTATATGATTAATCGCATGGATGTGGTAACCTGATGTTTAACTTATTCGATATATGCGTCTTAACATAAAAGTTTTTCATGTAGGCGGATACTCGTACGTTGGCTTAAGGGAATTTGGACATTGATTCAAAGCTCGTTTACTAGCTTTAATTACAGTTGCTCGCATTTTAAGATTTAGGCCGGATGTTGATCCGAGATAACTTGGTCGCGTGTAGGTGTATCCTGGTGGGCGAGTGATTTCCGGCGGATTTTACCATTACAACTTAAGCGGTTGACTAAAGGTGAATTACATTGTTTACATCCGGTGATTGTATGATTTGTGTCGTATCTTCAGAATTACTGGTCAAACGTTCGCCTACACCTGATTATCTCAATTTCCGGTAAGTTATTTCGTTGACTAGTTTAAATGTACTTTATTAGCAACCTTTAGGAAAACTTCTATGCTTACTGAGGTTTCTAAATAGATGCGATACCCTTTTGTTGGAATAACTTTGCTAGGTGGAATTTTGTTTGTTCAATACAAATTTTCGCTTGTCTTAAACTTTCCTTTGTTATGTTAAATACACCCACATTATATCCTTCACCCTTATCCCTATTATAACTACAATGTTCCCTATTATTGTTACTAGCATTATCATTGTTACTATTATACATATTACCTTTATTAATATTTTTATTACTATAACCACCATTATATTTATTGTTGTTGTTACTATGAGTATTACTATTATTATTATTATCATCATAATTATTATCATCATTACTACAAATACCCTGATTATTATTATTATTAACATTATTATTATTATCAATATTATTACAATTATCATTATTATAATTACCATTACCCTTATCATTATCGTTATTATTGTTAAGATTTTGTAGGGATCCTTCCTTATTCCTCAGCGTTAAAATTTTTATTGATATACAACATTAGCCGTAGTCCATCTATATTTTTTGGTTTTTGATAAAGTATTTTTGTAAATTCAAAAATTTTAGCAGCGTTCCGCCCTTATTTTACGGTTCATCCTTATTCTACCGTTTTCGACAAAGTATTTTCATTGACTCGGAAAATTTGAGCAGCGTTCCGCCCTTATTTTACGCATTCCATTTTTACGTTACTATTTTTGTTAAGTATTTGAATTAGTTCGGAAAATTTGAGCAGCGTCCCGCCCATATTTTCCGCCTCAACTCAAATTAAATTATTTAATTTTTAAGATCAGATTACTTTTATTGAAATGAATTATAATAATTTAATTGATGAAATTATTTGCCATTACCCTAATTTACCATTTACGAGCATTCAAATTATCTTTACCCAATAGTTACTTTAATTTTTAGCCATGAAACACTTTACTTTTACAATCAATTTAATTTTTATCAATAATTTCAATTTAATCGAATTCAATGATTCCCAATAAATTTTATTTATTTCAAAATGTTAGTCCAAAATAGTTATAACAACGATTTCAGTTAGTTTAACCCAAGTACCCTTTCCCTTTAATAGGCCTTAGACGCATATTGTGTTCATATTATATTTATTGAGTGCCCACTGGACTACTCGGTGTGATGATTTTAAGCCGTATGTAACATAATTTTAGGTCGATTTTACAGAATTGAGAAACGAGGAAGCAGCCAGAGACTTCTTCCTTATTTCTCGCTTCAGCTATAGGGATAATATTGACGTTCCGACCCCTGCGTTTCTCAACGCCGAGTCTTCACGGGTACATATCATTGGCGATTTTCCACGCACTTACATGCATCTGTACTATGTTGATTTTATTATCTTGCGTGATGTGTCGGCTGTGGGCCGGAAAAATTTCGACATTTCAATTTAGTTTATGAAAAAAAAAAAAATATATATCAAATAATCCATGTATATTAATAATATTTATTAATTAGGACAAAATAACAGAATTACCCGTCATAACCATTCCAAATATTTCAAACAATATCATAAAATACCATAACAAAAAGCATAAAAGAGCTCCAACCAAAATATTTCTCACCTAAAAATCAATTGAATTAGCTCCAATAGCTTGAAAATAAAGTTCTAAAATAGCTTCACAACAATTGGAAGATAAGATTTCAAAATAGTCTACAAACGATTTCAAATAGATTTAAAATAGTTTCTAAAATTGGTTTTAATCAAAATGGTTAAAGTCCAAAATTGGTTTGAAAATGGTTTCAAAATGATTTCAGTCAGTTTGAAAAATGGTTAAGTTAAATGTGAAAATGGATCAGTATATATACCTATTTGTGTGACGTGTGAAATTTGATGCAGTAAAACAAAATTCGACCTTGTTATTTTCTAGCAAATTCTATTATTTATTTTTATTATTTTTCGATTTATTTTTATAATTTTTTATTTCGAATTTTTATTGAATTATTACTAATTCAAATTTTTCGATTTAAATTTCATTTTAATGAACTTTAATTGATTTTTTCAATTTCGTCGAATTTGTTATGTTTTCTTGTTATATTTGTGTAAGTATCGTGCGGATCTTGGTGCGTTTTGTTATTATTTTATTTTATTTTTATGTTTGTTAATTTATATTTAATTCTTTTATTTCTCAGATTTTATATGGTTTAATTGGTGTTTTTCAGGTTTATTTTAAATTGCGTGTTGTATCTGCGTGTGTGTTTCTGATCCATTTAAACATTCTTCAAGGCCGTTTACGTTCTGGCCCAACAAAAGTTATTCTTTGCCTCTTATTCTTCACATATCATCATTGAATCTAATTATTCTTTTTTATTCTTCTTATTTATTCTCTTTCATATCATTTTGATATTTCGCTTTTAACTGTTGTTGAAATTCATTTTTCTGTGATATTTTTCACTGTCTTTCTATTCCGTCATCAGTTTACTCTTAATAACTATTTTCATTTATTTATCGTTTTTATTGCTAATATTTTCGCGTCGGATTAATTCTTATTGTTATATATTTTTGTCTGTTATTTTAATTTTTGTTTAGACCCCATCATTCCACATTCTCACTCCATATTTTTACTTCATTAAACTCCATACCATTCAATCATTCTATTTTATATACATTCATCATACCATGCTTCTACCTCATCATTCCTACTTTTCACCAATCATTCAGTTAACCTATCCATGCTTTTATACCCTATAAATATTTGTGTGCAATGTAATAATTCTATCATACAACAAAAGCTCAAAAAATAAAATTTTTGTACAATTATTATTACCATTATTACTATCCCTATCATTATGATTATTATCATTATTATTACCATCATTACTATTACTATTATTATTATTATTATTATTACTACTAATATAATCATCATTATTACAATTACCATTACTGTAATTATTACTACTAATATTATTATTATTATTATTATTATTATTATTATTATTATTATTATTATTATTATAAATTAAGAAGTAAAAAATAAAATAATAGTATTATTGAAAAAAAAATTCTTTACAAATTATTATTATAAATAAACAAATTAGGTTGATGAGCATTCTATCATATTGTAAATTCTAGTAGACAATTAGAAAAAAATAAACAGCACACAAATTTACAGAATATTGATTATTATTATAGACACTTTCCAATTTCCATGGATATAATCTTTTCAATGAAATGAAACTCTCTGTTATTTCTTAAATTTTTCAGGGTTTTCATCTTTCTAAATGACATTGCTTTCATCCCGGCTGAGCCCCCAAAAATCATGCTGGTGTACTGGGTGTAATTAATTTGTTTAAATCTGTGCAAAGCTTATTCAAACCTATTTCTCTCTATCAAAATACCTTCTTTTCCTAGGGTCTATGCTGTCTCACCCAGACGCCCCACAATTTTAATCCTACCACTATATACCCATGAGCAAGCTCATGTTGGTACTGTATATAGCAGGTGAAAATTCATGAGCAGGTGAGCTCCATTTCTAGAACTACTCCTCATGATATTTTCACTTTCGGGTTCCTGACTGCCGATGGAAGGTCTTACGTCTCTTTCTATCTATACGCTTGTCCATATTCATCTATTTCTACAATTCCTATATCAATTTGTCATCATTACTTGTTATTTATTAAAATATTTTTCAAAAATTTGGGCAGCGTTCCGCCCTTATTTTATGGAAAACTCCTTGTTTTATACAAACGTTAGCCAATGGTAAATTGAAATCAATGCATTATTATAATGTCATTATTTTAGTCCAACAACTCATCTTTACTTTCCTATGGTCGCCACAGTCACCACCATTCGTAAATCTTTATATTATCATCTCACAGATCGATGCCAAAATGTATCATTTTACTTTAATTTTCCACCACGATGATTATCAAACAATGTACGTGATTTAACCCTACTTTATACCTTCGTTGACTTAAATTTCTATCACTAGTCGTACCCTTGATAATATAATAATCGGCAGGAATTAAATTAAAAATTCAATTTTCCTACTTAAACATTTACATAAATGTTATCCCCTTAATTATGGCGATCTTCCCGAATATTAATTTTTACCGTTCCGACCAACATTGAAATGGCCGCCCCGGTGAAGTACGACGGCGTCCTACTCCGCGATCAGTGTGACAAGACCTGACCATGCCGGCAGACACCGAAGGGTGGTTAGCGACAAGGCAACACCTCAACATTCCTCAAAATCAACTGAGGAAATTGAATATTGCCCTAACACTTTCCACAAACTAATATAAGTAAAATGAATATAAATAAGTTAAGGGGGACCTGCCGAGCGATGCCAAAAGACATTGCGGCCATCCAGAATGAGTTAAATTAAATAAAACATTAACATAGAAAAATATATTTCTACAAAAAAGAACAATACTTACGATCGACAAGTTCATCAGTCAAGCATACAAATTTGAAAAATTGTCATACATCGGCATAAACAGTGAAGTCTAAAAATTTTGTGTCAACAAAATGTCTACCAATGTCTAAAAATTTTGTGTCTACAAAATTTTCTAAAAATTATGAAAATGACTGCTGTATATATAGTCATTTCATGCCTGGGTGCGACCAATCAGAGTATTCTGAGCCTTTTTCGGCTATTTTTCGGGTGGTTTTATTGCTTTAATTTTATTTTAAATATTTTATTTTTCTCCTTATTTTTCTCTATTTTTTGATATTATTTTCTCAATATTTCGTAAATTTTTATTTTTTATCGTTTAACCATTCTTTTTGATTGTTTCTCTTTTTACCCTCTGATATTTAAAATTTTGGTCGCCGCTTCCGCCTATGTATTTTCTAAACCTTCTTTTGCAAGGTTTTGGCGGTTTTATATTTTGGTTTTGTGTTTCTTTCTGCATCTGTAGGCTTTTCAATGATTTTAATTAATATTTGTTTTATTTAATTTTGTTATGTTTTTATTTTGTTTTATTTAATGTTTTATTTTATTATTTTTTTTTTGCTTGCGGTACGTGCTTATGTTACAGCAGCCATATTGATAATTTTCAAACCTCATTAATTATTTTGTTTTAATTTACACAATTTTTCATTTTGTTTAAATTATGGCTTATAGCCCAACACGCCATACAAAGTGATGCTAACCGCCACTTGGCACCCGTTGCTAGGCAACGTTGGTAATGTGTTCAAGTGGTGGATTGCCCGCAAAAATTGAGTACCATGTGCTAGTACTATAGTTGCTCGGACAATCCTCGGGTTCACGAGCTGTCGATAGAAGACCTATGCTCGCTTTACTCGGTCCCTCATAACTATTCAGAATTAGTTCTTAATTGACTGTGGAAAACTGAGACGCAATAAGGTGGCTTGTGACAATACTGACATGCAATTTCAAAAGAAAACGACTCAACTAAGGCTAAAACTACTCTATTTGAATCAATAACATGTGGAATAGCTATTGCTTGACGTTTTGAAGTTGGGTTGCTCGACGTCGGGCACGCTCCTTGCGTCCCGGTCGACGATTGTTTGCTGGAGTGATGGATTGTTCCGTTAATTGGGTGTTTTTCTGCGGCAACTGGGATGGGGCGAAGATGAGCGGATAAGTGACTGCTTCACCCTCCCGGCATACTGCTAGGGCGACTTCGAGTCCCCGAATTTGAGTGCGCAGGCTCTGATTGAGCTGCCGCTCCTCTGTCCAGCCTTTCTGTGCCGCCGTGAGTCGGTGGTATACCGCTCTCATTTTTGTTGGATCAACCCATGTTGCTTTTAACTGTTGAGTTTCTCGAGTTATTTGAATGATTTGGGCGAGTAACTCTGCGTTCGATTGTCTTGCGCGTTCCAGTTCCGCTTGTAGAAGTTGTAGGGACGACATTACTATAATAGAAGAGAGCATTTTAAATTCCTTATTGCCTCTATTAAATCAAATTTTATTTAGTTAAACAAATTGTATGAAGCAAGCTTATCTATGAGATTAAATAACAAACGAAAAAGACATTTAATGCTTAGATCAATTTCTACAAAACTTCATCGTTACTATAGTTCTTCTTCAGGGGATTCTCTCTTTAAACTCCTCTTCAGAGCCGCCACCGTATAGGGCCGTCGGGTATCGCGGGCCGGTCGAGGTGGGTATGCCTCCGCGATACGCCCAACGCGGATGTCCTCCTCTACGTTCGTGAGGTACATCCGGGCTTTGACCACATTGAGGTCCACTTGCTCCTGCACCCTTTCCCAGTGGGTGAGGAGGTTTCTGGCGTGCTCATATATTTCTTCGGCCGGGTATTGTTGTCCGGCGAGTCCACAGGGATCGGATTCGAGACCCAACAATCGCCACGTGGTCGGGTATGACCACCGGGGTCGAAGTTGGTCGATAGTTGCGGCATTTTGCGGTACCTTCCCTGGGTGTGGTTCACCTACTGTTTGAACAGTCATTCGGTCAAGAGGCATATCTAAATTATTATCGTGATCAAATTCGCTTAAATCGCCTGCTTATAATAATAATCGACTAAACGATGATTATGTTATTGCTCTCAGACTTATCAAACTCTACTAGCTTGGTTATTATTGCAACTTTTCGCGAAACGACTAGGGCTATTTATCTGTAAGTTCCTGGTGTGATGCATTCAGTCGGCTAGCTTTTCTCACGGTACTCCCATATGTCTCCTTTTAATGATGGTAATAATCAGAACACGTTAGGTGATACTCTAGTGTTATGCAAATGGGTAAGTCGAAAATCCACGATCTATCAGGTATTAACGTTCGTTAAGTCAGGATTTGTCCAGTGGATGGAATTACTACTGATTAAGATTCATTTAAAAGTTACTAAATACTTAGTGATACTATCTGTTAAAAGATCGATTTCAAAACTCAAGGGATCCGCTATATTATCAGATATTGAGGTTAATTTAAGGTTTACCAACCACCTAATGCTGTTTAAGATTAATTCCGAAATTTGTTAAATATATAAGAGTTATGTTAATTAAAATAAAGTTACAGTTTACTAATAGATAATATGGATGTTGATTAAATTAATTCTAAAATTCACTATTATTTGATACTGATATTTATCGAAACAGAGTTAAAATTTACAGGTTGGATTTAATTTGATGATATTTACTTTAGGTACATCCTGTAGGGACAATGTTAACGGAAACGTCAATCTCTCCGAATCACACGAGTGTCAGATTTATTCAATTTGGATTTCCGGCTTCCGGTTGATTCTTTCAGATAAATTATCAATCGGCTACTTCTATTATCGACTTATTGGAATTTACTGGTTTGGAATGCTTGTGGATTTTCTACTAATGGGACTCTTATCAAATGTCACTTCGACAGTTATTATTTGATATATATTTATTCGTCTAAGTTGGACTATATCGGATTTTAAGCGCGTCGTAAGCTAATTTCTCATGTTTTTGTTGGTTTATTTACTAAATTTATAGTCGTTCGTTTAGTTTCTTCGGGAAAATTATTGGATTATTCGCGGGTCTAAAACGGGTGTCAGGATATTCATCAGATGTTAAGAAAACCTTTCTAAGCTAGACGTTATCATCGAGTTAAATCTAATGCTATTTCGTTTCATAATAAATTAATCTGTTCGTGTTTCTAATTCGGATCAGTCTCGATTTTATCCCTATTTTTCAACAATGATATTAATTTGGATTTTTTCAACGATAATCGCCGGTTAATAAACTGTCCATTTTTATTCAGTAACGGATTGGTATTTATTTGTTGGTTTATTTATTTCTATCCTAATCAGTTCTTTTAATCACAATTTCTCCATTTTAATCAAACTTTACTTTTGTTTTTGTTAATGAATAATATTTTATACCCAATTTTATTCTGAATTACTAGATTTTTTAATCAAGGAATTAATTTGTTTTAATCCGTCTAATATTAACAAATTAAACCAAAAGAAGGTTTCCGTTATTTAAACAATGAGTTTTTGGATTATTACTCAACGAATTATTTTATTTTTATCGATCGTTTTCGACAGTTAACCAAATGATTACTTTACTTTTAATTCATAATTTTTCCTTTTATTTAATCAAAGAAAGTTTGGATTATTAATCAACAAATTATTTTATTTTGATCGATAATTTTCAGCATTTAACCAAATGATTACTTTATTTTTAATTTATAATTTTTTCCTTTTATTTAATCAATGAAATTTTGATCGTTAATCAATAGTTTTCGGCATTTAACTAAATGATTACTTTATAATAAATCTTTTAATTCCTAAATTTTTTCTTTTATTTAATCAATGAGATTTCGGATTATTAATCAACAGATTATTTTAGTTTAATCAATAGTTTTTAGCATTTAATTAAATGATTACTTTATTTTCAAATAATAAAATTTTTTTTCTAATTAATTTCGTTCGAAATATCAATAGTTTTAGCTATATCAACGATTTAATTTGTCTTATCCCCGTGCCCTTTCCCTTTAATAAGTCTTAGGCGCATTTTATGTTCATGTTATATTTACTGAGTGCCCACTGGACTACTCGGTGTGGTGATTTTAAGCCGTGTGTAGTATAAATTTAGGTCGATTTTACAGAATTGAGAAACGAGGAAGCAGCCAGAGACTTCTTCCTTATTTCTCGCTTCAGCTATAGGGATAATATTGACGTTACGACCGCTGCGTTGCGCACGCTGAGTCTTCACGGGTACATATCATTGGCGATTTTCCACGCACTTACATGCATCTGCACTATGTAGATTTTATTTGCTTGCGTTATGTGTCGGCTGTGGGCCGGAAAAATTTCGACATTTTTAATTTATAGGACAAATATATAAAATAATTTATGTAAATAATATTTATTAATTATAAAACAAAAATAACAGGTTACCATTCCAATTCATAAAATAGCATAAATTCATGTATCATACAATAAAACCAAAATACCTCTCTCCCCACGCCGACGTCCGAGCAGAGCTCTATAGAGATGCAAAGAGCGTGACGTGGAAAGAGGGTTCCAATATCAATGATCCTCACCTAAAAATTCTGAAAGTAAAGTTTCTAAATAGAATTGAACAATTTCACAATAGATTTAAACTGGTTTTCAAAAATGGTTTTTAAACAATTTTCAAAATGGTTCTAAAAATGGTTCACAATTTTCAAAAAAAATGGTTTAGTTAAATGTGAAAATGGATCAGTATATATACCTAATTTTTTGGTGTGTGAAATTTGATGTAGTAAAACAAAATTCGACCTTGTTCTTTTCTAGCAAATTCTATTATTTATTTTTATTATTTTTCGATTTATTTTTATAATTTTTTATTTATAATTTTTTTTTTGAATTATTGCTAATTCAAATTTTTCGATTTAAATTTCACTTTAATGAACTTTAATTGATTTTTTCAATTTCGTCGAATTTGTTGTGTTTTCTTGTTGTATTTGTGTAGGTATCGTGCGGATCTTGGGGCATTTTGTTAGTATTTTAATTTATTTTTATGTTTATTATTTTATATTTAATTCTTTTATTTCTCAGATTTTATATGGTTTACTTTATGTTTCAGTGGGTTTATTTAAATTGCGTGTTATTTTTGCGTGTGTGTTTCTGATCCATTTAAACATTTTTCAAGGCCGTTTACGTTCTGGCCCAACACAAATATCTTTCGCTTACCACTCGGCACCCGTTGCTAAGCAACGTTGGAACTGTGTTCGAGTTGGTGGATCGTCCGCAAAAAGTGAGCGCTATTGCTAATGCTATAATTGACCGAACGATCCATGGGTCCAATGAGCTGCCGATAGAAGGCCTGTGCTCGATTTCGATTCTTAGGTCCCATTATTCTCCTATCTCTTTCAAATGTGAACCTATACTCTCATATCATTCATTGTTATATCCATTCCCATAGTCCTTCTTATCGTCGTCGGTGTTGATGATTATTCTTTGACTTGTACACCTTTTGCTATGCTAAATATTCACACAGGATCTCTATTACTCTTATCCCTATTATAACCACAATGTTCCCTATTACGTATTATTGCTAGCCTTATCATTGATACTATTATGTGTGGGGTTGGTGGTGTGGATGACCTTCACCCCATTACATACAAAATAGTTTTGCTCCCGCCAATGATTACCCATTGCTAGGCAACGTTGGTACTGTAACCACTGGTCACAGGACCTTCAAAGGTGAGTTCCGATATCAGAACTGCTAAGGGTTAGTCCTATGTCGGGTTCAGTGGAATGCCGTTAGAAGGCCTATGTCCGTCTTCTGTTTCAGGTCCCTTTATTACTTTCTCTTTAATATATCTCTTCTCTATATTTTCTTACAAATAACAACATAATAAACTAAAACGATTTTATTTATTATCAAATGAGTTTAGTTATCAACAGGCATGGGTTTGTTATTTCATTTGGCCACTCCTTTGGCGCGTCGACGCAACCGCTCGGTTCGACCTGGTATAGCATGTGATCGAGGTTTCTTGTTGGTCGATTGGGATTTTTCTTGGTCACGATAGGCCAGTTGTGCCGGAGCGAATACCAGAGGGTAAGTCACTGCACTTCCCTTCTGGCACGCCGACAGGGCGACCTCCAATCCTTTGATTTGCGTCCGTTGCGCTTGATTTAATGCTCTTTCATCCTTCTAGCCTTGTCGTGCTGCAGTAAGGCGTTGGTATAACGTTTTCACCTTGCTGGTTCGGCCCAAGTGGCTTTCACTTGTTGTAATTCTCGACTTTGTTGTAAGAGTTGTCGGTGTAGATGCTGGTTTTCTCGTCTGAGTTCTTTTAATTCTCGATGTATTATTCTCGTGGCATCCATTTCTAAAATTAAAATATTTAATGATTTGTCATCTGCAACGTTAACTTAATCCTATCGGCCCTTTCTCTGAATTATTTTCATGGTCAATATCGTACATTAACGGCCATTTCTCATGCGTCTCAAATAGCTCGTGTGAACCCTCTGGTTGATCAAGACTTATTCGAAAAAACGTTTTAACTTTCTACATTATTTATGGTTTATAAATTTCAAAAATTTACTGGAAAGGTCAGGAATTTACATCATGCATTTATACGGGTATAAAAGTATTTAATTATCAAAACTAAAGATGGAATAACAAGTAAAACATCAACATTTATTGAAAAAAAACTAATCAATGTATTTGTCCGGTTCATTTGGGGTCATCAAAACGTGCGTTTCTTCGATTTTTGTTATTGAAGTTCCATTGGGGATGTTTGCTAGCGTACGTGTGATCCCCGGTTTGGCGGGATCCAAGTCGATTCCTGAGCGCTGACTGAAGTAGCCTTTCTGGCAACACCAGCTTAGTTGGTGCCGACATTTGTAGTAGCCTTGGATCATCTAATTCGAAAGAAACTCCATACTCTGGAGGGAAGCCATCTGTACTCGGGATAGCTCCACTTGCTATGTCCCGGTTCATTTGAGCTAGCCGCTGTCTGGCTAGAACTGCCTTCCGGTGATATTTTCGCTCTAACTCCTCCATTTTCATGGCCCTGAATTCGGCTCGCTGGCGGGCTTCTCGCGCTGGATTTTTGCTGGGCTTGCGCTTGATAGCGATGCTCGGTAGTTCGACTTCCTCGGCTTGATATTCAGATCTGCGCGGCCAGCTTGAATCTCCATAAGTGGATAACTGGTATCCGTTATCCCACAGCACTTGGCGATATCGAGCGGCGGAAGCGCTCGGAATTTGGAGAGTTACTCTGGAGTTATCGTTCCAACTTCCATATGGGTCTCTGCGATCTGAATACATGATAGATTTAGTTATGATTCATATTTACAAATGTCTGTTCGTGAAAACTGTGGAAGTTTGTAACCTATTCTATTTCAACAGTACGATTGTAAAGGAGTTAAATTTAGTTAAAGGCAAGAGAAAGAAAATGTGAAGTTCGAAAGTACCTTGTTGCCTCTCCCCACTCGGCATTCGAGTATCGTTCCTCAAGATTCTTCCCTGTAGAGGATCTCTGGTTCGTTTGCATCCACGATCGGTACTTGCTAATTGAGGGTCCATCGAGATTTGTGTAGTATGAATTGTGAGTTTTTGTTAGTCTTTTTATAGTTATAAATCTATTTACTATGACGGGGTGGCGTGGGTGAAATGAAAATTTCTTTATCTTTATTGATTCATAATGTTGTTATTCTTTGATCTGTTAATCTCGAAATTGTTGCCTATGTCGAATGTTATTTATTATTAATTAAACTTTTGTCGGTGATAGTCATTATAGTTATCATTGACGTCACTGATCATCTTATCGTTTTACAAATCCACTGGATCGATGAACGGATTGGCCCTCATGACAGTTGTTTATTTAATGTTCAATTCATTTGCGATGGCTCCGATCTCATTAAAACTATGACCTGATACTTGTCATTAGGTCGGCATCATTGTCTTATAATCTGGATAGCTCTGTTCACTCATATGTCAAAATTCGGACTATGACTTATCTGTGAATCGATTGTTCGTGTCGCCGTGGAAATTATTTAATTGTGCGTCATTATTCTGCTAGATCACGTTGTTGTAAACTTGTTATTAACTAAGAATGTGAGATTCTCAACTGATGTACCTTTGAGCTATTCTCCTGTTTGATGGCCCGAACTCTATCAAGGCTTCTATCGGACTCCGTTTATTCCTGAGGATGTATCCGATCGGGATATATAATTTCAATTACTCGCCACAAAGAAGGTCCTTATATTGCGTTAATCGATGTATACTCTTAGTTGGACTCTTGGATACTGTCGTGGTATTCGAATTTTGAAATTTAATTTAACTTTGTTATTTTTCGTTATTGAATATCCGTGATGTTATTCATAGTTCGATTTTTGCCTCATGACGTAAGGGTCTATATTTTCCATTTTATGATTTAATTACTATCGCCAATTTAATCGGGAGTTAGTTTTTTACCATTACTCTTTATTCCTCTATGATCCTTACTTAACTGTTATCGATTTATGGTATTCACTTCTATCGGTGAGGTTATGAAATACAATTATTTGTTACTGATTTGTGACAATTGATCCTGTACCTCTTTTAATTATGGATTGGGTCCTGATGTTTACTATTATTAATTTATCGCATTTTAACGGTTAGAATTATTATGATATTTACTACATTTTTTCGAATCGTTACTATTAGGTTATCTGTTTACGCCAGGTTCGGTTTAATATTATTATTTTTGTTGCCTTTTATTTGTTATCTATAGTGCAATTGTATTATTTCAAATCATTGAATTATCCGTTGATCGATGAATTGTATCTTTACCCCTTAATTGGTTAAAGAAATCAAATCTGATCGTTAGTCTGGTTTACTATTTAACTATGATGACTACTTTAATTTTTCCTGATCAGGTTCAGTTTCCTTACGCCATTTCCCTGGCTGCACATGCATGAACTTTATTAATTTAGATTAATCGGAGGATAATTCAATCATTGAACATTTAAAAAAAATTTTTTCTTTCTTTTTGTTACACAAGTAGTTTAATCATGGATTGATTTTATTTACTCATTAACTACATCTTGATTACTTTACGAAAATTATTCTTTTTCGTTGTATATTTTAGTCATAGATTTAGTTACGATCTTTTTATTTTATTTAAATTTATTTATTTACGTCGTCTCGAATTCAAGTCCCCACTTCCCGAGCCTCAATTTAGTCCTAAGGTTCTTGTGTTCATATTAGATTTTACGAGTGCCCACTGGACTACTCGGTGTTATCATTTTAGACGATTTGTAATTAGATATTTTAGGTCGATTTTTCGGGAGATGGGTGAAAGAGAGCCAGCCAAAAGACTAGTTCTCAATCTTCCCACCGCCGTTATAATGGATAGAATATTTACGTTCGAGATCCGTCGTTACGCACGACAGAGCTTTCACGGGCACACACTATAGGCGGAGAAACCGCACTTACACAGTGTGACTAGTTGTGTTTTGATTTTACTTTCTTGTGTGATGTGTGGCTATGGGCCATAAAAATTTCGACTCATTAAAAAGATTTCGTTTTCGAATACATATATTGGTGCATTTCAGTAAAAACATAGTTGGCCATTGATTCATCTCATTCATACACAATCAGGTGGCAAATATTCCCACATGCACAAGTCAGTAGAGCTTAGCTGTAAGATACTGGGTTCGTGATGTGGAAATAGTTGCCGAGAGTTGTTTCTACTGCTGAAAATGTTCTCCTGAATAGTAATTATTCACTGAGTGAAAAATTGATTAAAACTTTGTGAAAATGGATTGGTATTTATACCTGTTCTGTGACCCTAACCTTGCGTGTTAATTTTTATGCGTTAAAACAAAATTTGACCTTGCATTATGTGTCTAATTTATTTCTAATTTTTTATTATTTTTTATATTTATTTCATAATTTAATCATTTATTTTTAATTTCAATCATTTCTGATTAAAATTATTTTATTTTTGTTCGATTTATTCATGAACTCTTACTTTTTCGTAAATTGTCACTTTTTCGGTCAAATCTTTTGTTATTGTGTTATTTCTATGTCAATTTGTGCATATCTTGGTGCCTTTTTTAATATTTTAATTTAATTTTATGTTTTTCTATTTTATATGTTAAATTATGTGTTTTCTCGCATTTTTAGTGGTTACTTGATGTTCCTGGGTCCGATTTTGAATTTTGCATGTTATGTTTGCGTGCTGTTTCCAATCCATTTAAACAAAATCTTGTACTGGCCCAACATATGTATTACCTTTATTAATTGTTACTACTATTACCTTTATGATTATTTTTATTACTATAATTACCATTATATTTATTATTGTTACTACTATTATTATTATTACTGTTATTATTATCATAATTATTATCATTATTATTATAAGTACCATTATTATTATTATTATTATTATTATTATTATTATTATTATTATTATTATTATTATCATTATTATCATTATTATCATCGAGTTTTTTGTAGGGATCCTTCCTTATTCCTCAGCTTTATAAAATATTTTTCTTATATAAAGATTTAGCCGTAATACACGCGTATTTTACGGTTTTCGATAAAGTATTTTCATCGATTCGGAAAATTTGGCCAGCGTTCCGCCCTTATTTTACGCGTTCCATTTTTACTTTACTATTTTTTTAAGTACTTGAATTAATTCGGAAAATTTGAGCAGCATTCTGCCCTTATTTTACAGTTTTATAATAATCTTATACCAACAGTTGAGCCGCATTTCACCTTTAGTTTACTATTTTCGATAAGTATTTTAATCAATTCGGAAAATTTGAGCAGCGTTCCGCCCTTATTTTATGGTTTTATCCGGATATTCTATCAATTATTGAGCCGAATTCTACTTTTACTTTGCTAATTTTGATAAGTATTTTAGTTGATTCGGAAATTTTGAGTAGCGTTCCGCCCTTATTTTACAGTTTTATGATAAGTGTTTTAATTATTTCCGAAAATTTGCGCAGCGTTCTGCCCATATTTTCCGTCTCAATTCAACATATCTTATCTACTTCTTTAAAACATTATTTTTCATTATTTTAGTAGTTCGGATTAATCTTTTTCCGATGGCTATTCATTTTAACTGTTGCAACGATTTCGCTATTTTCCACGCTACCCTTTCCCTCTCTTTGTCCTTATAATCTATTTATGTTCATATTATATTTAATGAGTGCCCACTGGACTACTCGGTGTTAGAGATTTTGAGCCGAATGTTGTTAAAATATTTATGTCGAATTTACAGGAAATGAGTGGCGGAGGAGCAGCTAAAACACTGCTTCCCCTCCTCCCAGTTTCCCCTATAACGGTAATATTGACGTTCAGGCCCTGCGTTATTCACGCCGGAACCTTCACGAGCACAGACTATTGGCAGGTAAACTGCTCCTACACAGCCTGAGTTGTGTGTAGATTTTATTGATTTGCGGTGCCTGAGTGACTGTGGGCCGAAAAAGAAATCATAAATAAATTTTACCATAGTATTTGGAATAAAAATTTCGACGCACGAAGGTTGTAGATAGAAAATATTTATTCAGCATATTACATCGTCCATGTTAAATTCGTTCGGCCACATACCACAATTGGTAATTCATAAAAACATTGTGAGTATTTCGTAAATACCATTCGAAAATCATTGTGTCCATTCCATAATTTTAATTCGAAAATTCACTGCGTATATTCCATAAATTTAACTCTAAAATTCACCGTGTACATTCTATTAATTCCAGTCGAAAAATTCAATCAATACTTATACACTAGCCGAGAGTGGTCGTGTTCAGGCAAAACACTTACCCGTGTTAATTGCCTGAATGCACGACTCTCGACTAGTTACGCACATCAACTAATTTTCTAAAACTAAGTTGCAACTAAAATTAAAAATTTTCTCTCCGAAAAATAAGACTGAAAATTTGTGAAAACACATCGGTATATATACCTATCATTTGGCCTTAACCTTGCGTAATAATTTTATTGCGATTAAACAAAATTCGACCTTGAAATTATTTGTGTTATCTAAATTAAATTTTTATTTATTTCTTAATTTAAATTGGTAATTTATTTTTAACATTTTTAAATAAATTTATTCAGCTAAAAATATTTTATTTTTATTCATTTAATTCATTAATTTTTACCTTTATATGAATGGTCATTTTATGGTCAAGTTTTCTTGTTATTGTTGGGCCAGAACACAAATGGCCTTGGAAAATGTTTAAATGGATCGGTAACACACATGCAAATATAACAAGCAAATTTAAATAAACCTATTAAAACACCAATTAAACCCTATCAAATATGAGAAAAAAGAGAATTAAATATAAAATAATAAACAAAAAAATAAATAAAAATAATAACAAAACGCAACAAGATTCGCACGATACAAACACAAATATAACACGAAAACCCAACAAATTCGACGAAAATTGTTAAATTAATAAAAGTTCATGAAAATGAAACTTAAATCAAAAAATTTGAATTAGTAATAATTCAATAAAAATTATAAATAAAAAATTATAAAAATAAATTGAAAAATAATAAAATTAAAGATACACTAGAAAATAACAAGGTCGAATTTTGTTTTACTACATCAAATTTAACACGCGAGGTTAGGGACAGAAAATAGGTATAAATACCGATTCATTTTCACATTAAATTTAACCATTTTTCAAACCATTTTGAATCAAAATTTGATTTTGAATTATTGATTAAAAATCTATCACGAAGCCTTACTTTTAGGTGAGAAATATTTTATTTTGGAGCTCTCCCTCCACGTCACATCCTCGCAATCTCGGCAGAGCTCTGCTTGGACGTCGGCGTGGGGAGTGATACAATTTTATGTTTTGATGAATTTGTTTGTTGGACAAGTAATTTTGTATTTTGTCTTTAATATGATAATAAACATTTATATTATTCATAAATTGTTTTAATATATTTAATAAACTAAAGTAAACTGTCGAAATTTTTCTGGCCCACAGTCAACACAAATCGCAAGTCAACATAGTACAGACTCGTGTAAGTGCGTGGAAAATCGCCAATGATATGTACCCGTGAAGACCCAGCGTGCGGAACGCAGGGGTCGGAACGTCAATACTACTCCATATAGAAGAAACGAGAAATAAGGAAGAAGTCATTTGGCTGCTTCCTCGTTTCTCATTTCTGTAAAATCGACCTAAATTATTCTACACACGGCTAAAAATCATCACACCGAGTAGTCCAGTGGGCACTCATTAAATATAATATAAACACAATATGCTCCTAAGGCTTATTAAAGGGTAATGGTACGGGGAATAAATTAATTCATTGATTAAACTAAAGTAATTTGTTGATTAAGATAAAGTAGTTCATTGATTAACGATAAAGTAATTCATTGATAAAAATTAAAGTAATTATTGGGTAACAATAAGTAATTCATTGAGTAAATTAATATAATTCATTGATTTAAATTAAAGTAACTATTGAGTAAAAATAAGTAATTCATTGATTAAAAATAAAATAATTCATTGATTAAAATAAAGTGATTATTGATTAAATTCATTGGTTAAAAACAAAGTAATTGTTGATTAAAAGTGAGTAATTTATTGATTAAAAATAGAGTAATGCATTGAGTAAAAATAAAGTAATTAAACTAATTGAGGGTAGAAATAAATAAATTAATCTGTTAATGGAAAGTAAGCGCAAAACCGTTGCTTAAAATAACTTGACAATTCATTAACCCGAGATCATTGCTATAAAAATTTAAATCATGATTGTAAAGAAAATTAATATCATTATAAAAGGAAAAATGAAATCGATGTTAACATGCATTCGTTGTTAGTAAATAAAATAAAATCGTTGGTAATAAATTGATCGATAAATTCAACTTAATTATAACTTCTAGTTCCTAATTGTTGTCAAATAAAATCGTTCGAACCCCTACTAAAGTGAAGAATTTAAGTCCGAGATTAGACACGCCTCGCTGCACCCCCGACGAATCTAAAATCATGGCCGTATGATTAAAAATAATCGTTTTGCTTTCGGAATTTAAATTTGATTCAGGAATCCCCAACCATAGATTAAGGTTAGTAATGAATTGTTATTAAAAATCTGATAAGAGTATGATGGTATTAATAATTATAAAAAATTAATAATCAATTCGTCAAATCTTTCATCCTTAAAGTACATACATTTAGATAATTCCAAGCACAATCCAAATTATTTTTACAAACGAAAAGCGACGAAATATTATAATAAAGATCCAACACAAATTAGAAACGAATTGTCAAAATGCATATGATTCCGCAACGAGAGTCAAATAAGTAACTCTTCGGTGAAACGACCAAAATATTCCATTCCAGAAAAACATGAGGAAATCAAAACATTGGGTTTTTCCTGAAATAGGTCAATAATATAATTAATAAGAGAATCAAACGTACCCGACACACTCCAAAAATGTCTCACAGTAATGTACAACGACAATAGGCTCTATGAGGTAAACACTGGAGTAACATCAGAAATAACCGACTAATAATCAAAAATTCACCTGAGATATTTAGTAAATCAACCGGAAACTGTAAATCCGAATTGAATGAACCCGAAATTCTCGTGATCTGCGAGATTGACGTTTCCGTAGACATTGTACCTATATAATGAATATAGATTAAATTCCATCAATATAAACACAAATTCTCTCACGAAAATCTCCATGGTTAGTCATGAGGTAACGGATGCGGGTGCATCAACACTGGTTAAATAATTTGGTATGAATGCCATCCAGTCATTGTACTATCATTTTTATTTTTGAAATATGGATCTACCAACTATGACGTCAATAGGAGAAACACTAAAGGAGTCGAGTGTCCCAAGCCAAGGTAATTTACATCGACGTTCATTTCAATAAATGTTAACATTATGTATTTAGTAAATTTTAAATTAATTTTAATAAATGTTAATATTATACACTTAGCAAATTTTACGTTCATTCTAATAAATGTTAATATTATGTACTTAGTAAATTTTAAATACATTTTAATAAATGTTAATACTATGTATCTAGTAAATTTTAAACTAGTTTTTAACAAATGTTATCACTATGTATTTAGCAAACTATAACTTAATTTGATAAAGTTTAATACTAGGTAGCTAGTAAATTTTAAATTAGTTTTTAACCAATGTTAATACCATATATTTAGAAAGCTTTAACTTAATTTTAATAAATGTTAATACCTTATAGTTCGTAAAGCTTAACTTATCCAAATTCATAAACTTTAAAGTAAACAGTTATTTATATGTTCCATGCATTATTAAAAATCTTATAGTCATTATTATTCATAAATTTCAGGGTAATCCATTTCGTTAATATTCATCATTACCTTACCAATTTTTGAAGGGGACCTTTTATGAATTCAAGAATTTCGAGCTCAATAATTATCATTGTCTAAAATCAAGGTTTATGTTCTGGATAACTACTAGTGGATTTCCCCACAATTTCGACAGTTATGTTTCTATGATTTCCGGATAGTAGGATTGATTAATTTTCATGGTCTTATAGGTTCATGAAATCTACCAGCATTGCCACTTCGCGGAGAATGCGACCGATAATTGTCCTCCCTTACCTACTGATAGTTCGCAATGTCCCATAGAATACCATCTGACGGTTATGCCACTCCTTATGCTTCGGACCGATAATTGTTGCCATTTCATGAGGTTTAGTACCTAAACGAGATAGTATTCCGTGAACACAACGCGTAATCCAACGAATGTCCACCACACAGTTAACGCTGAAGATCATTTTATCTCTTGAACATCGAATTGATTACTGGGTTCAAACTCAACTAGTACTCCCCTACTTGAGTTTTAACCGGCAACTGAATCTTTGTTCTATGAATCCGACATTACTAATCATGAAGCGATCACCGACGACTTGAGCAGGCCTGCCGACATCTGTGTAGAAGAGAAATGAATGGATACTAACTCCAACCCTTTTGTTACACATCGAAGTGCGGAAAATTTATGCCCATACCACTTATCCGTCGATAGACGTTGATAATCCTCATAAAAATAAACCGACACGGGCGATGCCTTGACGTCAACACGCTAGCTGAGGGACAAGAGACTATGCCACTGTTAATAAAGAATATACGGGAAACTATGTTATACCGGTTCACCTAATCATAACGATATTTATTTTAGAAGAGTCACCACTTCTCGAGGAGATCCCCGCCCACGTGGCGGAAGAATGGCGCCGGGCTTGGAAGCGGGCCCGACCGACAGCAATGTCCGAGGAACTTCAACCCAAGGAACCACACCGAACCACCCTACAGATGCTAGGTATGGAGAATGATCCTCTTTGGGCCGGATACGATGTAGCCAGCAGTATCCTGCCGAGGAGATTCGAACTCACGCACGGAGCCTCCTCGCCCATTGGGAAAGGGTCCAATGGCAGGTCGGTCAGAATGTCGTCAAGGCCAGAATGTATTTGGCCAATGTCGAAGAAGATATCTCCGTCGGGCGCATCACAGAATTCTATCCAGCCCGACCGGCCCGTAACACTAAACGTCCAGTGGCCATTATCCCCGGCTACTCCCCGGAGGAAGGGGTTAGGAAGTTCTTGGAGGAACCCTAACTTCCTGGACAAGAGGAAACAAAAACAACGTTCTGTGTTATTTTAGTTGAATAAAATCTTAAAAAAAAAATGTTGTTCATTTATTTGCTAAATTAATAATTCATTTTTGCACCCTATGTTTTACTAATCAGAATTTCACTTTGCCTAAGTTAATGATGAAATTAAGGGTTTGTATTACAGATATGACATCCGTCCAGATATTGCAAGCGGAACTCGCTCATATGCGACGTGCCAATACGAATCTTCTCGACCAAATAGTTCAGATAACCCGAGAAGCCCAGCAGATCAAATCTACCTGGTCGGACCCGAAGAAAACAACGGCTCTCTATCACAGGCTCACTGCCGCTCAAAAGAGCTGGGCGGAGGAGCGACTACTCAACCAGAGTCTCCGAACACAAATCCGAGGACTGGAAGTCGCCCTGGCTGCAAGTCTGGAGGGGCAAGCGGTAACTTACCCGCTTATCTTTGCTCCATCCCAGTTGTCCTACCAGAATCAGATCCACAGCGCTACCCCAGCCAAAAATTCTTCAACAGCCCCATCAAGCAGCCACCGGCCAGGACGAAAAGAACGTGCCCACCGCAGAGCCGCCCATCTGCTAGATAAAGCGATCTAAATGACGGACATGGCACATTAATTTTGTTATTTTGTTATTTTAATAAACAGAATCGTAATGGTAATTAAAGTTCGAAAATTTAGCATGCTCCCGATAGGATGATAAGTAGCGTGGTCGTCGATAAAATCGTGAATACTCCCCCGGTGCCGTCGAAACAGTGTTTCTCTCCCGCTGGTCAACACGAATTTTGCATTTCTTACATTGGGAACAGAGTAAAGCGAGCACAGGTCTCCTAACGACAGCTCGTTGAATCCGAGGGTTGTCCGAGCAATTACAGTATTAGTAATAATGCTCACTTTTTGCGGACAACCCACCCACTCGAACACATTTCCAACGTTGCTTAGCAACGGGTGCCGAGTGGTAGTCGAAGTAATCATTTTGTATGGCGTTACTGGGGTAACCACAGGCTAATTCAAACAAATAATGAAACCCAGTAGCCCACCATTATTATGTTATATTATATGTAGATTTCGTCCGGTTCTTGATGCATTTTGTATTTATTTTATTTTACTTTTATGTTTTTTGATTTTATATTTTGGTGGGTTACAGGGTTTCATTATTTGTTTGAATTAACCTGCGGTTGCCCCGTAACGCCATACAAAATGATTCTAATCGCCACTTGGCACCCGTTGCTAGGCAACGTTGGTAATGTGTTCAAGTGGTGGATTGTCCGCAAAAATTGAGTATTATCGCTAGTACTGTAGTTGCTCGGACAACCCTCAGGTTCACGAGCTGTCGATAGAAGACCTATGCTCGCTTTGCTCTGTCCCTGGTAGAACTTCAAGATTAGGTTCTTATTGGCCTGTGGAAGGATGAAACGAAGGTTCGGTGACGTGATGTGAATATTTATGATAACGCTGGCATACAAATGCATCAAAGAAACAATTTAACTATGAATATGACTACTCTATTCGAATCAACAAAACACGCAGCATTTACGAGTTAATGAGTTTGAAGCTGGATTGCTCGACGTCGGGCACGTTCCTTTCGTCCCGGCCGACGATTATTTACTGGAGTGACAGATTGCTCCGCGGATTGAGTACTTTTCTGCGGCATCTGAGATGGGGCGAAGACGAGCGGATATGTTACCGCTTCCCCCTCCCGGCAGACTGCTAGGGCGACTTCTAGTCCTCGAATTTGAGTGCGCAGGCTCTGACTGAGCTGTCGCTCTTCCGCCCAGCCTTTCTGTGCCGCCGTGAGTCGGTGGTAGACAGCTTTCGTTTTTGCTGGATCTGACCATGTTGCCTTTATCTGCTGTATTTCTCGGGTCATTTGGATAATTTGGGAGAGCAGATCCGCGTTTGACTGCCTCGCGTGATCCAGTTCAGTTTGTAGGATTTGTAGGGAAGACATCACTATAACAAGAGAGAACATTTTAATTTCTTATTGACTTAAATAGATCATAATTTATTCAGTTAAACAAGATTATGGAACGAATTTATCTATAAGGAGAAATAACACGAACGACATTTAATTTTTAAATCAATTACGACATGCACATTGTAACTATTGAATTTATTCCTCGGGGAAATGTCTTTTCAGGTTTTTCTTTAGAGCCGCCACCGTGTAGGGCCGTCGGGTATCGCGGGTTGGTCGAGATGGGTATGCCTCCGCAATTCGCCCGACGCGGATGTCCTCCTCCACGTTCGCGAGGTACATCCGGGCTTTTATCACATTGAGGTCCACCTGCTCCTGCACCCTTTCCCAATGGGTGAGGAGGTTCCGAGCATGCTCGTATGTCTCTTCGGCTTGATATTGTTGACCGGTGAGTCCGCAAGGGTCCGTTTCGAGGCCCAATAGTCTCCAAGTGGTAGGGTATGGCCATTGTGGTCGAAGTTTGTCTATAGTGTCTGCGGCTTTTGGTGCCCTCCTCAGGTGTTTTCCGCTAGTTGCTGGTGTAGTAGTCCAATCGACTGGCATAATCTGAAACGATATTATGAATAAACCATTAGATGCGAAGTATAGAAGAATTTATTCACGTTGGTCGTAAGGACGTTTACCTACTTAGAGTTTGAAAGAACTGGCGTAATTGTTATTAATAGTGGACTACGCTCTGCGTCAAGCAATATTGAAAATTCCTCTTGCGACAATCAACACACTAGATTTCACGTGGTATCTCAGGTCAGCATTTTGATCATAGATTAACAAGACCCGTCATGATTAAAATGTCAAATTTGTATTGTGTCTAATTAATCGTTGGATCTTTAAAGGACAACAATCAAAAAGGTAGGATGACTTAGCAACTTGACTTAATGTTTGGGAACGTCGCTATCGGCTTTGAGAGTCATGATATCCTTGTGGGTGATGATTGACTAATTGGTTGAGAATTAGTTACAAATTAATTTATGCGAGGTCCTTATTTATCTTAATGCCGGGGATCGAATATAAAATGGTATGTTGAATCTGTGAATTTAATGATTTTTATTACTTCTCGTGTACGGCGATGAGAAAATCGATTTTGGTTTATCATTGTAACGGTGCGTTTCCGTTAAATGGCTGGTTCGTCTTAATCGTAATGTCGACGATCGACAGGATGTCCGGTAGATTGGTCAAATTTGGAATCGACAATTTCGTCGTGGTAGGTCATACCTTGTTTATTCTACTTAAGTCAACTTAATTTTAGAGAAATTTCGATTGACGTATCCGATTTAGTCGATTTGATCAATTTCGGAATTTTAATATTGTCGTTCATTTGGATGTTCTGATCGGTATACTTAGGAGAAAGACACTTGCAATCTACCGTAGTTTTCGGGAACTCCTCCTCAATACTGTGCCATCTCATGTATCTGAAGTTATTACCGTTCTCATATGGAGTTTTTCATTTATCGTTTCGTCGGGATGTTTATGATCATTTTATGGTTATCATCGAACTTTGATGTCGGCGGTGAGTTTTTTCAGTGTTTTGTCATTAATAAAATGTTTTATACTTGGACTTTACGTAATGTAAAAATAAACTTTTGACTACTATTCCAATTGCTTAAATTTTTATGGTTATTTGATTTTTTGTTCATTTTACATTAAGTTAATATTTTGCTTTCGTCTGATTTTGAAGTTTTAATGGGTTTTCAATTTAGATGTTACTGTCAAATTGAATTCATCCCGTCAATTTTATTTCGTTTTGGCAAAATAATCGGCAGTTTCATGGTAATTTCGATTCTTTCTAGCGATATTAATTTGCTTTATGACTACGGCCTTAGTCCTCGTAACAATGATTTTATTACCTGTCTATTTTAGTGAATTGTTAGTATATTCGCACTTATTTTCCTTTTATAATTCTTTTTCTTTAATCGATTAGTTAATCTAATACATCGCTTCACTTTTAACCCCTTACTTTCAATCTATGAATTATTTTACTCCTGGTTAACGGGTTGCTGTGCATTGAAGTCCGTGAATTACCTTCCTTATAATTGATACGTTATTTGAGGTCGATGAATTCAATTCGGCAATTACTTCAACTTTTATCAATGGTTGGTTTTGATTAACGCAATACCTTACTCGCTCTTGCTTGACGATTATTTTAATCTTATCGAAACGAAGTATAATAATTTAATTAAGGAAATTGTTATCATTATTCTAATTTTTATCACTAAGATACGATCACTTAAGTCATGATTTACTTTTACCCAATAATTACTTTAATTTTTAGCCATGAAACACTTTACTTTTCGTTACTTACAATCCATAGTTACTTTAGTTCTCTAATTAATCCTTGAATTAATGAATTTAATAATGTCTGCTAATTTATTTCGGAAGGCGAATTTAATTTACTTTTAGCAATGAGTTTTATCTAATTTATCTCAAAATATTAACACGGAAATTAGCTATATCAACGATCTCAATTTAATTTATCCCCGTACCCTTTCCCTTTAATAGACCTTAGGCGCACATTGTGTTTATATTATATTTACTGAGTGTTCACTGGACTACTCGGTGTGATGATTTTGAGCCGTGTGTAAAATAAATTTAGGTCGATTTTACAGAAATGAGAAACGAGGAAGCAGCCAGAGACTTCTTCCTTATTTCTCGTTTCTTCTATACGGATAATATTGACGTTACGACCCCTGCGTCTTATGGTAACTATTTATCATTTTATTAATTTTACCGCTTTATTATGAGTCTCATTTTGACACTTAAGTTTACAATTATTACAGATTTTCGATTCCTAGCGGTTACAAATTGTATTCTTAAATCCGCTGCTTATTATAGTTGCTAAGTTTACATCTATGGTTAATTTCTTTAATAGTTAAATTCCTATTACATTATTTAACGCGTTTGTAAATATTCGCGCTCGTTTGGGAGTCAGAGAGTACCAAGTAATTAAATTTTCTATCGTTACTTCTTATGATGACCAAATTCTGATGACGCCGATTAATCATTGCATTTCGTGATATTAGTACTTTTCATCAGTTTATTACCCGTTTTTATTTTAGTACTTTTGCTAATAGTGGTCATCACGGCGTAAATTTATATCTAATATTACTCTTTCCGACAATCCAATCCGGTTAGTATTAGCTAATCATTTTACTTTTACTGATTTCAACTATCGTTTATTAGTCGTGATCATAGCAATGATTTGCAGCGCCGATCCCAGTTACCCCCTTTATTTGACCTTAAGACCATTTGTGTCGACATTAGAAAATTACGAGTGCCCGCTGGGCTACTCGGTGTAGAGATTTTGAGCCGTCTGTCATTTGCAAAGTTAGGTCGAATTTTCGGGAAATGGATTGCGGAGTGGCCGCCAAAAGACTGCCTCCCCACCTTCCAATTTCCCCTATAGATGGGTAATATTGGCATTCCAGCTACTGCGTTCTCACGCCATAGCCTTCACGGGCACAAACTATTGGCGGACTTACACCGCACTTACACAGTTTGGTTGGGGTGTGTATATTTTATTGTCTTGCGGTGATGTGTCGGCTGTGGGCCGGAAAAATTTCGATATAGAACTCTCATGATTAAAACTTTTATTTGAAATTTGGCCTATATAATATATCATCGAACCATATACCGCATTCCTAATATATCAATACAAACCTTTTCCCACGCCGACGCCCAAACAGAGCTCATGTGCGGTTGTCTGGAAGCGACGTGGAGAAAGTTTTCGAACATTCCTCCACTCACATTAAAAGTGTTCTGATTCCAACTGATTAACTGATAAGACGAGTTTTCGAGTTCTAGTTAAAGAAACTGATTAAAATTCTGTGAAAATGAATCGGTATATATACCTATTGTACGACCTTAACTTTGCGTGTTAAATTTGATGTGGTAAAACAAAATTTGACCTTGTGATTTTCTGGTATATTCTAATCTTAATTTTATTATTTTTGTGCTTTAATTTGACATTTTTATTTTTTAACTTTTTCGTGGACTTTCGCTTTTTTAGTAAATTGTCAAATTTCGTACAAATTTTCATGTTTTCATGTTATTTTATTGAAGGATTTTGAACATAAAATATTATTTTTCAACGTATTGTTTTGAATCCATGACTCTTGAGGCACATAAGCAATTTTACCCTGTTAAATCTTGAATTTAAATTTTTTCATACCAAAAATGAATAAATATTGCACCTCTGCCTGTATCGTACCAGTTAAAGTGTACATTTCACCAAGAATCGCAGAGAGCAAGGAAGATTTTCCATCACCAACTCTACCGACAACAGCAATTAATTTTTGCTTTTCCACTTTCAAGCTAATGCTTAATTTTTTCAATAACACATTTTTCTTTCTCGCTAGCCAAAAGAAAATTTTCGATTCTACCGAACGATACATAAGCCTATGCGTTCATAAATATAATGTTTCATAAAATATTTCATTATATTTTGTTAAGTAATAATAAATAATATTAAATAAGTAAATAGATGACAATATAAGCTTCTACTGCAAAAAAATTATTAAATTAAACGAGAAAACTTTCTATTATAAGATAATCCTTTTCATATATTTGAATTTATTTGTCCTTGTGTTCAAATGGTTTCTGATTTCCATTTTTACATTCATTTTCCGTCTTTTAGTTGGCTTTAATTTGATAAAATAAAATTTAAAGTCAAAGGTTAAATTAAATTTATATTTTAAAATTACTGAAAGTATTAAAATGGTTTCTGTTTTTAAAACCAAACTATAACCTAAAAGTAATTTTAAACGCCATGTATTTTAATTTTTATTCACATTGTTTGGCTCAATGCTTGAAAGTTTGTATAAATATTAAAAACTATTGGATTATGAATAAATTTTTGGAATATGACTTTATTTGATGAAAATGTTTTTCAGAAGATGTTATTGCAACTTCTATTGCAACTTCTATTGCAACATGAAAGAACAATTGAACAACGACAAGAACAACAAATGAATGAAGAAGCTAAAGAAGGATGGATCAAATGGGAAGCAAAAATGTGGAAAGAAAGATTAACTAAGTGAAAAAAGAATTGAGGCGATTACCTAAAAAGATAATGAACAGTGAAGACTGGGAACTATGGAAACTAGTCGAAGAGCAGAATAGAGAAATCGAAGGACTTAATAACAAAGTGGAATAGTTGAAGAGATACAGGAAAGAGAAGATATTTAGCCGACAGAGTTTTCTGAGAACATTCAGAGCAAATGACAAGAGTTTAAATAGAATGAATGCGGAGCTAGCCAAAATGATCACAGACACGTCAAACAAACTAGCAGATGAGAAACGACACAACCGACGCCTATTCGATAGGTTAGCTGAAGTTCAACAAGACGAAAACGGACAACGAGGAATAGCCTTACATAAAGAAATATAGTTACGACATCAACTTGAAATAAACAAACAACTCAGTGGACAAGTAGAAGTAGAAATAGAAGCAATAAAACAAAGCTACGTAATAAACGAATCGAATCTAAAGAAATAAATTGAGATGCTAAATGCACTAGAAAAAACTCACAATCTGGAAACAAGAGTGGAGGAATTAACTGAAAACTTGGACTACCTGACTTATCTACTAGATGAAGAAGTACTAATCACGGGCTCATTAAGAGAAGATATAACTAACCTACAAAATCGACCACCAATCCTAATAATGCCACTATACCCAGTAAAAATGCCAACTCAAATCTCGGCCGAACCATACAAAGGATTTGGTGAAGCAGAAGAGACTTAGGTATAGAGCGAAAAGGGAAAATTGTAAAAAGTGTACAAAGATAAGAAAATAAAAATAATAAAAATACAAAATTGTATAAAGAAATAAACTGATGCACATTTAGAATGAACCCATGCGAAGAAGAAAATTCAATGAATAAGGAATGTAGTACAAGCTAGCTTAGCAGATATCAACCATACTCCATGCAACTAGTACAACTTATCTAACAAGACCCATTGGAATATTATAGTCAAAAATGGAGAACGGCGAGAAAACAGTGGCTATAAACAAGAAATAGAAATTTACAGACTAAGACATCAACTGATTCAAACGAAACAATTGGTGAACACAGTGAAACGAGAACTATCAACATAGATGGGAAATACGAGAGGAAGAAGAATGGAAAGCGAACATCTAAAACAAGAGTTGACCGGAGTGAAAACCCGAGTAGTCCTCGAAGATTACTGGAAGATAGTGACAGAAAAGTTGAAGGAAAGTCGAAAAAGCAAACAATGATATATGATCTAACTAGAGGAAGCTTGTAATGAAGCTAGAGAAATAAAACAAAAACACCAACAAACCCAAGAGGAAATCGAAGAACTAAAGAAAACCGAGTAACAAAAAATGATGATAGCAGATTACACGCGTAAACTCAAACGGAAACGGACAAGCTCAAGAAATTTACGAGCTCAAGTAAATAACCAACAAAAGATACTCAAAGAAAACGAGGAACAACTAAACGAGCTTCCATAACGGATGAAACGATTCATAAAAACACAAGTATTGATAATGAAATTTGTCAAAGGAAAGATAAAAGAAGAATGCGAGATGAGGAAAAGGAGAGAGACCCCCTAAAAAGGAATAATATTTGCTGTATATAGATAAAAAATTGTAATTAACCAACGATGAGTAACCAGTATATTATAGAAATGAGGACCGATGATAACCTAAGGAAGCTGTATATAATGATGATGGCAGTAATAATGTTATGTGTCTCCGCAAATTTACTGGATATGTGCGGAAAAACAAGAAATAACATTATTATTGTTGGGCCAGAACACAAACGGCCTTGCATATGTTTAAATGAATCGGTAACACACATGCAAATATAACATGCAGCTTTAAATTCAAACCTATGAAAACATCAATTAAACCTAGCAAAATATGAGAGAAAAGTAATTACATATAAAATAATAAACATAAAAATAAAAGTAAAATAATAACAAAACGCACCAAGATCCGCACGAATTAAATATAAACACAACACGAAAACCCAACAAATTCGACCGACATTTGATAATTTAACAAAAAAATGAAAATTTCATGAAAATGAAATTAAAAATCAAAGAATTTGAATTAGAAATAATTCAATAAAAATTTCAAATAAAAATTATCAAATTAAATTAAAAAATAATAAAAATTAAGATTAGAATACACTAGAAAATACCAAGGTCGAATTTTGTTTTACTAAATCAAAAAGAACACGCAAGGTTAAGGACGAAATATAGGTATATATACCGATTCATTTTTACACAATTTTAATCATCATAATCATCGTTTGAATTTAACAGTTTTTAAAAATCTACTTTAGGTGAGTGAGAGTTTTATTTGGAAACTCTTTCCACGTCGCGTCCTCGCAACCTCGGTAGAGCTCTGCTTGGATGTCGGCATGGGGAGAGTAGTATTTTTGTATGATGTCTATTATTGGGCAAGTAATTTGTTATATTGTTTTAATATTAATAAAATATTTATAAAGCATAAAATCATTTTGTTTTTCATTAATTATTCGTTTTTATTGTCGAAATATTTCCGGCCCACAGCCAAAACACATCACAAGTCAGTAAAATCATACAAATTATTCAGATTCGTGTAAGTGCGTGGAATATCGCCAATGGTCTGTGCCCGTGAAGACCCGGCGTGCGGAACGCAGGGATTGAAACGTCAATATTATTCCGTATAGAAGAAACGAGAAATAAGGAAGGGGTCTTTTGGCTACTTCCTTGTTTCTCGATTTCTTTAAAATCGACCTAAATTATTTTACACACGGCTCAAAATCATCACACCGAGTAGTCCAGTGGGCACTCATTAATCGTAATATGAACATAATGCGCCTAAGGCCAATTAAGGGAAGGTGACGGGTAATTAAAGCCAAAATGAAATCGTTGTTATAACTAAATTAACGTTAATAATACTAAATGATAGAATGCCACTAATTTATCACGCGATAACTCCAATTAACCATAACGCTATAGGACGATCGAAATTCGATAAGCGCGTTCTGGAAACTCAAGCGAGAAAAGGTTTGGTAACGTATCTACACGATAGTAATCAAGAAATTTTTGCCATTCCAAACCTCTGGGGCATCCGAATTAATCTCCACCCTCCTCACTGACATCGTAAGGAGAAATGGCTAGCCATGGGGAGGTAAAGCATTCGAAATAGCAAATGGCTTAAATTGAGTAGCCCTCCAATCTGGATATGGGCAAGTTTATTAATCAAACGCCGAGTTTCCAGAGCGACTTATTGAGTTTCGAACCAACATTCCTTTCATTCCATTAACCGGCGACTCATTTAGAATTAACTATGAATACAGTAAGATCTTTACACCATCAAATTCACGCTCACCAACTGTCCATTATCCAAATACCGGATAAGTCAACGGAAATGAATCTCTAAATAAAATCGATAAGACCAACTATGGTTAAAATAAACAAACCGGATTTCGAATCAGCCGACCAAACTACTGCGACACCAAAAATGAATAATAGCGACGATGAATATCGAATCGCGACGCACCAGATGAATCTCCAACTAATAAACTATAATCCAAAATTTTCTTCACCAAACGATTTAACAAATCGGAGATAAATCAATCAGGTAAAGTGCACCATTAGTCACGCCAGTAAGCATGTGCCAGACACCCCCACACAGCCAGCTTAATAAATTCATGTCAATGACTCCGAACAACCAAAACTTTGGAATTTTATCTTAATATGAATTGTTGACCAATTTTGAATGCTGAAGAGACCCCGGCTAAGTTATGTAACAGAGGAACAGCGATGGATCTCGATTTACTGGTTAAAAGTAAGAAATTAGTATAATATTATTAAAAATTTAAATAATAGATAATAATAAATGTATAGTAATTAACAAGTTTTTCTCTGGTGTTTTATAATATCGTTATTCCATCAATCTCATGCGGACTGCTGAATTAAACCTGTATCGAAATCCCCAACCATCTTTATGCTAATTTGACTCGCGGCGGTTGTTGTATGATCTTGACGTCTTGAAAAACTACATCCCAAGAAATCCTCACCCCGTTAGATCGCAATAAATCTCCAAGTTCGACCCCATCAATGTTAGTATTCTCATATTAGTAATTTAGATAACGAGCTATTTGGTTTGACCCTGTTGATATTATTATGGTTATCATATTATTATTTTCATTTTATTTATTCATTAATAATTATTGAAATTCCCAACCCCACTACTTTTATGCCAATACTTTATCAACCGTTATTATTATCATTAACCATGAAAATTAACCTATTTGATTTAACTCTTTAATAGTATTATTATTGTTATTTCCCAGAATTTTCTTTGACATCATTTACGATCTAAACTACCCCTATTATATTGGTGCCAGTTTGTTTTTGTTAAGTATCATTATTACCATTAACCCAGTTGTTAACATAAATCAGTAACGTTGTTAAATTAATTCAAATTGTAGAAACATCAGAAGCTCTCAAGTGGGTTCCCGCTGGTATTGCAGAAGAATGGAGACGGGCTCGACGACTACTATGGCGAGGAGTCATCTCAAAGAGGACCCAGTCAAACAATTGGCCAGATGCTAGGAATGGACCAGCAATCACCAGTGGCCGCTGGGTATAATGACGAACAACATCCGGCTCGCGAGATCCTAGCACACGCCCGCGAACTCCTCGACCGTCTGGAAGCGCACCAGAAGCAGGTGGATCTTCAGTGGTCCGGGTCCGGCAATACCTGGCCAACGTGGAAGATGATGTCGCTGCAGGGAGAATATTGGACACTTACAGCGAGGTGCCACTGCCCAACCACAGACCGGTGCGGAATACACGATGACCCGTGTTCGTAACCTCGGGTTACACGGCGGAGGAATGGTTGCGAAAATCTCTAGAGCAGCCATGAGTATACAAACTAGTGATTGTAAACTTTGATAAACATTACTGTAATACAAATAATTGTCGAGATTTCGTTTTCTTTTTCTTTTACTTGTTTTCGTCATCTTGAATTGTTTATAACTATATTTAAATTAACTACATAGGTAGAGAAATTGAGTCTACTAAAGATTTTATGTGTATATTGGATATTGCAGAATGGAACCCCTGCGGATACTGCAAACCGAACTCGTCCACGCCCGGAAGGCGAACAAGGATCTGCACGATCAGATCATGCAGCTGACTGCAGAAATACGACAAACAAAGGCCATCTGGATGGCGCCCCAAAAAGCCAAGACACTTTACCAACGACTCACTGCCGCCCAGAAATGGTGGGCAGACGAAATGCAACTCAACCAAAGCCTGAAGACCCAAGTGAAGGGGTTAGAAGTGGCCTTATCTGCTTGTCAAGAGGGAGCTGCGGTTACGTACCCTCTTGTGTTCGCCCCCGCCCAACTGGCTTACCGGGAGGCAACGGCCACCCAACAACAACCATACCTTCGACCCCGACAACCATTACAAACAGCTATCGCCCAGGCCGCAAAGAGCGGGCCAAAAGACGAGCCGCAAGATTGCGAAATACAACTCAGGCTACGAACTAAATCTCGATCTTCTCCTGTATACAAAATGATGTACATCCGTATTAAATCTTTGTAGTTGTTTGATCGTTAATTATTTAATTCATATGTTTATTAATTTGCTTCAATCAAGAGTATGAGTCAATACAATTTACAAAACTCACCATAAAGAGAAAGGGACCTAATGACTTAAAGCGAGCACAGATCTTCTAACGATAGCTCGTTGAACCCAGGGATTGTCCGAGCAATTACAGCATTAGTAATAGCGCTCACTTTTTGCGGGCAATCCACCAACTCGAACACATTTCCAACGTTGCCTAGCAACGGGTGCCGAGTGGTAGCTAGAAATATTTATATGGCGTTACCGGGGAAATCATAAGAACATTTAAACAAACATCAACCCCCAGTAACCCACCATTATTATTAATTTTATGACTCATACTTTTTCGAAAATTAAAACAAAACCAAAACAGATACCCTCACCCCATCGGTAAAAATTTCTATCCCTTGTGTACGTGTGTGTTCAAGGGACATTTAATAGGATCTTTCACTTTGAAAATTGTAAACCGATAAGTTATTATTATTAATATTTTTAATATCATTATTATTATTACTAATACTATTATTATTGTTTTAAGTATTTTTATTATTATTATTATTATTACTACTACTACTACTTAATTATTATTAGTATTATTATTTCATGAGAATAACATGAAAATTTGACCAAAAAATGGACAATTTATAAAATTAAGCAAATATTGAATAAAAGGAGATAAAATAGAATAATTTTGGTGGAAAATATAAATTGAAAAATTATAAAAATATATTGTCCAATGGACAATGTCCATTTAACTAAAGAAAATAATAAAATTAGATTTAGATAATACAAATAACTTCAAGGTAAAATTTTGTTTTAAGGCATCAAAAAGAACGCGCAAGGTTAGGATCACAGAATAGGTATAAATACCAGTTCATTTTCGCATAAAAAATTATCATTTGTGAGGGATCACTTTTTCTCTTAAAAAACTCTTGCGTTTTTTAACAGAAAAAACAGTATTGAATCACAAGCTTCTGGAAACAGGACTCAAGAACGATTATATTTTGAAACTATTGAAGTGAGCACGAACGATTATTATGAGTATGCCTTATGAATGATGAAACTATGTAAAGAATATTATGGGCAATTATATGATATGAAAAGATGAATTTGTTTTACTTCTGTCGAAATTTTCCGGCCCACAGCCACACACCAGCAAGTAACTAAAATCACACATCCCTATCGAGTGGTGTAAGTGCGATTAATCCGCCAATAGCTCGTGTCCGTGAAAGACCTCTACGTGAGTAACGACGTGCTCGAACGTCAAATCATTTCTTTTATAGTGGTAGTGGAGAGATCGGGAACCAGTCTTTTGACTGATTCCCTTTCAACTCACTCCCGAAAAATCGACCAAAATATTTTAAACAACAATCGGCTCAAAATCACTAACACCGAGTAGTCCAGTGGGCACTCATTAAATATAATATAAACATAAATAGATCATAAGGACAAAGGAAGGAAAAGGGTAGCGGGAAAATTGCGAAATCATTGCAACAGTTAAAATGAATAGCCATCCGAAAAAGATTAATCTGAACGACCAAAATCATGAAAATGAATATTTTAAATAATATGTAAGAACTAAATAAATTATGTAGAGTTGATACGGAAAATATTGGCGAAACGCTGCGCAAATTTTCAGAATTAATTAAAATACTTATCAAAAATAATAAAGTAAAAGTGGTATGCGGTTCAATTGTTAGTATAATATTCTGATAAAACTGTAAAATAAGGGCGGAACGCTGCTAAAATTTCCGAAATAACAAAAATGCTATATCGAAAACTGTAGAATAAGGATGGAGTACGGCTAAATTTTTATATAAAATATTTTCATATAGCTGAGGAATAAAGACGAATCACTAAAAAAATTTTGATAATAAAAATGATAATAGTAAGGATAATGGTAATTATAAAAATAACAATAATTATAATAATAATAGTAATAATAATAATACTAATAATAGTAAATATAAATATAATAGTAATGGTAATAATAAGGATAATAATAATAGTTACAGCAGTGATAATGGATTAGAATAATACATATAATAGTAACAATGAAAATGCTAGTATCAATAATAGGGAAAATAGTAGTTATAATAGGGATAAGGGTAAGAGAGATAATGTGAGGATATTTAACATAGCAATGGGTTTACAGGCCATAGAAAAATCATCAATACGGACGACGATAAGAAGGACTAAGCGAATGGACACAAAGCTAAATGATATAACAGTATGACCAACATTTGAAGGAGATAGGAGAATAATGGGACCTAAAAATTGAAATCGAGCACAGGCCTTCTATCGGCAGCTCGTTGGACCCATGGATCGTTCGGTCAATTATAGCATTAGCAATAGCGCTCACTTTTTGCGGACGATCTACCCACTCGAACACAGTTCCAACGTTGCTTAGCAACGGGTGCCGAGCGAAAGATATTTGTATGTGGTTGTCTGGGTAACAACCATATAGTTTCAAAATATCAACACCCAGAAACCCACCAATATTATTTGTAGTTCGACTAGTTAATTAATTTCAATCACCAATGACTTAAGTATTTTGCGTAATTGATCTTAATTCCAGCAAATCCTTTACTACGTGTCCTATGGTTGGTTAGTTCTTTATGTTAATTTGTCGTTGTTAAAACTCGCTACAGACTCTCCCGAATCTCAATAGTGCTCTCTACTGTACTGTCTACGAATTATAGGATGAGATCGCATTTCTCGAAAGAATACAAAATAAACTAATTGTCGCATTTCATTATTATAATAACTTTATTTAATCCAGCAGAACAAATCAAAACAACAAAAACAAATTTAAACACTTTAAACTTTTATTAGATACTACAACATCGGTCGTGCTTCTGGGTTCATTGTCGACCCTCGGGCAGATTATTTCGACGAAGACGATCCACGGTCCCAGACGGTTCCGAAGTGTAGGCTTTATTAATTGCTCAGGCAAGATCATCTTGGTCGGTGCGTCCATATCTATCAGTCTGGAATCGTCCAGCTCGAACGAAACTCCGTACTCTGGAGCGAAGCCGTCGGTACTCGGGATCAGGCCATAAGCCATGTCATCGTTCACGCGGGCTAAGAGCCATCTAGCCATGTTTGCTCTCCAATGATATTTCTTCTCGAGGTTCTCCATGTGCATTAAGTTGAACTCGGCTTGTTAGCGAGCCTCTCGCGCCGGGTTCTTACCCGGTTACCTATTGATAGCTACACCAGGTAGCTCGACTTCATCTCCACGATCGTATTGTCGTTTGGGCCAACTTGTTTCGTCATACGTGGCCAAAGAGTAGCCATGGTCCCATAAGGCTTGTCGGTATTTTGCGGTTGAGTGAGTCGGTACTTGATGAGTAAGCCGCGTGTCGTCGATCCATCCACCATGCGGATCTCTGCGATCTAAATAATCAATTTAATTAATATTATAGTGTAAGTAGTATTTTATGGATTAGTTAGAAGAATCCTACGTGGTCACTAAGGTAATTATTATCATCATCGGTCATTAGGCGTGAAAATCATAATTAATGAGGGAAATATTTATAATTGTAAACTGGAGTTATTTACCTCGTTGCTGTTCGATGGAGTTCCTCTCTATTCCGGCTTCATTAGGTGGTTGGCGATTCTGGAACCTATCTCCGAACTGCTCCTTCTTTCTATGCTTACCATCTGAGTGCGGTTGATATTGGTTAGACATAGTCGACTTTGTTGTTTAACTCACTGGATTTATAACTTTATATATATGTTCATGGCGGTGACTCGACGCCGCTCGACTAGTCTATCCCACCCATTAATTATAACTCATTTGTTGGTTAAGATTTAAAGTAACCCACTTTACCATTTTTCTATTTTTATTTTATTAATATTGTAGAAGTTATTTCTATTATAGGCAATTGATTGTTTATCTGTTTTCGCCTGAACCGTATGTGTAAATCACCATTCACGGGGTGTCTATTAATCGTGTTTTACGGTTGGCTGGAAAATCATTCTTTATTACTCTGTTCGTTACATTATATTTTCTTTTAATCGTGTTTTACGGTTGGTTGGAAAAATTATTCTTTATTACTCTGTTTGTTACATTATATCTTAGAGCCAATTTTCTGGTTGGTTTAATATTCCCATTAAGAATATTTTGTACGGAATCATGAGATTTTTCTTCGCTTTATTAATGGAACATAACACTTCTCGTTTCATAAACATTTACTGGAGTGATTTTGGTCTAGATTTTTCTCTGATGTCAACAATTTTCGAGTACTCGTTTCTGGATCTATGGTGTTCCTCTTAGTGTTATACCGACAGAATGAAAGTTGTTCCTTTTGGATTCTTATCCCTGAGTTCGTCTAGAACGGGTACATTATCGTCCTCCTCTTATCAGTGGAGTCATGGATACTGGATCCATTTTTCTTCCTACTCTCTAGTTAGGGATTCATCTTTACCAATAAATTTTCTAACCTCTACTATTCTGAATCCACATTATTAGCAATTTCCTACCGGATTTCAATGTTGGGTGGAAATTTGCTATCAAGTTTCTATACTGAGTCGATTGATCAGTTCTACGATACGCTGCCGTCGACAACCTGTATTATGTATTTATGTATTTTCCGTTTGTTTGTCCCTATTGAGTAACAAAATCTTCTATGATTAATTTCTTAATTGTTCTTTTTCACATTTTATTTTATTCAATGACCGTTTCCTCCGTGAAATGTTACTCGTGTCTATTTATTTTATTGATCCAAAAACTTATTTATGTTTGTATCTAAGTTACTTACCTCAATCCTGTTTTCTGTGAAACGATTTGGGGTCGATTTACTTGCTGCTGATTAAATAGTTTTTTCTGATTAAATTTTAGTTGTCCATTACACATATTATTTTTATATTGTGGCTTTATTTTTCTCTGCGAAAGGGTTATTATGACTTCATTAGAAGTATTTTAATTCGAATTACCCTATTTTAGTTTATTGTTATTTAAATTTCATTTCCGCGAGAACATTATATTTGCTTTGCTATTAGCATTCTGCTACTGTTAGTTTCTTAAATTTCTTTAAGGGTATTATTAAGTCAGTATTAAGTTAAATAGGTTCTTAGCTATTATTTTGATGTTTTCCATGGCGATTTTATGGTACGTAATTAACTATGGTCAGTCATTGCTACCTTGAGAATTATATAGTTTATCAGTTTTGGAATTAATGCGGAATATCTCTCTTTATTTTCAATCACAGCACAGAATGTTATTCATGAGTTTATTTAAATTAGTTACATCGATTCCGAGTTTCCACCTCCCGAACCTTTAAATTTGACCCTAAGAAATATATATTCATATTAGATTTTAAGGGTGCAAACTTGACTACTCGGTGTGATAATTTTAGCCGATTTGTGGTATAGATTTTAGGTCTAGTTTTCTGGAGATGGGTGAACGAGAACCAGCCAAAAGACTGATTCCCGATCTTCCCACTGCCCCTATAACGAATATGATTTTACGTTCGAGCCCGTCGTTGCGCACGACGGAACTCTCACGGGCACAAGCTATATGCGAAGAAACCACACTTACACATCTTGATAGTTGTGTCGTATTTTAATGTCTTGCATAGTGTGTGACTGTGGGCCACAAAATTTTCGACAGGTTCAACTCTTTCATTTAAACATATATTACGAATCATTATATTGGTGGGTTACAGGATTTCGTTATTTGCTTATCTTCATGGTTGCCCCAGTAACGCCATACAAAATGATTCTAGCGGCCACTTGGCACCCGTTGCTAGGCAACGTTGGTAATGTGTTCAAGTGGTGGATTGCCCGCAAAAAGCGAGTGTTATTGCTAATACTGTAATTGCTCGGACAACCCTCGGGTTCACGAGCTGTCGATAGAAGACCTATGCTCGCTTTGCTCTGTCCCTTCCAATTAAATCTAGGCTGATCGGTGGAGATGATTTCGTGTCAATCGTGCCTTACAGCTGGTTACTTGGGTTTAGATTAATAATAAGTGCAAATTTATTTGATGAACCGAATGACATGCACAACATCTATAAGTTAATTCGGTTGACTTGACGGTTTCGCAGCTCGGCGTCGGGCACGTTCCTTACGTCCCGGCCGGCGGATGCTTGGTTGAATGGTTGTCGGCTTTGATATTGGGGTGACATTACCGTGGGAACTTCGACTCGGTAGTTGGGATTGGGCGAAGATGAGCGGGTACGTTACCGCTTCCTCTTCCCGACAGGCTGCTAGGGCAACTTCTAGGCCCCTGATCTGTGTGCGAAGGCTCTGATTGAGTTGGCGCTCCTCTGCCCAACCCTTTTGAGCGGCAGTGAGTCGGAGATAGAGCGTCTTCGTCTTTTTAGGGTCGGACCAGGTTGCTTTGACCTGCTGCACCTCGCGAGTTAGCTGTAGCATCTGACTGAGTAGATCCGCGTTCACCCGCCTAGCGCGGTCTAGTTCGGTTTGAATCAATTGTAGGGCCGACATTGCTATAAATAAATGAAAATATTCAAATTTCTCTATGAGTTTAACGAAATAAAATTCCGATTACTACAAACATAGTTATAAAAAAGGGAAATCTTTTTATAGAGAAAATTAAGACGAACAACTTTTTTAGAATATTTAGATCTTAACAACATCGATAAAGTAAATTGTTATTTATGTCTTTGTCCGGGGATTCATGGCTCTTCAAAGAATTTCTTGACCCCTTCTTCCGGAGAGTAACCTGGGATGATGGGCACTGGACGTCGAGTATTGCGGGGCGGTCGAGTCGGGTAGGTCTCCGCAATTCGCCCGACGAGGATGTCCTCTTCAACGTTGGCAAGGTACATCCGGGCTTTTACTACGTTTAAATCGACCTGTTCTTGGATTTTCTCCCACTGAGCAAGAAGGTTTCGCGCGTGGTCGCGTATTTCCTCGGCGGGATACTGCTCTTCATTTGGCCTGCGGGGGTCATTCTCCCGGCCCAGAATCTGCCATAGGGTTGGACAAGATCTTTTGGAACGCGGCTCCTCGAGAGTCATTGACGGGCGCGCTCGCTTCCAAGCCCGACGCCATTCATCGGCCTCGTGAGCTGATATCCATTCGGGGAGCATTGGTTCTTCTAAAATCGTGAGAGTCAAATGATTTAATATAATACAATCTCAAAATAGTTTATGAGGCATATTGACGTTAGAAATTTATGTTCATTGTCAAATAAATTATTGTAGGTGGACAAATTGTTACCGCTCTCATGGTGTATTGAAGCGTTGATAGACTGATATCATCACTCGGGAACGTCCTTAGGGTATCTATGGCGCTCATGGCTAACCGCTTAGTATTCGCCAGGGAAACAAGAGGGTTAATCATCACTCTACGGTCTGGATATGAGGACATTAATGAATTTGACTTTAGGCGATTATGATAGTTCTTCCCGGTGTATTAAAGGTTATAAAATCAGACATAAAATATATGTAAAAGAGATTTCTAATTAAGTTGACGTTATTTGATTAGGATTAAACCATATATAATTTATTTAATAACAAGAAAAATTCTTACACGACAAAGTTATATTAACCCGAGAACATTAATTCATTAAAATTATATTTGTTTAAATCTACCTGTGGGTATCATAGAAAATTTCGGACGCTCGGGAGAAAAAGTGGATTGATGGGTTGGCGTTTTAGTTTTAGAGTCACGTTGACGCAACATAGGTGATGATTTTTTGTTGGATTTGTAAAGTGGGGTTTTCGTCGTTGAAACTATCTAATAGGGTGCAGCGTGTATAATGCAATGGGCCTTATCTTCCGGTGGGTGTCGATCTTTACTCGACTCTTGCAAATGTTCGATTTTAATTATTTACCCGAAAATGATAATTTGTACATTTACACATTTTTTGTGTATCTCTCACAATCGTCTAATGCTGAACCGGATGTTAGAGACGAAGCATCATAATTGACGTTTGGGTGACTTTTGGACCCACCGATTCACCTGAACAGTTGCGACATCCGTTCGCACTTTGTATGTTTATTGATTTTAACCGGTTCATTGGAAATATTAACCACAATTTGAAATTTCGGTGGATTAATTGTTGGGAATCAGTAAGTTTTCTCTTGTTTGGATATCAACGGCGGAGGACTCATACGTGACATTGCCAATCTTAAACCTCACCGCGAGCGTCCCCCCTATTGGTTCCAACTTTCAGCATTACTTTTGTTATTTAAAATTTAAACCATTTATTTCTTTTCCAGAAGTTGAAATTTTATGAATTATCGTAGGTATTCGCTCATATTGGATCTGGTTTTGTTCATTTATATTCTTACGGAATGGTCTTTATGATATTACGAGTCGGTGCTGTTATATTATGGATGTATGGTTTGCTCTATGGGGTTAGCTAGTTTTAGTTTACATATTGATTAGTTTGTTATTCCATGTCAAGGAAATGTTGGATACTTGGTTCTGGCGTTTTGGGAATTACTTGTGATATTATTTGGATATGATTAATCGTTTAATGTTTTCTATTGCGCACTTATACGAATTCTAATAGTGCAGTGAAGGTTAATCTGGGGAAATCTATGTCGTCAGTTATTACCGAGATGAAATCAAGGACATAGGAACAAGTGAATTATTATGTTAGCTAGTTGGTTTCTCGTTAGGAGTCGGTAATCTCTTTGTATTCAGTGCAATAAATTTTTCTCTGTTTTATTAGCGTTTTATATTTTCCTTTTTTTTTCATCGAATTATTTAAGCTATTCTAATTTCGTGTGGGGATTAATCAATACTCGGGCTTGGCAATGCTCATCTTTATTTATGCGGGAGGTTGAAGAGGTGTTACTACTATTTCGAATGATAAAATACGCTCTGGTTTGAGATTTAATTAGGTTTATTACCTTGCCTTACTTAACGAATTATTTTAATTCTTTGTCCTTAAATTATTGCATTTTTTCTAATAAATTACTGTATTTCATCAACGGACATCTTGGTTTTAAGCACAGATTCACTTTATTTTTTCCAATACATTATTTCAGTTTCGATTAGGGGATCACTTTATTGTTAAGTATAGAATTACCTAGTTTTAACCCGCGATTAAATCAACAAATCACTCCGTTTTTCCTTGTTAAAGACTTTAAATTTTGTCCTGGATTTCTTTATCATTAATCTATTTTAACCAGTAAATGGACTACTCTATTTAATAAATTTTTAAATCAATAACTCAAAGCTTTACTTCCTTTTTTCTTAAAAATTTACGTGATTTTAATCAAGAATTTATTTTACTGTTACCCAAATTATTTTTATTTTTAAGCAATGAATTAATTTAGTTTAATCCATGAATTACTTTAATTTTGCTCAATAATCATTTTATCAGTTTAATTTAATCAAGGAGGTATTTATTTTTACTCGATAATCGTTAAGTCGATGGATTAATTTAATTTGATTGACTCAATGAATTATTTGTGATTTTTTATTATTTTATTTCAAAATGTAAGTTCAATTCAGTGTACTACTAATTAATTCATTTCCAAATATCAATCTAATTTAGTTATACCAACGATTTCAAATTAATTTATTCCCGTGCCCTTTCCCTTTAATAGACCATAGGCGCATTTTGTGTTTATATTATATTTACTGAGTGCCCACTGAACTACCCGGTGTGATGATTTTAAGCCGTGTATAACATGAATTTTAGGTCGATTTTACTGAAAGGAGAAACGAGGAAGCAGCCAGAGACTTCTCCCTTATTTCTCGTTTCATCTATAAGGGCAATATTAACGTTACGACCCCTGCGTTCCGCACGCTGAGTCTTCACGGGTACATATCATTGGCGATCTTCCACGCACTTACATGCATCTGTACTATGTAGATTTTGCTTTCTTGCGTTATGTGTTGGCTGTGGGCCGGAAAAATTTCGACAGTTTAATTTAGTTTATGAAAAATATATATAAAACAATTTATGAATAATATAAGGTTTATTATCATATTAAAACAATATACAAAGTTACTTTTCCAACCAATAAATTCATAACACATAAAATTGCATCTCCCCCCACGCCGACGTCCAAGCAGAGCTCTATCGAGGTTGCGAGGAGGTGACGTGGAGAGAGAGCTCCAAAATAAAAGCTATTCCTCACCTAAAATTACGATTTTGAAAATGGTTTTAAAACAGTCTTGAAAATGGTTTAAAAATGGTTTTACAAACGATTTCAAAATAGTTTGAAAAATGGTTTTAAAAACGGTTTTTGTTTCGAAAAACGGTTAAATTTAATGTGAAAATGGATCAGTATTTATACCTATTTTTCTCGCATGTTAAATTTGATGCAGTAAAACAAAATTCAACCTTGTTATTTTCTAGTAAATTCTATTCTTTAATTTTATATTTTTTCCATTTATTTTAATAATCTTTCGTTTAGAATTTTTATTGAATTATTACTAATTCAAATTTTTTGATTTAAGTTTCATTTTCACGAACTTTTTATTAATTTTTCAATTTTGTCGAATTTGTTGTGTTTTCTTGTTATGTTTGTGTTGGTATCGTGCGGATCTTGGTGCGTTTTGTTATTATTTTAATTTATTTTTATGTTTATTATTTTATTTTTAATTCCCTTTTTTCTCATATTTGATAGGGTTTAATTGGTGTTTAATAGGTTTATTTAAATTTGCATGTTATATTTGCGTGTGTGTTACTGATCCATTAAAACATTCCTCAAGGCCGTTTACGTTCTGGCCCAACAATATAGTCATCGCATTTCTCTTTGGCATACACACATACATACGAAAATAATCTCATACACATACGCTCAAGTAGGGCTTACATAGAAGTTTGTTTGAGTTCGTATTGTGGAAAATGATTATCGATAGTTGTCCTTGGATTAACAGTGATTCTCGAATTCTCTGAAGTAACGTGACTTTGCTCACTAAGTGAATGCATTAAAATTCTGTGAAAATGAATTGGTATATATACCTATTCTGCGACTCTAAACTTGCGTGTTAAATTTGATGCGGTAAAACAAAATTTGACCTTGATATTATTTGTCTAATCTAATTCTAATTTTTATTATTTTGTTGGGCTCAGAGCCACAATTTAAACAAAAAACGATAATGAAAATTAAAACAAAATTAAGAGTAATGAAATAGGTCACTGAACATAAGCACGCACCGCAAGAAGATACTAAAAATCAATAAAAACATATTAATTAAAACAAATTAAAAATATACCAAAATTAAATAAAAACAAATAATTAATTAAAATCATTGGAAAAGCATACAGCTGCAGAGAGAGACAGATGAAAAAGAAAATAAACTGCCAAAACCTTGCAAAATAAGGTTTAGAAAAAACACAGGCAGAAGTGGCGACCAGAAAACAAATAATAAGGGCTGAAAATAATATTATAAGAAAATAGTAATAAAAATAAAATCCAATTATAATATAAATCATATATTTAAAAATAGGAAAAAAATACACAAAAAATAATAAAAATAGTTTAAAAGTAATAAAATAATTAAAAAGCCCTAAAAATGGCGAAAACTCGCTCATTGGTGGCACACACACACGAATACAGTGGCAAATTTCATTATTTTAACTTATGCTTTTTACAATCTTATAATTATTCAACTCATTTGCGAAAACTTTTGAAGTAAGGAGTTTGTATGTACTAAATTTCTTTTATGTTAATATAATTTTATATGTCTGTTAAAATGTTTTGTCTAACTCCTTTATAAATTTATATATACGTCTATATTATCTTATATACGAGGCCCCCATAAATCAGTATATATGTATAGTATTGGAATAGCTCTCAATGGGACGGATCGCGTGCCGGCTGGTGGATTAAGTTCCCTAGTTGCGCTCGTGGGTTGTGTTCCATTGAAACCTCGGTCGTACGCAGTAGGGTCTGGCTATGTGCACAGGACTTCCACGCAGCGCATCGTTGAACGCCTCGTAGCGGCTACTGAAAAGTGGCCGGAACGAGCAGAAAAACATAAAATCAAGGGAAGTCCGACTGCAGGTAAGGGAATCAGGGAAGATCGCTCGACGATCTCATAGGATATTTTAGTTATGCCTCGAATAATAATGAGATTGGGAAGAAGGGATAAGGTTAGATTCCAAAATGATGAAAAATTTAATAATTAAAATAAAATAACCAAAAAGGAAAGTGTCATATTTCTATTCAAAATAATATCGAAAAACTAAATACAAATTACCATTGACGGATAGGCACGCTCATGCATAAATGACCATTACATAAAAATTTCTACATTTTGTGCCGCAAGGCAAGGCGGATCATTGACAAATGAGAAAGTGAACATCACATTTACGTCCCCAAGGATACCTATGTCGAGAATTGTCATAGGAATATGTAAATCCAACGCCGAATGGTATAGATAGAACGAGTTCTGTTAGCCCACAAGACCGAAGCGACAATACTTGTAGCTCGGAAAGTCATCAATCCCACTTGAACAATAGATAGGAACGATTTTGGTGGGAACTGAAATGAGACGAAGTCACATATATGGCAAATACGCGATGATGCATCTGTCTTAGTAGATAGGCTATTTCTAGTAGCGATGATAGCTGATATAAAACCTCTTCGTTTGTCAACATCGATATACAGTGAGAAGGAATAAGCCTGATGCAATCTCCCGTAGATCTTCGCGCAACTAAAGGAATGTAGGTCTCGAATAGTATCCACGTCTACCATTTAATCGGTACGACGATACGATCGTCATTTCCACGGCGATTCTAAGTTTTTCGCTAGCATTATTACAAATTTATCGATTAATCGTCACTGAAAATGTGTACACTGCCGCTGACTCCAAGGAGAAAATTTTCCCTATTATTACCATTACGGCACTAGTAAAATTTTCTTCCCCGATTTTTCCCCAATCGCCTGACAGCATAACTATTGTCGTCTAGCATCGACAAAGCCACTGTGGGAAACAACATAGTTGGCGACTATCGTTGTTAATGGCCTCTATCGATTTACGTCGTAATGATACCCACAAATTGTAATTGTTTACTCTAATTATTATTATCCCTATTATTAATGTTAATGTGATTAATATTATATTATTGCTATTATTATTATTATTATTATTATTATTATTATTATTATATTATTATTATCATAAATGTTATTATTATTATTATTATTATGGTTATTATTATTATCATTATTAGTATTATTATTATTATTATCAATACCGTTATAATTATTACTGCCATCACTATTATCAGTATTTCATCATTATTATTAGTCTTATTATTATTAATACCCTTAGTATCGTTACGATTTATATTATCATTACTAATTTGTCATTACTCCTATGATTATTACCATAATTATCATAAACAGTCGTATAATTCGCTGATCATTATTATTATTAGTATTATTACTAGTATCACCAATATCGTCCATATTACGTGTAGGTTTTTCTAAAACTATTACTATCCAGACGATTTGAATAATCATTTACATACGTATCGGTACCCCCATTACTGACTATCACTCCCAAAGATGCCATGCGCACATTTGCTATGGTAAAAATCCTTAACGTCGCCCTTAAAATCATTGCCGCCTATCCCGATAAGCCCTGCTACTAGCCTTACTGATGATTTCAACCGTACATCGACCAATGACAAGACTACTGTCAGTAGTATCGATATAAATGCCGTTGTAACTATAAATCTACCGTCCCTATTTTTTCCTGACAGTGTATGATCTTTATTGAACCAAAACATGTTCGACCAATCCTCCTATTTATTCAGCTTATCTAGATGGCTAGCCTTAATAATCTTCCGAGGATTCCGCGCCTGTCGCCATCGATTGTCGCTACCAGGCAGCGATTGGAGGAGCTGGAAAGGGAACATACGGCCCTGGAGGAAAAATACCAAAGGGTCAAAGGAACTTGGCTATCACCCGACGCCGCCAAGAAACTGTATCAAAAGATCTCTCGCCTGTCTCGGGCAAGAGAGGATTTAATCATTGAATCTCGCAGTCAGCGAGTCCTGATAAAGGAGCAAGGGACAGCGCTCCGTCAGATTTTCACCGATGCCGAACTCCGGGCTCGCATTCCGGGAAGTATCTTGGCTCGGGAGTTAAATATTATCCGGGTACAGCACCTCCCCCTGGAGATACCACCGTCAATTCCTACAACAGCAGTTCCCTCCGTCTCCGAACCCCCGCCAATTCCCGTGGTCGAACCACGCACTGGAGCCGCCAGGCGACGACTAAATCGAAACCGTCGCCGTCGCGAACAACGACGTAGAGCCGCGAGTCTCTTCAGCGCGGCGGAGCCATCTAATGCTCCTTACTCGATACAGGACCTGCCGCCCCCGTATCAGGAATTCGAGTTCCCTGATACGGAAGCAGACATAATCTACGCCCCTAGTGTCGTTTTCCGCTCACCAGCCAGATCTATCCACATAGACTTAGTGGATGAGGAAGACGAGATTCCGGCATCAAATCGATCATTGGAACGGATGGGCCTAGACCCCAATGAAATCGCGGTCCTAACAGGCAGGTTACCGGAACGCTTGCCTCTGCCAGATGAACCAGGACCTTCTTCCCGAATCGATTTCAACATTAACATAAATCTTCCTCCATATTGCCCCGCGAAGCGTCGGTGTTTCCCAACAGACATCGATGCGGACGAGTAAAATGCGGGTCACTGAACTAGTCTCATCCTCATGCAGGTTCCTTGAACTACATCATCAGAATGACGACCTTCGCCGAGTGTCTACAACCACAATGTGCAACCTTCTTCCACTTTAATTTAACTTATATCTTAGTTATCTTTTATGTTTTCTTTGCTGTAGTATTATCGTATCAATAAATCTTCTAGTTTCGAATTTTATTTCATTTTAGCTTCTCAACGGTGAAAGTTGTTAAGTAATATTAGGGAGCTACTAGCCATAATCCGGAGAGGGGGTTGTAAAGAATAGTATTTTGCGAGGGTCAGAAGAGAATCATAAAGAGAACTCTCACGATTGTCAACTCCGTAGAAAGGAAAACCCCTAGTTCACCGAGCTTAGGAACTCTAGAGTAAACGCATAATACCTTCTATCGGCAGCGAGTGACTGGGAAACGAAGGTCCTTCAAGGAGTAGCACTAGTAGTAGCGCTAACCTGCTCGAATGGCATTCGGCTGTTGCGTACAGTACCAACATGATTTCGGATCATGGGTACGCGGCAGTTTATTCAAATCGTGCGTTGTATGGGGAAGAAACCACCCTAGAATGTAGAGAGGAGACACACGACTTTGACGTATGGATGCATTAGAAAATAGATTCCCGTACGACCAACAATTTTCTCGATTTTATTTGACAATTCGTTTCTTTTATTTTTTTACTGAATTATTTCTAATCAAAATTACTTAATATTGCCTCTATTTTTCATGAACTCTTGTTTTTCAATTAAATTGTGAATTTTTGGTCAAATTTTTTGTTATTATGTTATTTTTATGTCATTTCGTGTGGATCTTGATGCATTTATTATTATTTTCAATTTACTTTTGTGTTTTTCAATTTTACATTTTTAATTATGTCTTTCTCGTATTTCAAGGTGGTTGTGTTGTTTATGGGTCTGATTTTAAATCTGCACGTTGTGTTTGCGTGATATTTCCAATCCATTCAAACAAAACCTAGTGCTAGCCAAATAGAACCCTTGGTTACCCGTTGCCTAGCAACGGGTAACCAGTGGAGGGTAGAAAGATTGTATGTCAATGTTTCAAGGTCAGACTATCCATGAACCCCACGGCTGGCCCAACAATTGTATGTGAGTCTACAATATCACGAACCACTAGCCCACCATAATTTAATTCAGTTTTGATAAAACAAGAAAATATTTGCTATTCATTCTTTCAAAAAATATTTAAATCTATTTATAAAACAATAAAATGTTTAATTTTATTTGTTATTGTCATAAATAGATAATTTAAATATAATTCACTTTTTAAAATATCGAAATTGAAACTTGCTCATCTGTTTTAATAATTGTTATTTCATCAATTAACGTTTAATCGTTCACTTTTAAAATTTCGCAATTTATTTAGATTAAATGAAAATTTGTTAGTTTTAAACAATTTTTTTCTTATTAAGATTTATAAGAAACAGGAATATTTATGTTTCTAAGAATTCAGAAAAATTTATCAATTCTTTTTTCTTCGAAATATCTATTCTATACAAATGCAGCTATAGGATCAGTTTTCTTGGTTAGTGGTTATTCAGCTGCAGATAAATTACGCTGCCATATCTGTAATGATAATGAAACAAGTTTAAATTCTTCAAAATTAAGTATTTATTTAAATATTTGATCAAAATTAATTATTTATTAGAAATGCTTTCATTACTTGGCGCTTTTTATGGGACTTATCAAACAATTGCATACAAATATATTGATAGCATTAAATTAAAACGGGCTCTTTTTATAAAATTATGCCTAGATCAAATGATACTAGCCCCGGTTTCTGTAGCTTTATTTTTATTTGGTAATTGAATTACATAATTAATTTGCAATGATTATTTAATAGCAAATGAATCATGCGATAATAAGTGGAGTTGGAAAGCTGGAATTGATTATACAAAAATTTCATTTTGTCCTGTCTTTCTTGTAGATATGATATATTGGTTACCAGTTCAATATGTTAATTTTAAATTAGTTCATCCTCGATTTAGATATGCTTATGTTGCTTGTGCTTCAATAGTATGGAATATAATACTCAGTTTACTGCATTTGGAATTTAAAAACAGTGATAAATTAAAAAATATGATTTCAATGTGCTTTGCCTAAATATTTTGATGTAATTTTTTTGAAAGTTTTTAAATATATTTTGACTTCGGATTAATAAATAATTCATAAATTTAAAATTAAACTGATAAATAAAATAGTTTCTGTAATTGAATATTTTATTTTAAGCGCTTTAGTTATTCTACTAAAACATACTGGGTCTCTATTCACTTTTAGTATCTTTTTGTAACAATCATGATAGATATAAATAACATAAACACGTAATAGATGACTTTAACGTTTTTTGGTAACTTTTCCATTAGTTAAAATGGATCGATCTATTTGATCTTTGGTTTTAACAAGTCTATGAATCTAAAGTTTTATTTTTTGGTTACTGACAACTGTAAGTAGTTATACATTTGCAATATTTATATAAGTTGTGATTGGCTTTTAATTTAAGTAACACGTGACATAATCATTCAGCAAAAGAATGATCTTTTACTGATACATCGAAAAATATTAATGTCAACCATAATTCAGCTATTATTTTGTTATTTTATCAGTTTGAATAAACTAACTATAGAAACCACTAATTCTTTGTTTCGGAATTTATAATGCACACAATGTGTGAACGTCCAAATAATCTGATTTCTTTCGAAACTCCAAATCATTCACCACCTCATCCATTAATTTCAGATCTACCTATTAGTAATTCTTTTGATAGTACTCGAACTCCAACGGTTACTGTGGAATGTTTTGTTAATTTACCAAATGATCAGATCATTAAAATTGATATAGATAGTAGAGCGATTGGCCAAGAATTACTGGACAAAGTATAACTTGGGTTATTTTCAAATTAATTCTAAATGTTAATTTTAGGTATGTCAGAAGCTTGGTATAATCAGCGAATCTGAATATTTTGGTTTTCAATATCGAGGTAAATATCAAGAACCACTGTGGTTAAATATAAGGAATAAAATATCACGTCAAGTTCCATTGATTCTGCCATATAGATTTGATTTTAAAGTCAAATATTTCGTCCAGCCTCACACAATTTTATCAGATGAAACACGGTAAGAAATTTATTGTAACTGAAAGTTAAATTTTAAAAGTAATTCATTCAAAAATAAATGTTAAGTTAAGAAAGTTTCCAAATATCCGTAAAATTTAAATTATTTTTTAAAAGTTCTTGTTGGTAAATGAATTGTAGTAAATTAAACTAATGCACGGCAACCAGTTTATTTGGAATATTCATACAGTTTGAATTTATTTAGATTTTAAGAAAAATAATAAACAATAAAATTAAAAACATAAACTACATGAAATTTATTCTTGAAATTATATATTAAGAAAACAAGTTTACATTTTAGAAATTCAAACACAAATTTCTATATATGTATATTAAGAATTTTTTATTATTTGACTACATATATTTATATATACCTTTTACAATCGTAGGATTATATTTCCTTGTTTACCGGTGATAAGTAAATTCAATTCAAATACATAAATAAATAATTATTTCATCCTTGTCTTTAAATTTAAAATTTGTCAGTTTTGGAAAACTAAAATATGGCAAAAGAACACACAAAAAGATATTGGTAAATTAGAATCTATCGTATATCTTGAAAAAAATAATAAGTTTTTATAAATTACATTGAAACGACTTTTTATGAGGACTAAAAATTTCACGTGAATCTGTTAGACCCTACTTTACTATATATGATAAAAAATTTCTATTACAAATCTTTGAAATGATATTGATTTTTTATTGGATTATTGTATATATAAAATGAAAATGTCGTTATCATATATAATTCAATTAATTAAAAAAATTATTTTTGATTTTGTAATTAAAATTTTGCAATAAATAAACGATTAACATTAATAAAATCTCCATAGTAGTAATAATGCAATCAACTCAGAATTTTTTAGAGCTGACATAACATATCTGGTTTTCACATTTTATTAAATTATTTTTGTTTGTATGCTATAATTTTTTAAAGCATTTCTATTGGCTATCTATTATTTACCAATCAGGTTTAAAATCATCACAGTTAAATATAAATATATATATATATATATTTAAAAATTATCATTATTTTGATAATCCAATAATTTGATATGAATTTTGTTGTTGTTGAGCTATGTGAGGTTAGAATTAAATACAAAATAAAACTTAAAAATAAACCTCTGATATTTTTAAATGGTAAAAGTACATAGTATGAATTTACTTTCAAATTTTACTGTAAAATCAAAATTTTGTTCAAACTAATAAAAAAAATTTCATTGATCATTTATATATAAAACACTACTCATTTCCAATAAGCATCTACGGGGATCACTCCTGTTTTGTGAATCTTGACAAGGCAAATAGGTTGGATATTTATATTAAGAAAATTAATTTAAACATTATTTTCTGGAAATTTTATCAATTCAAAATTTTCTCTTAATGTTTGTGTGTTAAATAAATAATACTGTGACTTCTTTTCGGTATCTGAAACTCTTATTGATTGAAAGCTAAAATGCTTTAGTTCTTGAGGATAAATTCAGTAGAATAAATTTTTTAATTTTTCTTCAATATTTTAGAAACAAATTGGTTAAGTTAATTTTTTTTCAAAATTTAATATTTAATAATATAACATCAGTTGAATAAAATTTAAAATAAAGTCGCATTCCTAACGTAATCAATTTTACGCAGAGTTTGAATTTGTTTTAATGATCACGTGTGAATTATTGATTGGTGGTGTCAGATGCGATCATCGGTGTGTATTTTTTGCCATTAATAGAATGATTCATAGATTTTATTAGAGGACCCTATCAGCATTATTTGAATGTGTTTTTGTTTTTCACTAGACCAAAAAACTATTTGGAGGTGGAACTTTTGTATTGTTTTATATTAATGTGATTTTATATTTTAATCATTAAATATTTAATATAAATTTTTGATTAGTTTGTTTATGTCAATAAATTGTTTTGATCGTCTTAGAACCAGTTTATTACAAATTCAAATATCAAATCAAATTGAAATATTTCAAGTGAAAGCCTTATATTTGAATTTTTTATTAATAATATTAGATATTGATACAAATTAGGTGTTATTTGTTAGTTGCAATAGAGTTGCACTTAATTTGTTTTTATTTCATATTAAAATTTTATTTATTAGACATTCAAAGGCGTAGCGACAGTATTCAACGCCCATATATAGGGTGTAAATTGCGCCCCCCCCCATCCCCTCATGTCAATGAAAAATAAGAGCACAGCACTCAATACTCGATATGACATAATAACAATTTCACCTTAGAAAGACAATCTTAAAGATTTCCAAAATATGTTCAAGAAAAATTTAAAAGTAAACAATCAAAAAATTGATTATTAATAAGTTATTGGAAAATTATAAAGACAATAGATAAACAACAAAGTGAAAATTTAAGAAAGGGTTCAAGAAGTAAAAATTGTAAATCTAGAAAAGGAAGCGTTTATTATATTAATAATTGATGATAAAAGTCAGTCACTCAGTATAATAAAACATATCAGGATATTAAGTTGGCAGAGGTGATAAGTTAAATACGCGTATAAAAAAGCCAAATTCGAGAAAATTAGCACGGGAAGTCATATGCACGGGAATAGGAGATTGCAAAACTTATGTAGTTTAATTAAAATAGAATAAGGAATGTGGACTAAATCTTCATCTTTTCGATCAGTGAAGTCTGCCAATGCAATCATGTTACACTTAATTTTCAAAACCTTTATTTAGTCTGCCTATCTTTTCTTATTTATTGCTTGGCCATCAATTCATATATTAAATAAATTTAGTAATCCTCATTTGTTTGATACGCTTGAAATCGTTTAGTTACTAATCAAAAGCAAAACCTCTACAACGAAAATAATTGAAATACTTGCTTTACTATCTAATTATTTGTCTTTTAATTTAGGATGTTCCTTTAACTAATTTGAATAATGAAACTTTACCCAAACCATTTGCTGGGATCAAGTTTTAATATTTCTTCCAAAAAAACCCCAATTGGTTCTAGAAAACGGTAAACATAAGAATGAACGAAAGAGGCGCATTTAGAAGATGTTCCGAACGACCTCCAAGTTCAATTCATAAGTGAACATTTTTTAGCTGTTTATGAAATAAATTTTTAATTTTTTTTTGGTGTTTTAATAATTATTAACAATACCATTTTATAGTTCTATGGTATTGGTAATTAAATATATTTGTATTCTGCTAATTTAATGGCTGTGTTGAATTAATTAATTTAAAATTAATTATATTTAGAAAATTATTTAATTTTCATTTATATATAAGTATCTAAAATTCTGAAAACCATTATAATTTGTTTTGAACAGCAATTTGAGTCCCAATGGTGATCAGCATATGATGGGCAGGTAAGGTAAGACAAGGTAAGGTATGGTTGATTATTAATTAAAATGAAAAAAAGTCCATTTGATAACAATAATCATATCAAAGCTATATAAAATGGGTATTTGAAAAATCTTTTGTTTTAATTTTCAGTCATCAATTTTATCTTCAAACGAAAAATCACATAACCGAAGGTTGTTGGAATCATGGAGTTTCAACAGAGGAATTGTGTCACGTTATTGCTTTGATGACACAAGCGGAATTTGGAAATTATCATTCTTTTTCCAGCACAATGAAGTACGCTCTATTTTGGCCGAAAATTTTACAAGAGGAATTGGGCTCGACAGACATTCAGAAAATAAGAGATCATCACGATAATTTAAAAGATTGGACCCAGAGAAAAATTGAATATGAATTATTGCGGTTGATCAATGAAAGTTGGTTGATGTATGGCGTCACGTTTTATGACATCACTGATTGTTGGAGTAAATCTCTGAAATTTGGCATCGGTCCTGATGGTTTGTTTTTATGCACAACGAAGTTTGGATTAATCGACAAGTTTGTTTTGAGATTTGTTGGTTTAGTTTGTTTACATTGAATTTCTTAAGATGGGTGTTTGATGCTGTTACTAAAGTTAACTGTACAGATCGGGTAATAGAATTTGTGTTGATCCAAGATGATGGATCGACTCGTTGTCAGAAATTCAGTACGAAAAGTGCAAAAGCATCGAAATCACTACACAGATATGTGACTGAAAGTTTCCAATTTTTCAAGTGCGACACAGTCGATGTAGATATTTTGAAAGACTGTAAGACAATCACTCATTTCTTTCGCAAGAGCAATACGTGTAAGTGATATATTTTGCTTACGTAATCGGTTTTCAAGGGTCATCAGATGCTTTTTAATGAACAATAGACATTTAATTTTATATTAAAATAATTTTTATAATAATGATGTTAGATTCTGGTATTCGGTAATTAAGTACGCTTCATAATTCATAAAGTTATATAGGTATGTCGAAACCTGAAAGTTTTTTTAATTAAAAGAAATTATTTTATTCTATAATGTTTGTTTAATTTACGAGTAGAGAATAATGCGCTATCTAAATCACATTTTGGTACAATTCCCCTTACTACTTACAAAATAACAGTATATAGTAAATGCTACATTATTAATCACTATCAATGATTAATATTTATAATATTTTTAATAATATTAATTATTATTTCTCCTTTTCTACATTTTTTATTTATTTATTGATAGCGGTTAATAATTTTATACCACAATTTTTATTTAGAATTATGAATATAATAATTAATAAAAACAATAAAAAAGATATAAGCATTTTACAGTAATCATTTCGATTAGAGTCTCGGTCTATAAAATTATATGGTATTCCAAAAATTCTCAAAACATAATAATAAGTATGAAATAATTTTATTTGAGAATTTGGTGAATAAATCGCAATCCCCTACAATTAATATATTTAATTAACTCAAATAAATGCCTAACTAATACATCGTTAAAGTTTCCGTATGTAGCATTTGACGCAGATAATGATGGCAAACTGATGATGAAGATGATTTCATTGAAATTATTTCATCGATTTGACGTTTTGTGGTTTTTCAATGTTCCTATGTTATCAGATTAAGAATAACGATTAGATAATCAAAGATGCTTGTTTTATTTATAAAATATCCTGTTCGCATTTAACGAACTTATTAATTTTTTTAATTTCAATTTATTTATTTTTTGGAATAGAATGTTTAATTTTCAATTTAATAAAAATAATTTCAAATATAATATAAAAAATTTTATTTTTTTTTCCATAAAATTATTATTTAATAAAATTTGAGTGGCAGTTCTGAGCTAGGCCGGATTAAGGGGAGCCAGTTTGCTGTGGCACAGGGTGCAATTATAACTCGACTTGATTAGAAATTTTTATACTGTAATAATAATTTATCGAAGTAAATACAACAAATAATTTGAATTTGAATTTAATTTGAATTTCTTTAAAATATTTGTAGGATTTGTTTAGAAAATATTATGTTTCATAAAGGTAAGATTTATTTAATTTTCGATTGCTGGGATTTATTCAGTTGAATTTTTTACCTGAAAAATAACCTTTTCCCTTATCCACTTTTATCTTTATAATAGTTGATACTGTGGAATCGGGTTGCTGAATTATGACAACTCGCAAAATTTATTCTCATAAATTCTTTGTTATTTATTTTTACGACAGAAATAAGCAAGCAAGCATCATAGTTGAATTTATAAAATTTAATTTCACTTCCTATCATTTCATATATATATATATATATATATATATATATATATATATATATATATAAAGTGCACAATTGATAAATTTTTAACTTTTTATTTTAGTTTATGTTTTTACAGATGTCATAATTTCTTAGAGATTTAGAAAGCTAATATACAAAAGATATAGAACATAAAAAAAGAAAAAAATTGGTACCAAATAGATTAATGTTATTTCTAATTTAAATCTTGTTAATATGCCAATTAATTATTTTTGATATTTTCAGCACCCAATCTAGTAACACTTAAAATATCTATGTAACATAATAAATAAATAAACATATCCTTCACTTAACGAAATTTCGCTATAACGTAATTTCAAAATTAAACCAAACGAAATTTATATTTATGAAATATAATTTTCGTAAATTGAAGTTTCATTTTACGAACAACTTTTCTTGAACGAACTAATTTCGTTAAACGAGGTGTAGTATAAATGTCAATGTCACACTAATAGATGAAAAGCCTTTACTCACAAGACTCTCTCATGCTTTGTCTAAATAGCTTATGATGCATTGAATTCCCCGTGAAATTTATGAAGCATGCAACGGCTTACTTATTTTATATCATAGAAAGTGACTATTTATTCAACGATAATTATACTTTTTATTTAAAAATCGATAGAAAAAACTGATGGCTCTTTTAAACATAATCAAAATGTTAACACTTATTTATAAATAAAATTGTTGAGATATTTGCAATTTTTAAAATATAAGCATGTAGAGAATCAAAGGTTATCGAGAAATATATCAAATATTATTAAAACAAATTAAAATTGAAAAAGATACAAGCCTATAAAGAGGAAAAAAATTAGCGTTCAGAATGACTTGTGTTTGACGAACCTGTTATTATTTTTGCAATTTTTAAAATGCTATCATGTAGAGAATCAAAAGTTATAAAGAATGATATCAAAGATTATTAAAACAAATTAAAACTGAAAAAAATACAAGCGTATAAAGAGGAAAAATTAGCGCCCATGATGATTTGTGTTTGATGAACCTGTTGAGATATTTGCAATTTTTAACCTTTTTGTAGTTATAAAGTACTTTTTATTATTAAAAAAAATTGTGGAAAACCAAAATCATAAAAAACGTCTGATTTAACAATAAAATGTGTATAAATATTAATTTTTTCTGCACAGGTTACAAAAAAAATCATTATAAAATATAATAATTTATATAAAATTTGACGGAGTACCGGTTGGAACATTTGATCTCAATTGCAGTTACATAATAAAAATTATTTGTCGGTTATTTTTTGATGAGACTATATTGTAAAGTCTGATAATGGAAAAAATTTCTGTTTGATTTTGTGCCATTTGTTGCGGACCAAGATCCGATTTTATTTCATATAATTAATGGCAATTTCAATCCAACACAATATAGGCAGAATTATTCGCTACCCTGGAATAAAAAGTAAAATCTGTCAACATTTGATTGGTTAATATTTTTCAAAGTCTTATTCTGTTAGTTTTTGAATTATGCCATCCTTCGTAGACACGAGTCGCTACGTGTTTGTAGCCTCCGTTTAATGTTTGCCATGGTTTGAGTGATGGCATAACTACGCAAATTGTAACTGTAAATTGTTAAATTAATGATAAGCTTTTTTCACTTTTCTATTTACTCATAAAAAAATTAATCATTGATTTTTGATGTATTTGTGTTGGTGGAGTCGAGAGTGAATTTTTGGTATTTATTTAGCGTTGATAAAGAGTTGCTGCACCAGCACCACCACTAAAGCAATGTTTGATCAAGGCATGTCATTTATGCAAAAAATTATTTGCTGGCATCCACTGTTGAATTATTTTTTTTATCCATTCATACTCATCCCAATTGATTGATTTATGATAATTTAATTAATTTTTTATTAAAAAAATAATATGGTATAAAAAGATACATAAAACACATCTCTAATCATTAGACTCTAATGAAATAGTGTCACTGGAAAGTTTAATATGGTTGACTTAGTAAAGAGCTTCTGAGTAAAAAGGCTTAAAGTGGTTAGTTGTCACTTAAAATACTGAAAATGAGCCGTTGTCGCAAAAAGATTAAAATGGTAATCATCGTACAGCATCGAAAACCTATATCTTTAAAAATGGAAATATTTTCTTAAATCAAAAGCAAAAATCAAGAAATATCAAAAATCGAAGTTAATTATTTCTTTTGCAATTTTCTTTATTTTTGCGCTTTTCAAAATGTCTTAACAGATTCTACATTGAGTCTTTGAGAATATGTAATTTACCATTTTGAGATGATAATTTTTTATCTAATTTAAAAACAAATTTCTATTTAATTTACCGTAAATTAGATTTCTGTGAGTTTCCAGATTTATTGTGTTTCATTTTTTGCATGTTTATACTTTTCTGAATAGAATAGAATCACTTACAGGAAAGATACTATCAAAATTAGGCATAATAGATACTTTTTTTTACCTGAATGATACAAAGTCAAGTTTTAATGATGTATATAATTCGATTTGTTTTTAGGATAATCTTTGGAAAATAATTAAAAATAATATTCTAATTTAGGTAGGTCTTATTTTTATGATATTGTCAAAACTCAGAAAGAAGTTTATGATTCAGCTCGTCGTCGAGCTTACAGTTATTCTTCAAATAATAGTCCCACCAATCAAGCAAATGATGTTATTCAGAAAAACCCAGAATCTTCACAGGCCAGTGACGAGGTATTTATAATTTTATTTAATATAGCTCTTAATGTTAATAATAATAATAATAATGATAAAGTGATCAGATATTTTTTATTATAATGCAAAGACATGTCAAATTAAAATTTAATAAAAAATACTTAACAAATAAGTGGACAGAATTTTCTTAAATTATTTATTCGTGCGTTATAATAATGCATTAATTACTATATAATTTGAAAATAAAATGTATTTCTAGTAAATTATTTAGACAAAATATTTTCAGTGCTAGAAATGATTTGATTTGAAACTTTTGCTGTTTCTTAATAGGAAACCATTATACAGGAAACAGAAAATTTGCGAAAATGTTCAAAACGTTACATGTCTAATGTGGGATATTTTCGGGGACATTTTTCAGTGAGGGATAGATAAATAATGAAGGACAAGACTAGATAAATTATATTTTTACATATTTTTACGTTTTGGTTAATTTACTTTTAGAGTTGTTTTGGATCTTTCGACTGTTATTTGAAAGTTTGAGTTCTATTAATACAAAAATATTTTCTAGTAGTTAATAGTTTTAAATATATTAACCAAAATAATGTAAAAATTTATGACGAAAAACCTTTAAAATTATTAAATTTAATAAAAATGTAAAATAATTTTCTAAAAAAAATGATACCCACGGGAAACTTTTTTTAATTTTAAAGATAAAATTTAAGTTTTATAAATTCATTATTCAGTTAAATATTTATTTTTTAATGACTAACGTTTCTTTCCTATTAGAAGGGCTAAATGAAAATTTGAAGGCCTGATAAAAATATCAAAAATTAATATTAATTATATTTATCACGAAGTAAATAAAATAATTATTAGAAATATAATAACAATTAATACATTAGAAAATTTAATATTTAACACTTGAAAGTTTGAGATCTTGTTTAGTAGTTCAGTTCTCGCTATATTTGCCATTCTTTTCATATAATTATACCTAAACTCTTCTAATTGTTAAATTTCTTCATTAGAAAGGTTTGAAATTTTATTAGTGTTCTGGCAGTGACCGACAGTAACTATTTTAGTTACCTTCTTTAAAAATAAATTGCGTTCTGATTTTCTACTGAAATTAGGTAAATTCCTGCTACTTTAAAAGTTCATGTAAGACTGATATTCTTCTTCCATATTTATTTGAATTCTTATGGTCATGAGAGTTATAAAAGAAATATGTTATATAATTTTTAATTGATTTTTAACATTTTTTAAAGATTAATATTAATTTTGGTATTTTTATTAGGCGCACACGATTTATTAAAACTAATGCTATTAAAATGTTTAATTTATTAAATTTTAAAAAAATCGAATTATTTTACATTCTGCTTTAAATTTAAATCCCTTTTTTATTAATTATTCACGATTACATCTTATGTTTTAATTATTTGTTTGAAACTGTATTTAATCTTCAAGGTTTGTAGGGTTTCTTTTCATTCCAAAATGGGTTAGCGATATTTCGTTTTTCAAAAATTTTAATATTAGACAGGATTCAACAAATTTAAACTATCTTAGCCCTAATTACGTTGGGATGAGTCTCGGAGACTCATTTCAATTTTGTTATTTCTATATTTTTTTGTTACACATATTTTTGTAAGCCTATTGCAGTCACCATGAATTTAAAATAAATGTGAAAATATGATTAACACCAGTAAATCTGCTAAAATCTCTCATGAGTCTACGAGACTCATCGCATACGTAAACGTAAGTAGGGTTAAATGAATTATAAGCTGAAAAATATTTTTCCTACTTATTGTTTGTATGCAATATATTGGAGAATGTCTTAAATTTGGATCCAATATTCTCAGATAATTAATATAAAAATAAAATCTATTTTTATGCTTCTTTATTATGAGAGATTTGATTCATATCTATTGTGATTTCTTTATTAATTATAATGTCCGAAATTCTTATCACCATATATATATATATATCAGCGGCGTGCAGTGGTTTCCATGCAGGGTGTGCAGAGAGCAACGATAATAGGTAAGCATAATAATAAAACCATAAAAATATACATTAAAAACGTTTTTACTATAAATTTTTTATTTGTACACAAAATCCATACGCCTATCTGTATTTTTAACAAAATCATCAATTACATGATCATAAAACTCTGGTTTTGATTGTAATAAGAGTAACATTTCTTTTTCTATTGTTATTACAGATAAATTGATTAATCTATCCTGGCTCATTGTATTCCGTGCATAATTTTTTACTCTTTTCAATGTTGAAAATGATCTCTCCACTGAAGCAGTTGAAAATGGAATAGTACAAATTAAGTGCGCCAATTTATTTACTTCGCTTAGGGCATCTGTAAAATCATTTACCAGTATATGCTGAATAAGTTTCGCTAAATTCATTTCATGATATGATTCACTACGATACAGAACGCATAATTCATTTGTTAGCTTTACAAAATCGAAATGTTTTGCATACGCGTTCTTTAACGAATTAAGACATTCATCCGGAAATTTACTTTGATATTTCTTAAAAAAGCTGAAATTCAATAATTCAAAAAATTTGAGCGAACTTATTTTTTTAAAACGAATATCTAACTGACAAAAAATAGTGTCCATTATTTCGTAATATAAACTTTTAAAATGTTGGTCTACACTTGAGTTCTGTAAATTTACACGACGTTTCTTTAAATTTGGGGGACCCACTACAGAAATAGTCTCTTCATAGACTTCAATAAATGCAACATCATTTCGCATATTTCAAATTGCGTTTTTACTTCCTCTACTTTTTGAGTAGAATATGCTATATCTAAGTTAGTTTTTTGTAGAATATAAAACAAAACATCGGTATAACTAAACACTTTGGCAAAAATATTTAGGAGAAAATTACTATTAAATTCTTCAAAAAACATATGATAACCCTTTGCAATATTAATTGTGTCGTTGTCCCAGCCTTCTGGATTCTCAATAATATTTTCAAATAATTCAGATAGGCCTTGCCTTTCGCTTTTTATGGTATTTACCAAGAGAGATAAATAATTCCAACGTGTTGCAGCTAATTTTGGAAATTTTCTTTTAATAGTTTCATTTAAAAAATGAGTTCTTTTTGTAGACACCGAAAAAAATGACGCTCTGCCAGAAATTGTTGCAAAAAATAATTTACAATCTTTTATAAACAATACAGATTGTGACAGAACTAAATTAAGTACATGTATTCAACAATGCACGAACATAGCTTCTGGAAAAATGTCTTTGACTTTTTTCTGCGTCCCATTCAAAGCTCCTGCCATGACTGCCGCTCCATCGTACGTTTGAGCAATCAGTTTATTCTCACATCCCCAACTCAAAATCGTTTCTTGCACAACATTACACAAAGCTTCTGCTGAACGGTCACCACTAACATCTTTGAAAAGCAAAAATCTTTCCACTGGTACACCATAATTAACATATCGTAGCACAACCGATAATTGCGATTTGTGAGATATTTCAGACGTTTCATCCAGCATAATAGCAACGAATGGCGTTTCTTTTACCTCATTTCTAATTTCGGAAATCAAAATATTTTTAATCGATGCAATAATATCATTTTGTATTCTATTAGAGGTTCCAGAAAATACAGTCGCGGTTCTTAGATGATTTGCTAAAAGGTCATCATATTTACTAATTAAAGTTACTAATTCTAGATAATTTCCTCGATTAAAGGAATTTATATTCTCATTGTGTCCACGAAATGCCTCTTCTTGTTTTGCTAAGTAACAAACTACATCTATTAATCTCTTAAGAATATTTCTATTTCTTGTTACTTTTTCATTGTGTTGAACAATCGACAAAGCCTTTTGTTGATCTAACATTAAATATATCCTGACAGTACCAAATGTTTTTAATTGTATTACGGCATTTATGTGAGATTGTGTCCTTTCATGTTTCTTTGCAGCTTCGTGAAAATGATATAAATCACTGTAGCCTTGTTTTATCCAAATTTTCTTATCTTTTTCATTTACAACAAAAAGTAAACATGGCCAACAGAACAACTTATTTAATTCCCTACAACCGGTTAACCATTTAAATTTTTCATAGATAGATTTTTGAAAATGCCGCACATACTGTTGTCCTTTAATCTTAACGTTTTGCGATAGAAAAATATCAGGCACCGGTTTACTTAATTTAACTATTTCGTTTTTTGTAGCAACATCTCGTCTTGAAAATGGATTTTCCAATAAATCTTTAATTATTGAGACATCTGGGTTCTCCATTCTGAAATGGATTATTTATTTTGAATTTAAATTTAAAGAATAAAATAAATAAAATTTATACCTGAAATGATGTATCAAATGTATCAAATTAAATCAATTTATCAATCAAGATATAGTGACTATAATTTTAAAAAACTTTTTAATGTTATTATTTTCATTTAAACCAGCGAAACTTGAGAAAAGTACTAGAGGCACCAGCACTAGCAAAACTGATATATTGTGTTGTGTGGTGTATGATTATATGTGCGTTCGTCGTCGCATCTTGCTAACAAACCGAACGTCTATTGCATGTGCAGAGGATTTCACTGCACGCTGGCACAATAGAACGAAGAACGAACTGTTTCTTTTTCGTTGTTCGGTCAGTGAATTAAATTATATTTATTTATTAATTTTTCTTTAACATTTGGAAATCATATATACTGCGAAAAAAATCTTGACTATTTTTCAAACCAAAACCAGGGATGTGGTAATACAAATTACAGATATAATTTATAAATTCTCTTTCTCTGTAAGATACAATGAATGGTAAAATTTAAACTTTTCTGTTAAAATTAAAAATTAGTTTCTTTTTTGTCTAACAAAACAAAATAGGTTTTCAGCGATTATTTCTATACTTATAATACATCACAGAAATTATTTACTTTTACCACATTAAAGTATTTCTCTTTATATATTGACTTTTTTTATATTTTCATGAAAACAGCATTTTACAATATATAAATTTAAACATTAACATTCTGAAAAATCGTATGGCCAATTAAAAAAGCAAAATCGCTTCAGCACAAAAGTCCCCGATTTAATACAACGCTTAATAAATCGCACCTTCGTTCGGATGATTCAGAGTAACAAGTGCAGGAAAAGTAGCTGCACTTGCCTCAATGCTATAGTACGCTGTGCTTCTCCAGTAGCTCATGCATATAAAGCATGATTTTCTGCTAGTGCGCAGTCCGTTATATATAGCAATACTTGGACTGTTCGATTGCTTTTGAACGCGCTACGTTGTGCAGCACCTAGTACCGCACGAACTGCAGAAATACAAGCAAATATTTGAATGAGTGAATTTTTAAAACATTTGGTTATAAATAATACATATTATAAAGAATATGTACTATATAAAATATAAATGTTGGTAGACATAGTTGATATAATTATTGTCATGCATAACCTTAACTGGGTTAACCTTAAACTGTGATTCCTTCGCCTCAGATGTTATTTCATGTTCTGATCTTCGATGAAAGACTTTATGTTTTAGAGTAAAATAATAAACTATTCATACTTTCTTTTTGTCTAATGACTATTGAGAGAATCGCTTATATTAAAAATATAAGTTGTTGTGCTTCTATACTAAAACTAAACGTATAAGTAATATTTCTCCGTCTCTTCATTGAAGAAAACATTTTCATATTGATACTAGAATGTATATTGTAATTTTTGTCAGCCGTACTTTCAATTGGTTTATTATTGCAATTATTATTGGGAATTCGTTTTGTTCAGGTTGTCGTCGAAATGCGAAAAGAACTGGAAATGCTTCGAGAGTTAGTTCAATGCGTAGTGTGTAAAGATCGAAAAATCAACAGGGTTTTTATTCCGTGCATGCACATTGTTTGTTGTGAAATGTGCGCCGCTAGATTGAATCAGTGTCCAATTTGTCGTAACCAGATCAAGATCTCTCACCATGCCTATCCGAAATGGATATCTGATGAAAATGCAAACGCTAGCAATAGATTGTGTCCTTTACCTGAAGATCAAGCATTAATTGCGGATACTCAAGGCAACGAAACTTATTATTAACCAAAATTTATAACTGTCATGTTTACGATTGAATCCCCTTTAAACTACTGAAAAAGCTGTTTATAGATATTTTAGTAGCTTAAACCAGTCATGAATATATTTTCTTGATTTGTATTTTATGTAATTTTTATTTTTTTATGCATTAATAATGATGACTAAATAATAATCATAATAATAATAAATAAATTGATGTACGGTTTTGACAGAGGATTGTATTTAAATCAATATTGCACAGAGATGTTATTGATAAATTAAAATTTATTTGTTTTTTCTTCACTGGATTCTTGCAATTTCATTTGTTTACGAATTGCGATTTTTATGCGAAAATTGTATTTTGAACGAATCATTTTAATCAATTGCGGTTATGATGTAAATTTTATTGTGGTTTCTATCGAATTTTTGTATTTGATTAAATATCTTGGTTTCACAAATTGTCTGTGCTTTAAAAATGTTCTTTTTGAAATAAAAATCACTGAAAATATAGTATATTTTTTTAAATTACATAACGAGATTTTTCATTCTGTGTATAAGGAAATCTGATATTTGAGGAAGTTTTTAAAGTAAAATTTCATAAAAATATTTTAAATTTAATTTAAAATATGAAATTTAAAAATAGAAAAATTAAGGATCTTATTTTGTTTAATTAAGAATAGGGATAGTTAATTTTTTGATTGAAATAAAATTTATGGATTTATTTAGTGATTACCAAAATAGGAAAGGTGGAACTCTTAACACAATATAAATATTTTTGATGTTGATTTGTTTAAATTAATGGTGGGATTTTCGAAGATATCGGTTTTGTTTTTTAAATCCACTGTGGAACTTAGTGCGTTACTTTTCTAAAACACGTCGATAAGTTTACGAAACTTAATTATCACTTTCAATGATAACATTTGCACCATAATACGTTAGTGAGCAGGAAAGATAAACCAATTATTTACGAGATAATGTCGGCAATGCAGAATTTTTTGGTTTTGTTCGAATGAGATATACGACTCAAGGAACATGAGATAACTGTGTTGGGCCAGAACACAAACGGCCTTGAGAATCGGTAATACACACGCAAATACAACATGCAGATTTAAAATCAGATTCATAAAACACCAACTAACCATGCTAAAATATGAGAAAGAAAAATAATTAAATATAAAATCGAGAAACATAAAAGTAAATTAAAATAATAACAAAGTGCAACAAGATCCGCACGAAATAAACATAAAAATAACACGACAACATAAAATTTGACCGTAATTTGACAATTTACTAAACAATGGAAAAATCCATAAAAATGGAACAAAAATTAAATAATTTGAATTGGAAACAATTCAATTAAAATATTAAAAAAGAAAATTGTCAAATTAAATTACAAAAATAATAAAATTAAGAATAGAATATACTAGAAAATCACAAGGTCAAAATTTTGTTTTACTAAATCAAATTTAACACGCAAGGTTAGGGTGATACAATAGGTATATATACCGATTCATTTTCACAATCAGTTAATCAGTTTTTAATCTGAAAAATCAATTTTTGAAAGCAGATTTTCGAACCGAAGTTTTGAATCAGTCTAACTCAGTGAAAATAATTCTTGATGTGAGGGAAGAGATATTTTTGAAAACTTTCTCCACGTCGCATCCAAACAACCTCATATGAGCTCTATTTGCGATGTCGGCGTGGGGAAATGTTGGAATGTGAATTTTGAACTGAATATGACAAATACGTTTATGATCGATGTATATGATGTCCAATAAAAGTTTTATAAATAATAATTTTTGTCGAAATTTTTCCGGCCTACAGCCGACACATCACCGCAAGAAAGTAAAATAGATACACCCCAATCGAATTGTGTAAGTTCGTGTATAATCGCCAATAATTCGTGTCCGTGAAGGCTACGGCGTGAAAACGCAGTAGCTGAAACGTCAATTATTATTCCGTATAGGGGAAATGGGTTGAAGGGGGAATAGTCTTTTAACTATTTCGTCGTCATTCAGTTTTCCATAAACTCGACCTAAACTTTTGTTACGACAAAACGGCTAAAAATTCAAAACACTGAGTAGTCCAGTGGACACTCATAAACTCTTAACATCGATATAATCTCGTCTTAAGGCCAATTTAAAGGGAAGGTGATTGGGAATTCGATGGCGAATTAAACTCGTTACTATGACTTCTAACTCGATAATTATAATTTATTAAACTCATAACGGTCATGCATCATTTAACTTTGATATGAGTATTGATTCCAATGCTAGTTACTAATAAACTAAGGATAGGAATTTCACTCAGCGCGGGAAACATTTTTTAACTCCCCAATACTTTATGGAGACCTAAACGCAAACAATAAAAAGAGTTTTAAGATTTTAAATTCATGCAGTGAGCCCAATCTATCAGATTCTAAGGTTAAAAAAATATAAATTGGATAACTCCCAAATCTGTCTAAATTACCCAAACCCGTCAACCTAACGAGAAATCCTACGTCAGAACCACCGTCAACACCGCATGAAATCATAACATATGTCTCTAGCCATTTCCCACCCATAAATCAATTGGATTGGTCACGACGCCTCAATTAAAATATCCACATCAGTAGAAATTACACTTGGGTTGAAAAAATTATCCCCACTCTGACATTAAAATCAATCGTCCTAATAGTTATGACCCCGAATAGTCTACGTTGTTGAAGTCAAATAATTAATAAATCATTAATATATATACGTGACATTTCAGCAATATCATAAATCGATTAACATTCTAAGAAGTGCAATGGTATACATCCATCATTTCAATCGTCCTAGTAGAGTTAATTCTGTGTGCGGCCACCCACTAATTTTCTTCTAACCGAATGACACACTAACTCGTATAAAATCCACATGCTGATCGAACATCGGCATTTAATTTCCAAAAGGAAGAATGACTTACAATTCTGATCGAGCAAATGAGAACGTCCCCGCTAGAATTCCAGAAGGTTATCTATTAGTTAGTACTCTAACAAATGTATTAATGTAAATCAAATCATCCCTTTAATATTATCTATCAGATAATAATTTTAATTTTAATAAATTAGATTGTCATTGTCATTCTAATATTATAGAATAAATTCATTTGGATAATTTAAATAGAATTATTATTTTGGGTTACTCAATACATGATTTAAACAAAATTTCATTTTAATACTACGTATTAGTTAGTACACTGATATCGACAACCTGAAAATTGTTAATTTATATTATTTATCAGTTAATACTTAATTTTTGGTAATTTTAAATAACATTATTATTTTGATACTACTAATTAACTAGTACCTTGACTTTGACAATTCGAATAAAACGTCATTGACACGAAGGAGAGAAACGAATAAATCGATAGCATTAAAACCATCTGTTAAGGTAGATTGTAAATTTAACTAAATAACCTCGTTGTTAAATAAATGAAATAAGGAGAAAAGAATGAATTATTCTGCAGAGATACTCTAGTGGTGCAGTCGGATAAAGTTAACTAAGTTAAATTAATTTCACTATTCATAAGTGTAGTATAACTTAAGGGAAAGTGAATGGTTGATTTTTGAAAGGAGTAATAATGCCAAGTCATTTTCCTTGCTAATAGAATTATTGATCTCGGATTCCCTCCTCACCGCGGCTGGGTCGTGTAGGTTGAAATCACCACTGTGGCATGCTTCCGCTGAACAACATCGTTAAAGAATAACCCCTTATAGAACCACACTTATGAAATACCCAATACAATGGTGTGACTATACACCCGAAGAGGTAGTCGTTTCTGATTCGGTGCCTAAACCAACATGCCTTACTAAAATGACGGTTAAAAAATGAATAGAACGAAATACGTAAAGGGACGGTTAGGAAACGAAATCGAGCCACATGTGGGGTTTATGGTTTTGATAACTTTGACCCCAGATGTAAACGTTCACTGCGCCCAGTGGTTACCCGTTGCTAGGCAAATTTGGTAATGTAACCATTGGTTGTGAGGTCGCCAAAGGTGAGTGCCACAGAGGAACTACTCTGGCCCAATCTCAAGCTGGGTCCAACACACTACCGTTAGAAGGCCTGCGTGCGCTTTATTCATTCTGGTAGCATCATTATCTGTTTGATCTTACTCAATCCATAATTCGATTTCTTGACTCTCGTTATTTATTCTCATTTGTACTAACGTTGTACTGTTTCGATCAACCAACGGAATAAAAGAAAACAATCAAATAAAAAGAAAGAAAACATGTTGTCAATGATACTAATTACACTCTAGTTGGGGTGTCGAGCGGCTCGACGCTTGGCTCGCTCCTTTCTTCCTGGTCGATGGATGCTGGGCTTTGGGGTAGTTTTAGGAGTAGCTACCGTATCTCTATAAGCTAGTTTGGCAGGGGTGAAGACGAGGGGTACGTCACCGCTGTGCCTTCTTCACAGGCTGACACCGCCACTTCCAGACTCTTTATCTGTGTCCTCAGGTTCTGGTTGAGTTGTTTCTCCTCTGACCAGCCCTTCTGTGTCGCTGTTATCTTTTGGTAGAGCATTTTTACCTTCTTCGGCTCTACCCAAGTAGCTCTGATTTGTTGCACCTCCTTTGTCAACTGCAGGATTTGTTCATAAAAACTTTTGTTGATCTTACGCGCGTGGTCCAATTCTTGTTGAAGGATTTTAATTGGCTCCATATCTACAAAAGAGCGTTATTAGATCATATTATTTCATCTCAGTTTTATTTAATCATAATTATTAATTATAGAATCCTATAGTCGTCATCATTGAAAGTTTTAGTCAAACAAGAAACTCATAATTAACTAAGATGTTTTATTATTGACAATTAATCATAATGTGAATCACGACGACGTCCATAGTCATTTCGTTTTGGGGCCGTTCGAGCGTAAGGGTGCTCGCGGTGTTCCTCGGCCTGCTCCTTCTCCATTCTCATGCCACGGGGAAGGATCCTCCGCGGGACCACTACATTGATGGCCGCGGATCTAGAGTTTAGTCTCTCATCATCGAGGTTGAACGATGTGTTGTACGGAGGAGCATATCCGTCCGTACTGGCGATTCTACCTGCCGCGATGTCGTCGTTGACATTAGCTAAATAGCGCCTAGCTTGATCCACCTGAATGTTGGTCTGCCGCTGATGTTCCTCAAGACGAGCGAGGAGGAACTCAGCCTGACTCCGGATTTCTCTGGCCAAATTGCGGCCTGACTCCCGTTTTATGGCAACGAACGGGAGTTCGACTTCCTCAGATTGTTGCAGAATACCGGATCTGGATTCTTTGACCTGGGATACAGTAAATACCGCATCCCACATGGCTTGACGGCAACGATTTGCGGCATGTGCGGAGAAGTGCATCGTGATCCGGGATGCATCGATCCACGAATCATCTAAACGAAGAATGATTTTAATGATTAATCGAGCTATTTTTCCGTATTATACCGGAAACTATTTTAGTCATGGATTTTAGACGTAAATTCCCTAGGGCGTATGCTGGTAGTATTGGATTCTAGGCTTAAATAGTAGGACTCGGGGATGAGATACACGTTAAGCATTTCGTCTTTTCTGGGACACTGACCGAGCGAATGTCGTTATAATAATTATTCTTGTCCTCCTGATGGCCATGAGAGGATGATTCGAGATTTTGTCGATTTTAGTGACGATTAAATAACCTAAAGATTTTCAATTTAAAATAAACGATTTTCAAATCCTTTTAACCTACCCTACGTAGATGAACCTGGTTCTCTATTTGCATGATCTACCCTGATTGTTTATTCAACTATTTCAATGTACTAGCTTCACAATTCAAGACACTACCTGATGCAAAACGAAGAAGTAAAGAAACAAAACGTCCTTATCTTTTTACTCGGTTGCCTAAATATAACTAATCGTTTATTTAATTTATCATCTTAGGAAAATTTAACATTTTGTCTATTGGTGAGAGTTGATTTTTCATACAACGGATTCTCGTTTTAATATCTATCCTCACTCTACTTCTAGACAGGGATTTATAAAACAACTCATTTTATTATTAGGGTTAATCGTACTGGTAAGCCGATTCTGGATTTAAGTATTAATGTTTACCTTGCCCACGAGTAGACATTTATTTGAGTATCACCATTAACTGTACCCGTAAACAGGAGCTTGACCCAAATATCGGAATAACTCGTGCGCCTGGGTAGAGGTTCTCTTAGGACATTCGGCTTACGTATTAGAATTTATTAAACCGGGATATAAGTATCTTATCCCATTATGACTAATTGTACTATAAATAGGTACTTGGTTTGAGCATATAAGTTATTCAACATAAATATAGAAGTGTTATTCCACTAGAATCGATTACATTCTAAATCAATATGTAATTTAATTATCATAAATTGCTATGTATGTAAATAGATAGTTGGTTCGACTAGAATTAATTACATCCTAAGTAGGTGTTCAATTTAAATATTAAAAGTTACCATACCGATAACCAAGATCTTGGAGGTAAACCTCTTATTAGCTGGGCTACCTTAATTATACGGTCAGATCGGATTTTTCCTTGAGGTTAATGTTGGGTCTACAAATCAGATCATCTCTCGAATCATCATCTCAGTTCTAGTCCATCAGGGTGAGGCTGACATTTCAAATTTAATGCGAACATAAGGTTATCGCTATTGGGAGAATTAGAATAATAAAGAGTCTGATCGGCTTCACTATCGTCCATAAGAATATTTTATCAGGCTCGACGTTTCTTCACGTTAAGTAAAACCTGGAAGATTTAAACTCCTAGGCATTTCTTTACTATGACTGACAGGAACAAAGAGAAAAACGCATTTTCAGGCGAATAAATTTTATTTTACGATAAACGAGAAAGATTTAAATGTTCTGATTTGAGGTGCTCGTCTCGACCTGGAATTCGCCTATTACCTCGTGCCTAAGCCTCAAGTATCTCGTTAATTTAAGGACAAATTAAAAACGAATCTTACCCCTTCGATCATTGGGTCTTGGTTCCATCGTGATTTCGTCTTCCCGAAACCTAATTGAAGAGTCGTCATTGGAGCGTTTGGTATATTGATCCATGTTTATAGTGGTGGGTTACAGGGTTTCGTAATTTGTTTATCCTTATGGTTGCCCCAGTAACGCCATACAAAATGATTCTAACTGCCACTTGGCACCCGTTGCTAAGCAACGTTGGAAATGTGTTCAAGTGGCGGATTGGCCGCAAAAAGTGAGTATTATTACTAATACTGTAATTGCTCGGACAACCCTCGGGTTCACGAGCTGTCGATAGAAGACCTATGCTCGCTTAGCTCTGTCCCGTGTGTACGAAAGTTCATGATCAGATGTGGAATGAAGGTTCGAAACCGCGATGCGAGTACTCATAGTAATACCTATACGTACGTGCATCTAGGAAATAATTTAACTACAAGTGCAACTACTTTATTTAAATCAACAAAACACATAGCCTTCGTGAGTTAATGGGGTGGGTTTGGAGGTTGTGCTGCTCGGCGTCGGGCACGCTCCTTGCGTCCCGGCCGACGATTATTCGATGGAGTGACGGACTGCTTGGTGGACTGAGGATTTGTATGTGGCATTTGGGACGGGGCGAAGACGAGCGGGTATGTTACTGCTTCCCCCTCCCGACAGACTGCTAAGGCGACTTCTAATCCTCTGATCTGGGTGCGCAGACTCTGATTGAGCTGTCGCTCTTCCACCCAACCCTTTTGTGCTGCGGTTAGTCGGAGATACAATGTTTTCATTTTTCTCGGATCCGACCAAGTTGCCTTGCTCTGTTGCACCTCTTTAGTCATCTGGATGATTTGGTTGAGGAGATCCGCGTTTGCGTTCCTTGCACGATCTAGTTCAGCTTGCAGGATTTGGTTGGTTGTCATTACTACAATGGACAAAATCGTTAAATTTTCTCTACTGATTTACATAACTTGTATTTATAATTATCGTAAACATAATTATTAAAAACGGGTCTATCCGTGCAAACAATTGAAACGAAATGACAAATTAACAAAAATTTCTTTTTCAAAACAAAACTTAATCAGGTTTATTGTTCATGTTTTTAAGGAATCAATGTTCTCCATTGAACGGCCTCTTTAGGTTCTTCTTTGGAGTAACTACTGGATATGGACGTCGGGTGTCGCGGACGGGGCGAGGTGGATAGGCTTCCGCTATCCGCCCGGAGAAGATGTCTTCTCCCACGTTTGTAGATCTACCTGTTCCTGCACTCTTTCCCATTGGGTGAGAAGATCCCGCGCATGTGTGTATGCTTCTGCAGCAGGTAACTGCTGTCCGGCGAGTCCACAAGGGTCTTTTTCGAAGCCCAGTATCCGCCAAGTAGTGGGATACGGCCACTGTTGTCGAAGCTTATCGAAAATTGCCGTAGTTGACGGAGCTCCTTCCCGACCCTGTTCGTCGGTTACTTGACTAGCGGTCCAATCGAGTGGCATGTCTAAAATATCATCGTGATCAGATTCAATTAAATCGTCCGCTTTATTATAATAATCGACTAAATGATGATTATATTGTTGCTATTGGACTTATCGAATTTGAACTTATCAAATTCTGTTACCTTTGATTATGATTGCAACTTTTTGTGAAACGACTAGGACTGTTTACCTATAAGTTCTAGGTGTGCTATATTTCGTTGACTATCTTTTCTCATGACGCTCCTATGTATCTCTTAATGGTTATGATGATTTTCCAAAGGAATTGACACTCCGTTATTATACCAGTTGGGTTATGGGCATTCAGGGTTTTAACAGAAGTTTATGTATGATCTAAAAGCTTGACATCGAGTATGGTAAGGCATGGTTGTTAATTAATTGATTTTCGTTAAAAACAGGGACAACTTTGATGGTCATTAATTCAGGCTTTGACTTTGTTAAATTAAGCAGGGAAGCTATGGAAGGTCACCTTATGAGTTCGTTTTTCGAATAAAATCTATTAGTGGCCAAAACTCTAGATTACGCGGAAATTTGACAATCGTGTAGAACTATTGTAAGGACACGTGGATTTATTTATTTTACGTCGAATCGACAAACGATCTTGGAATGTCGATTTAACAATTTGATATTTACAAACGAACGGCGATCGTTGAATTCAGTAAGTCTATATCCGGCGTTTATCTTAACAATTTGATATTTACAAGCGAACGGCGATAGTTGAATTCAGTAAGTCTATATCCGGTGTTTATCTTATTCTTACTTTATTTGCAGGATTTATCGATTTATCTTAGATATATTTACTGGAATATAATTTTACGATTTTGTTGCAGTGATTTGGTAAGTTAATATTCCAGCTGTTTGGATATATTTTATCGACGTTTTTTAGAACAAAATTTACTTGACTCTATAGCGGATCTCGGAACGGATACAATAGAACGCATGTGGAATTTTATCGTTTTATATTATTGGGATTTTATTCGGCGTTTTACGGGATTGTTGGATTTAATTTAATTCATTGCCGTCGGTAAGCCTTGCTTTCAGCTTGTATAATACTAACGTAACTCTCTGACTTTTTGTTTCGTGTAATATTAATATAATTTTTGAGTGTCATTTTTATTTGCGTCGATTTTATATTAATCTATTTTTAAGCAACAACCTATTTTCCTTAATTACTTTATGTTTGATCCTCGAATTCATATTAATTTACAGAAAACATTTGTTTTAAAATTAATAAATTTCATTTCTTTTATTACTGTAAGTTTTAATCTATAGTTACTTTAATTTAATTCAACGAATTATATTAATTATAATCACTCGAATTACTTATTTTTACTTTAAAATTTGTTAAATCGATAAATTACTTTAAGCAATGGACTACTTTATTTTAATAAATTATTTAAAAATTTTTAATTAATGAATCAAAGCTTTACTTTATTTTTACTCAAAGATTTTCTGGATTTTTATCAAAGCATCATTTTACTTTTATTCAAATTAATTTAATGTTAATTGAGGAATTACTTGGTTTAACCCACAACTTTCTTTAGTTTACTCAACGAATTAATTTACTGTTAATCAATGAATTTACATTATTTAGCTCTACTCAACAAATTAATTTAAAGAAAATGAATTACGTTAATTTTGCTCAATAATTATTCTAGTCAATTTAATTTAATCAATGAGTTATTTATCTTTAACCAATAATCAATAATTTACTTGAATCAATGAATTACTTATTTAATGATTTTTATTATTTTATTCCGAAATGTAAATTCGATTTAATTATACCAATGATTTTTATCTAATTTATTTCAAATTATTAATCCAAATTAGCTATATCAACGACTTCAATTTAATTTATTCCCGTACCCTTTCCCTTTAATAGGCCTTAGGCGCATATTGTGTTTATATTATATTTAATGAGTGCCCACTGGACTACTCGGTGTGATGATTTTGAGCCATGTGTAGTATGATTTTAGGTCGATTTTACAGAAATGAGAAACGAGGAAGTAGCCAAAAGACTTCTTCCTTATTTCTCGTTTCATCTATACGGATAATATTGACGTTACGACCCCTGCGTTCCGCACGCTGGGTCTTCACGGGTACATATCATTGGCGATTTTCCACGCACTTACACAAATCTGTACTATGTAGATTTTACTATCTTGCGTTATGTGTTGGCTGTGGGCCGAAAATATTTCGACAAATGTTTAATTAATTTTAAGAAAACAAGTTTTAAACATCATAAATATGTATTAATATAGATTAAAAACAAAATACAGAATTACTTGATCCATTCAATCAAAAATTTCATAAAAATACATTTCCCCCCACGCCGACATCCAAGCAGAGCTCTACCAAGGTTGTGAGGATGTGACGTGGAGAGAGAGTTCCAAATAAAACAAATTCTCACCTAAGAGTAATAGATTTTTAATCAAAATTCAAAATAGTTTGAAAAATGGTTAATGGTTTGAAAACCGGTTAAATTTAATGTGAAAATGAATCGGTATTTATACCTATTTTCTGTCCCTAACCTCGCATGTTAAATTTGATGCAGTAAAACAAAATTCGACCTTGTTATTTTCTAGTGTATTCTAATCTTTAATTTTATTATTTTTCAATTTATTTTAATAATTTTCCATTTAGAATTTTTATTGAATTATTACTAATTCAAATTTTTTGATTTAAGTTTCATTTTCATGAACTTTTATTAATTTATTAATTTTTGTCGAATTTGTTGGGTTTTCTTGTTATATTTGTGTTGGTATCGTGCGGATCTTGGTGCGTTTTGTTATTATTTTAATTTATTTTTATGTTTATTATTTTATATTTAATTCTCTTTTTTCTCATATTTGGTAGGGTTTAATTGATGTTTCAATAGGTTTATTTAAATTTGCATGTTATATTTGCATGTGTGTTACCGATCCATTTAAACATTTTCCAAGGCCATATGTGTTCTGGCCCAACAATAGTGATGATAAATGATGAAGTCGATTCATTCCGGGTGTGTATATTTTGGTTAGCAAATTTTTGTGTTGACTTATCATCGCAGGGATTTTTCATCAGCTAATGTATGACTATTGGGTGTGTGCCGTTACATTGATTGATTTATGGTTCTACTGAAAGGTCACACCGACTGTCGCTGGGTGAAAAATGATTTTTTCTCGAATATGTGTGCGCGTTTAAAGTTAAAATTTTCCAGGATATGCATACGACTGTCAAAGGTCGTATGCGGATGCATTTTATTTTTAGTTACACGGGTGATTCTCCAATTTATTTGATTTATATGTATCGATCCACCCACGGAAAAATGTCGAGTTGGAGATGTGTAAAGCCGATATTTATTCTACCGATCGAAATCATTTTGTTTATTCTAAATTCATCTAACCATTATTCTTTCGTTCGTTGTTTGGCCATTTGGATAATTTCCGTCGAGTTATTTCAAAGGTAGGTGTTCGCTATAAATCTAATTTGATGAACCATTAATTTTTGGTCTCTTAGGTTTTCGATCTACCGGTACACAAGGATTTGGTGGAAGATTCTTTATGGTAGCATCCCAATTATTTCTGATATTTTTCATTAACTCCTGCTGGTGAATGCTATTAAATAAATTCTTGGAACCTTTTGTTTTCGTATTATTTATCGGGGATTTGAGTGATTTATTGGAGTAGTTCGATGGAGTAGTTTATTTGTTTTTTGGTCGAGAAGTTTGTGCCCTTACGTCACCTGTCATTATAATTGTTAATGAGTTTTTGGGTAAATCTTATTTCTCGCTACCTTTCCCGTCTAGCCATTTCATCTATTCGTTGTTAGTAACTCGCAATGTTATTTTATTATCCCGTTAGATGTTGATGGTATTTGTGGTTGTCGATTCGCTCTACGCATAAGGTCGAGTTTTTATCACTGTAAATATTCGAATTGCGTCGTAAGCCTTATATGTTTATTTGACATTATAGGTCCTGGTCGGGGTTTTACCTAGTTGGTTAAAATTTCTGAATTTACTTATCGAACTACTGTTTTAACGGTGGAAGATTACTATTGAAAGTCGTTATTTTTACATAGAAATCGAAACTTGGATTATTCTACATTCATCGAGGGTCTTTATGTTTATAACTAATCGCATGAGTTATTACGGTTCGAATTTTTTTTGTTTCGTTTAACGTCTTTATTTTATCAAATTTGTGGGTTTAATTCGAAATTCAGTTTCGTCTGAGGGTTTTACGTTAATTACATTTATTCCACGGATTGATTTTAATTAAATTTATTTATGGCATAATATTATAAAGTTATAGCAACGATGTTTATTCTCTAATTCCCGTCACCTTCTCCTTTAATTGATCCTAGACGCGTTGTGTTTATATTACAAATTAATGAGTGCCCACTGGACTACTCGGCGTTTTAAATTTTTAGCCGTGTGTGAATATAATTTAGGTCGAGTTTATGGGAATTGAGTTACGGCGAAACAGCCAAAAGACTATTTCCCCTTCGCCCTTTTCCCCTATACGGAATGATAATTTTACGTTCCAGCTACTGCGTTCTCACGCCGTAGCCTTCACGGGCACGAACTATTGGCGATTATACACGCACTTACACAGTTTGATAGGATGTGATAAGTTTATATCTTGCATGATGTGTCGGCTGTGGGCCGGAAAAATTTCGACGCAAAAGATTCATTTTTATTTAAATACCTTTATTGCTGCATAGTACATCATAGTGTCATAATTTTCTTTTACAATACATCATAACACTCTCTCCACGCCGATGGCCAAGCAGAGCTCGTTCGAGGCTGCAAGGACGCGACGTGGAGAGAGTTTTCGAACATTCTCTCACTCACATTCTAAAATTTTGGCTTCCACTGGTTGAAACGATCTTTCAGATTAAACTGAATTTTAGAGTTAAAAACGATTCGAGATTTTCAAAAAACTAATTTAAGGTTTTAAAAACCGATTAAAATTATGTGAAAATGAATCGGTATATATACCTATTGTATGACCCTATCCTTGCGTGTTAAATTTGATTTAGTAAAACAAAATTTGACCTTGTGATTTTCTAGTATATTCTATTCTTAACTTTATTATTTTTATAATTTAATTTGACAATTTTATTTTTAACTTTTAAATTGAATTGTTTTCAACTCAAATTATTTAATTTTTTATTCTATTTTTATGAATTTTTCAATTTTTTAGTAAATTGTCAAATTTCGGTCAAATTTTCGTGTTCTCATGTTATTTTTATGTTTATTTCGTGGGGATCTTGTTGCACTTTGTTATTATTTTAATTTATTTTTGTGTTTTATGATTTTATATTTAATTGTTTTCTTTCTCATATTTTAGCATGGTTAGTTGATGTTTTATGGGTCCGATTTTAAATCTGCATGTTGTATTTGCGTGTGTATTACCGGCTCATTTAAAAAATTCTCAAGGCCGTTTGTGTTCTGGCCCAACACACATATAGTCAAACAGTGAACTGATCATTTCAGAGAAGGTTAAGCAAATTAATTTAGGAAAGCCGACCAACGAAGTACACAACATTATTTTCCGGCACATGTCTAAGTAGTTACTTGAAAATAGATGACGAAGTGCATTGAGTAAATATTAAATTTTTTCCCGTTTAGACGATTCGTGAATCGATGAATCCCGAATCACGGTGCGTTTCCCCGCCCACGCGGCAAATCGATGTCGCCAGGCCATGTGGGATGCGGGATTCACCGTCTCCCAGGTTCAAGAGTCGAGGTTTGGAGCCCAACAACACTCAGAGGAGATCGAGCATCCGTGTATTGCCATCAAACGGGAGCCAGGACGTAACTCGGCACGAGAAATCCGGGGTCAAGCTGAGTTCCTCCTCGCCAGTCTCGAGGAACATCAGCGACAAACCAATAATCAGGTGGAGAGAGCCAGACTTTACTTAGCCAACGTCAATGACGACATAGCCGCTGGAAGGATTCCCAATACGGACGGATACGCTCCGCCCTATAATACGTTATTTAACCTCGACGATAGCAGGATGAACGCGAGGTCCACGGCCATCGACGTGGTGGTACCGCGGAGAATTCTTCCCCGACATATGAGATCAGAGAGAGAGCGAAGCCATGAACACCGCGAGCACCCGTACGCGCGGATGACCCCAAGACGAGGTGACTATAAACATGATCGCGAAACTCGTTGTAATTAGTGATCTAAGAATAAAATAACATAGTTTTAGCTTTAAACTTATTTTTCTTCTCGATAAAATTATTTTTTTCAAAGAATGTATCCTTGAAACTCCTCAATCTTAAGATTATGTTGAATAAATTGATGTGGACATGCGCTAACTAATAACCGTGTTTTGAAGACATGAAGTCAATCCAAATCCTACAGTACGAACTGAACCACGCGCATCGGACAAACAAGCAGCTGCATGAACAAATTTTACAGTTAACCAGAGAAATACAGCGAACTAAAGCTACCTGGGTGGAGCCGAAGAAGGTAAAAACTATCTACCAAAAAATGACCGCAGCCAAGAAGGGTTGGACCGAAGAGAAGCAATTGAACGAGAACTTAAAAATACAGATAAAAGGTCTAGAGGTGGCCGTAGCGGCTTGTAAAGAAGGTGCGGCAGTGACGTACCCCCTCGTCTTTGCTCCCGCCTAGCTAGCCTATAGAGATACGGCACCTACTCCGAAGGCCACTACTAATTCGAAAAAACATCGTCCTGGAAGAAATGAACGCGCCAAGCGTCGAGCGGCTTTATGCCATGAAAGAAACCTATGACTGATTGTTATGAAATAAGTTCTTGTCAAAGTATTTAACTATAGAATGAATGAGAACAAGTATGAAAAAGTTGGGACCGGAATGAATAAAGCGCACGCAGGTCTTCTAACGAAAGTGCGTTGAACCCAGTTTGAGGTCGGCCCAGAGTAGTTCCTATATGGCGCTCACCTTTGGCGACCTCAAAACCAATGGTTGCATCACCAACGTTGCTAAGCGACGGGTAACCATTTGAGGTGCATGAATATTTACATCCGTGGTCAAGGTTGTTGAAACCATAAATCCCACAACTGTTTGTTTTTTTCCATTTAAATGACAATCATTATTTCTAGGTATTGTTGGGCTATAAGCCATAATTTAAACAAAAATGAGAAAATTGCGTAAATTAAAACAAAATATTTAATGTCGTTTGGGAGTTATCAATATGGCTGCTGTAATTTAAGCACACACCGCAAGCAAAAACAAAATAACATAAAAGCATCAATTAAAACAAATTAAAAAATAACATAATTAATTAAAAACAAATATTAATAAATTTCACATAAAAGTCCATACAGAAACATAAAGTAAAACATAAAACCGCCTATAACCTTTCAAAATAATGTTTAGAAAATTCACAAGCGGAAGTGGATATCAGAATAAAAGAACTAAAAGAGTAAATGTAAATTTAAAGAAAATAATATTAAAAAATAAAGAAAAATAAATAGGAAAAGATAAAAATATTAAAATAAATAAAAGCCATTAAAAAACCCGAAAAAATGGCCAATAAAGGTTTAAAATTCGCTGATTGGTCGCACCCAGGCATGAAAACACTATATATACAGCAGCCATTTTTTTTAATTATCTCTTTATTATTGTACTTAAAACTTGAAAAGAATTTAAATTTGAATTTTGAAACTCGTAAGTAGTTTTATTTTGTTTTGTTATATGCCAAATATATTTTATGTTAATTGTTTTTAAGTTTTAATTTATTATTATCGATGGCCGCGACACTTTTAGTATTCGTGACAGGTCCCCTTTAAATCTTTTTATATATATTCATAATAGTCTGTTGGACAAGTGGTAAATTGATATTCAATTCCCGCAGTTAAGTTTGCGTGATGTTGAGGTGTCAATTTATCATTTACCACCCCTCGGAGTCTGCTGAAACTGCTCAGCTTTGCATTGATCACGAAAGTAGGACTCCGCTGGAATTCACCGCGGCGTTCATGAATAGTGAACGCAGCGGTAACAAAATAAACTTACAGGAAGATCGCCATGACTATAAAGGAATCAACATTTATGTAAATGTTTAAGCAAGATTTTGGGGTTAACAAAATGCACAAAAGTAAAAAAATGGAAAATCAATAAAAACATTGATATTCGAAATAATAATTAGAAAGTCAAAATCAATTAAAATTTAAAATAAATATTTATCGTGGGAAATGATTATGGGCGAATCATAACATAATCCATAAAAAATTGGTAACCTAATCCATCGAAAAAATCCAATCAATAGGTGCTATAGCGCACACTAATACAACCAGTCTCCAAGTGAGTCGGAAAAATTGATATTCTAACCAAGTTAGAAATAATACTGCCAAATAGTTGTGTAGTTTTTAGTTTAGTTCTAGTTCTTGTTAATTTGTGAAAACACGTCAGTATATATACCTACAATTTGGCTTTAACCTTGCGTAATAATTTTATTGCGATTAAACAAAATTCGACTTTGAAATTATTTGTGTTATCTAAATTAAATTTTTATTAATTTCTTAATTTAAATTGGTAATTTATTTTTAACATTTTTAATTAAATTTATTCATCCAAAAATATTTTATTTTTATTCATTTAATTTATTAATTTTTAATTTTATGTAAATGGTCATTTTACGGTCGAATTTTCTTGTTATTATGTTATTTTTTATGTAAATTTCGTGCGGTTCTTGATGCATTTTGTATTTATTTTATTTTACTTTTATGTTTTTGATTTTATATTTATTTATATTTTCTCAGATTTTAAAATGTTTAGTTGGTGTTGTATGTTATATTTTAAGTTATCTTTGTGCTGGGTTTTCATGCTGTATTACTGATGCATTTAAACAATTCTCAAGGCTATTTGTGTTCTGGCCCAACAAAAGAAAAGGCAGATCAACAAAATTGCCAGTAGGTCGAAGAGGTAAGGAGGTAATAAACTTAAAGATAAATCAACATCTCCCTTTGGAAAACGTTTCCTACGCATTGAATTTTGTGAAATCGTGCAGAGTAATTGGTTAGAGTATTGTGAATTGAATCGATTTTTGTGAAAGTTGTGAATAAAGTTGTGATATATAAACTGGAAATAAATCTTATTGTGTTGGGTTAATTAAATCGATTAAAGAAGGACACCAAGGAGTCAGACCTAAGCACCGACTATCTATATAAAACCCAACAAAGAGAATTGTTTTTCTTTTCAAACAATTTCCTACCTGAAAGCATATTTATCGAGGGGATCGACTAGGGATAGGTATAAATAAAGAAATATGGATGAAAGTAAATATTATTTTTGTTGCTGAAAATGAAAATTTAAGGTATTAAATTTTTTTAAAAAAAATGATTTTGTGATCTCAATAAACTGGGCGGAGTCGGAAGCATTTTATTTTATTTTTCTAGATCGCCAACCACCATAATATTGTGTTAGAAGCCGTCACATTAAAAAGAGATTTTGTTTTTATTTAAAAAGAAATTTATTATTGTCATAAATTTTATTTCACTGATGTAAGGCTGATCACTATTATAATTTCCCCGATTGGTAACGTCAGTTTGAGTGGGAATCGAAGGGGTTGGCGCAGGCAATGCGTAATTATCGAACTATGAGTAGAGTTTTTCTGCGAATCTACGGACGATTCTATTAAAAACTATGTTGATTATCTCAGCTTAAATTTATATCAACATACTCGCGGAGTGCTAAATTGGAGTTTGACCGGTTTAATACACCAGGCGAAGTTGAGATAAATCACCTATAATATAAAAAGAAAATCAATAAATTTATAGCATATAAACACACCAACTCACCTTGAGGTTGCTTGTAAAATAGTCAATGAGACAAACCCTACACTATAGAAACAGAAAAAGTGACAGAGAAATAAAATAATGCACATTAACACAACCCATAATAAAACATGTATGCAAACTTTTAACATGTAGCCATCCGAAGTTGAAAAAACCCTTATAATAAATATTTTTATAGACATTTTTGAGATAATTTTAGAAAGAAAAATGGCGAAAAAAAATTTTAATTTAAATTTTGAGGTTTTTGCTAAGAAATTTCGAGTAAATGAGGATGTATCTCCATAAGATTTACCCTTAAAACTAAAATTAATTTAATATTTCAGATATTTCTGTCGAAAAAAGCAAAACCTGAAATCCGATAAAAAGCATAAATTTTTAAATTATATTGGTAAGTTTTAAAAAATAATCATAAACCAAATTATTTTTTGTACATAATCGATGATTTTTTACAAAATATGTATAAAAAATATAATTATTTAATGCAAATAATAATTTTTATAACTTCAAAAATAATTTAACTATCATTTTTTGAATAATATCCGAAAAAAATACATATTTTTGGAGATTAGTTATTGTTACTTAGTTTCCTAAATATTATTTATAATAATATATATGAAATAGTTGATCAAAGCTATTTTTAAGAGATTGAATTATGATCATATTTTCTTATGAAATCATAATTCAACTCTAAAAATTTAACTTTATGTTATATAACTATATAAAAAATAACTTACTTAGCAGCCGTTTAAAAAATGGCTGAAATGCATTTATTTTTTCACAAAATAAATTCCGGCAAGTTGATTTATGTATCAACTTGAATTATAGCGGAATTTATCTCAGTGGGGCTTGGTGTACCATATATTTAAGACGTTAACAGACTCGGTGTGCCACTTATTCGTGGACCCGACCATTTTTTCTCATGTAAACCAAATCACCCATAAGATGCCCCGCAGGCACTTCAACCTAATCAGGTTGATAAAAAATTAATTTTGATGAATTGTGTGAGTGTATGCATGCGTGTCTGTATGTTACCCCACGAACAATAAATTAATTAACTTAAAAAAAATTAATTAAATTAAGAATTTATTTTATAAAAATTTATAATTAAATAACTTGTAGATTAAAAATTCTCCTTTTTATTTTTTCTTACCTTCAAGAAAACTTTAAATAATTAGTACAAGAAGAAAAATTAAAATATCCATTTTAAATCCCACAAATCGAAATGATGACAAATTAAAAGATTCCGAAATTACCCCAAATTCAACCAACCCACACAGTCAAATCCAATACCCCGAACGAAGAAATCTGCATGTGACATGCCAGCAAAAATACAATAAGCTATACGCCGAACATGAGCGTACATTGGATATGCTGGGCACTGATGGGTCATTAAAATATGTTGGGCCAGAACACAAACGGCCTTGTAAATGTTTAAATGAATCGGTAACACACATGCAAATATAACATGCAAATTTAAATTCAAACCTATTAAAACATCAACTAAACCCTATCAAATATGAGGAAAAAAGATAAAAAAATATAAAATAATAAACATAAAAATAAAATTAAATAATAACAAAACGCACCAAGATCCGCACGAATTAAATATGAACACAACACGAAAACCCAATGATTTTGACCAAAATTTGGCAATTTATTAAAAATACCAAATTTCATGAAAATGAAATAAAAATGAAATAATTTGAATTAGAAATAATTCAATTAAAAATCTAAAGAGAAAATTGTCAAATAAAATTTCAAAAATAATAAAAAATTAAGATTAGAATACACTAGAAAAATCCAAGGTCAAAATTTGTTTTGCTAAATCAAAAAGAACACGCAAGGTTAAGGACACAAAATAGGTATATATACCGATGCATTTTCACATAATTTTTAATCGTTTTTGAGAATCGTTTTTTGAAATCATTTAACAGTTTTTAAAAATCTATTTTTAGGTGAGTGAGAGTTTTATTTGGAAACTCTCTCCACGTCACGCCTTCGCAACCTCGGTAGAGCTCTGCTTGGATGTCGGCGTGGGGAGAGTAGTATTTTTATGAAATTTTGTTTTGGATTGATTTGGTCAAGTAATTTTGTACTTTGTTTTTAATATATTAATAAATATTTATAATGTTAAAATCGAATTTGTTTTTTCATAATTAATTTATTTGTCGAAAGTATTTTTGTATGATTTTCATTATGGACAAGTAATTTGTTTTATTGTTTTTTAATTTTAATAAAATATTATTAAAGCATAAAATCATTTTGTTTCATTAATTATTCGTTTTTGTCGAAATATTTCCGGCCCACAGCCAAAGACACCACAAGATAGTAAAATCAACATGTTATCCAGATTAGTGTAAGTGCGTGGAATATCGCCGATGATCTGTGCCCGTGAAGACCCGGCGTGCGGAATGCAGGGATCAGAACGTCAACATTATCCCGTATAGAAAAAAGGAGAAATAAGGAAGTGGTCCGTTGTCTACTCCCTCGTTTTCTTTAAATTCGACCTAAATTTATCTACATACGGCTCAAAATTATCACACCGAGTAGTCCAGTGGGCACTCACTAAATATAATATGAACACAATGCGCCTAGGATCAATTCAGGGCAGGTGACGGGGAATTAAAAACGAAATCGTCGTTATAAATAATAAATTTTTTGGTATTATAAATGTAAATGAATAACTTTAAATTTCGGTATATTAAATGGATAGGGTACTGTTAAATTATCTCGCGATAACTCCGACTGACGATAAAAGAATCCTTCTAACGGGGTTGCGATAGATCAAAGACGCTCGCCATTGTTCGGAATTCGATAAGCATATTATGGGAAACTAAAGCAAGGGAAGGTTGATTTTTGCATTGCACTAATACGATAGTAGTAGATGAGTTTTAGCACTCCATAGATTTGCAATGTCATTCAGAGCAGTCCAAGCCGCTGAGGCACCCGAATTAATTTCTACCATTCCCACCAACCCATAAGGAGCAATAGTTACATTGGAATAGTCATGAGTGAAGTCAATCGATTAGATCGGTGAACATTCTAACGTAAAAGTTATGGTGTTCAAAGTAGAATAAAAGGACATTGAATAAATTTATCCGGACTAAAGTTCCTATATTAGCTTATCGAATTCCGAACCTAACATGATCTCCATTTCCGCTAACAGACGTTGATTAGAAATAAATGCGAATACACTAACGAAAATCCCCAAAATTTTGAAATCCTAAATAAATACCACAACAAGAAAAAATCCAAACCATGACAAACAAATCATCAGACATCCAAATATAAAATAAATCAATGAAGGCGAGTAAGTAAATCCAAAATTTCGAAAACCAATGATTAGATCCACGATTACGAGGTGACGACCCCATCCAGCCGAGATAACAGAGGGGATAGTTGTATTTGGATGGAGAAAGACGCGCATTTTCCAGTAGGAGAAGTCTACTCAGCGACTATCATCTAAAATTAGCGTGTAAATAAACTAGCAAAATAAAGTAAGATTTTACCACATAAAGTAATCCAAAACCTCGTCACGGAATGTAAATAGAAAATATCGATTCAACTACCATTAACACACCAACACAGTGCACACAAGCCACGTCATATCCAAAGAGACGAGAGAAATCGATAACGGTAGTTGCATCGACCGTGCAAATCTAACCAACCTGCATAGAACACACCCATAGAGATACTGGGTGACTAGAATTTTCGAATATTTATCATGACTTCCCAACGACCTAAATACGATGAAGAAGCACCGCCTAGAATGCCCGGTGAAGGGATGTCGTTGAGCATAGCAGGTAAAAGACGTAATTTTATTATGACATGATTCCCTTTTGATTAATTCTAAATAACATTGACTAATTTGAACAACTAACCAACAATAGATTTAACTAAAATTCTTTAGGTAGAATAATAATTCAGGTTTTGGTAAGGATATTTCATAATTGAATAACGATTACAATTTAGATATGAAGATTTGCACAATTAACTTCGGTAAACGTACATTATATTAAGCCAATCAGTGAAAACAGATACGATATCTTACTCAGTACCTCCTGAATGACTTAATCTCTGTGTTAATCCCGTAACATAGGCACATCAACTTTGCCGAAATTACTAACTTCATCTGTCAAGGAAACAAACCATAGAACCTGTTGCGTGGATTAATTAATCCATATTTTATTCTTTCCATTAGTGAATCAAAGAAATGAATCTGAAATATCATGAGCAATACGAACCACTAAACAAAAATGCGAATTATGAACAGGGTAGACATGTTCCTAGAACCAAATAGGTAATGTAAATAATAAATATAAGTAGGTAATCAAAAGATATAAATAGAGTATTTAAACAATAAAAATATAGATTGCAATTAGTCTATCATATTTCATACGAAAGGAAACATGAGCTCCAGTCTATGAAAATTTTTATAGTTATATTTTCCATTTTTCTTATTGTTCTCGATATAGATGCTATTTAAAATTACTAGAATAAATAAGTCAAACTGCTAATGTAAGAAATATATATATATATACATTATTAATATATTTGTTTTTCTTTTTTGATTTTACTTAGAATCACTTATATATATATATTATTAATATATTTGGTTACTTTTTGATTTTACTTAGAATCATTTTCTTAATATTAAAAGTAAACTGTACTGATCACAATATTATCCAGGAAAATCCGGACCGATGGTCTATGTTTCTACCCATGTTGCCGATCGATGGAGGCAAGCATGGAGACGTTACAGCCAGGACAGGTGCCCCGAGCTCCACCAATCTGGACCCCGACTGGCCGAAGGACGATCGGAGGAAGGTAATGATACTTCCGGGTCAGCTGACCAACCATGGGAAGAGTGGAGTCCGGCTTGGGAGATCCGCAAACATGCTCGCCATCTCCTCGGTCGCCTCGAGAGCCACCAACGAGAAGTAGACGTACAGGTGATCCGGGCCCGCCAATACTTGGCGAACATCGAGGAGAACATCTCGGCCAGCCGGATCGCCAATGTCTACCACCACCCACAACCTAAATTTAGGCCCAACAACCACCAGGAGGACTCCAACCGGCCCAGAGTCTCTCGGGTTCGCAACACAAAGCGGCCCGTAATGATATCTTCCAACTGTTCTCCGGAGGAATGGGTGGAGAGGGGGTTCACCGACTCCTGAACTGCAATTCCATGGTAGAGACACTCTAATTTGACTTAACATCGTTAACTTGGTTAAAATTTTTTTTAAATAAATAGCTTGTTATTTTAGATGGCTATTTTGTTTGCGTGATCGTTTTAATAGGAGAATTTTCTTATGTTTAATGAAATGCATACTAAAAATTTTAAGTCAATAACTAATCATTTAAATGTCTTTAATTATAGCAATGGAACCCGTTCAAATTCTGCAGAAAGAGCTGGCCCGTGCCCAGCAAGCCAACAAAGCGCTGTATGAACAAATTATCCAACTCACTCGCGAAATGCATCAAATAAAAACCACCTGGGTGGACCCGTATAAGGTCAAGCCCCTACGCCACAGGCTCACCGCCGCTCAAAAGGGCTGGGCCGACGAGAAGCAAATGAACCAAAATCTCCGAACGCAAATACGGGGATTGGGAGTCGCCCTGTCCGCCAGCCAAGAAGGGGTGGCCGTAACATACCCCCTTGTTTTCGCGCCTTCTCAAGTGGCCTATCGTGAATCAGTAACCAACCCACCAACGGTCATAACTCCAACACCAGTCACAACCAATAGTTATAGGCCGAGGCGAAGGGAGCGGGCCAGACGTAGAGCCACTCGGTTATCGGATAAAGCTCAGTTGACTTAAACTAGTTTAATTTATACATTGTACATATTTGATTATGAATTATATTTTCGGTCATTCGAAACAATGTCTTTTAAGCTTAATAAGAATTAAAAAACCCCGCAGTCAACTCCCGAATGCTCACACTTCGTCAGGTAGCCGTCGTCTTACCTTTGGGAACGTCATCGTCGAATTCAGTTTCCACTATAATGATTCTGATCTTAAAACCCATCACATACAAGGGACTTTCAAAGCGAGCCTAAGTCTTCTAACGACAGCTCGTTGGACCCAGGGGGTTGTCCGAGCAATTACAGCATTAGTAATAGCGCTCACTTTTTGCGGACAATCCACCCACTCGAACACATTTCCAACGTTGCCTAGAAACGGGTGCCGAGTGGTTAGCTAGAAACCTTTATATGGCGTTACCGGGGTAATCATAAGAACATTTAAACAAACAACAATACTCAGAAACCCACCAAATATTAAACCTGCCTAAGGGTCACTACTTCCCACCCAGCGCCTACATAAGAGATTTTACCGCTAGTCACCCGTCAAAATTTGACGTTGGTACTGTGAACTAGTGGGTGGAAGGTTAGCAAAAGGTAAGCTCCTTTTCAAGAACTGTTAATGCCCTAACCCTCCTCGGGTTCACGAGCTGTCATAGAAGACTTCGTGCTCTACTCTATCGGTCCCCTTTTCGCCTATTTATCTAATTCATAATTAACTTGATAACTCAACTATTCCGGCAATTTCGATCTTCAACTGCTTTAATCTATTTTAAACACCAAAATCAAAATTAACACTAATAAATTATTATTTAAATCTATTAACAATTACAACGTTAAATAATTTATCATGCAATCAAAGTTAATGAACGCGCGGGATTCAAAACCCGTTCGCGTCAAGGATATGCCCTAGCAAACGAGCTCTATGCAGTTTAAACAACCTCTCCCGCAACTTCTTGCTAGGCCGATTTCTCTTTCTGTTTCTTTTCGGAACTTCTTCTAGCGAGCATGAGGGTCCTGGGGTAAGGATTTTTATACCGATGTCCTTCCCCATCATGTTGCGAATCACTATGGCTTCTTGCTCTGCCGATAGTGTCGCTCCCCTCTGCAGCAGACCTGTGCTTATTTCATCCTTTAGTTTTAATTCCGCTACCTGTCTTTCAGGCTCCTGGGCTTTCTGTTCTGCCAGCCGCAGGGCTTCATCTTTCTGTCCTAGCTTGTTCCTCAAATCTTCCATTTCCATCTTCAGTTTGGACGCTGCTTCTGGGCGAAGCCATGTCTGCTCCATGTGGCGGCACTTCCGCACCATGTCTTCCGCCCTCTTACTTTGGTTTAGTGCTTCCCGATGGTAATCCGAAATGTCCATCCTGAACTTTTCTATGATTATTCTATTGGATTCCACTGATAAAATAAATTTTAAGATCCCTATCTTTATTAACGATTGATTTAAATTAGGTATCATGATATTAAAATATTCATATATTTCTAAGACAATACTTTTCCCAGGGTCAAATTATACTATCTGGATGATGGAAGGGATGGGCATGCACATTTTATCTGTCCTACACGCCCAGGGAAAGCATCTACAACAGTGCTCATAAACGTGGCACCGGCCAAAGCGCTATGCCCACTGCTGGGGACACTCTGGGTCCTCTTATTCACTTTAAGCTTCACAGGGTCGGCATGTTATCAAAAATCTTAGTGAAATAATTGTCAATCTCGGAAAACCTTGGGTCTAAAATTCGTGTCCATGCAATCAAATTATAATAAATACTAGTAATAATAACTGGTGGGTTACTGGGTTTCGCTATTTGTTTAAACCATCCTATTGTTGCCCCGGTAACGCCATATAAATATTACTTCGACTACCACTTGGCACCCGTTGCTAGGCAACGTTGGAAATGTGTTCGAGTGGGTGGATTGTCCGCAAAAAGTGAGCATTATTACTAATACTGTAATTGCTCGGACAACCCTCGGGTTCAACGAGCTGTCGTTGGAAGACCTATGCTCGCTTTGTAATGTCCCCTGTGTGAGAAAATTCGAGATCAGCTTCATGTTGATCAGTAGAAATAGAACAATGTTTCGACGACACGGTGTGAGTACTCACGACGATAATTCCATGTAAACCATATCGTGTGGCCTATTACTGTATATTTGTTTGACAATAATTACAATTTTATTTATTTAAAAAAAAACGATTGAAAATATATAATGTCGGTAAGTTAGTGCGATTTGCTTGGTAGACGTGCAGCTCTGCGGCGGGCACGTTCCTTGCGTCCCGGCCGGTGGTTACTAGGCGGCACTGTTGATTGATTCGCTGCTAGCAGGGCATCGTTGATTGGATCCCGGTACGCCAACTGAGATGGGGCAAAGATAAGCGGGTAAGTTACCGCTTCCCCCTCACGACTGGCTGCCAGGGCGACTTCCAATCCCCTGATTTGCGTCCGGAGACTCTGGTTGAGTTGACGCTCCTCCGCCCAACCCTTTTGAGCGGCTGTCAGGCGTTGGTGGATGGATTTGAGCCTTGTCGGATCCACCCAGGTCGACTTCACCTGCTGCACCTCCTTGGTGAGTTGAATTATTTGTTCATACAAGGATTTGTTGGAACTCTGGGCGCAATATAATTCATCTTGTAACAATTTGGCGGGGTCCATAGCTAATGATGATAGAAATAATTAGAAGATGGTTTATCGATAAATTACAACAGTATAACATTTGGGTTAATTCAAACAGAATTAAGGCAAAATCACTAGAAATCTTAATTAAGGGAAAAAATAAAATAACGAAAATATAACATTCGCGAATTTAAGTTGTATTATCTAAACCACAAATAACAAAATTGTTTCGGGCGATCATTACACAAAATTTGGCTTAAAATCCCTCAAGGGAATCTTTTGGCCACCCATTCTTCGGGTGTGTATCCCGAGATCGACATAACCGGTCTCTTCGTGTCACGGGCTCGCGTCGTAGTGGTGGGCGAGTCCTGAGTTGGAGCGATTGGCTGGAGATGCCAATAGTTATTGGCGATCCGACCCGCCAGTAGATCTTCCTCGACGTTCGCCAGATACTGGCGAGCTCGGATTACTTGCCGGTTTACTTCGAGCTGATGATTTTCTAGATTGCTGAGCAGTCGTTGAACCTGTTGGTGAATCTCCTCGGTCGGGCTCCATTGATCGATTGTTCCTAGTCCCCGATTGTTTCTATCGAGAAACTTTGACGGAGGGAATTCTGGGCACCTCTCCTGACGGTACTGAGCCCAGGCCCATCTCCATCGGTCCGCGAGGGAGATTTCCGTCTGATCCATTGGATTAGTTGCTGAAATGAATAGTATTAATATTATCAATCTTAGTGATAGGATACAGTGACTATGATGGGTCTCTCGCCGTCGATGAAACCAATTTCGGTTATTATTGTATATCGAGATTTTGTTGATCTCTCAGTTATCTCATAGGGAACGTAATTGGTTTCATTTCAAGAGTTGGCTTGATTTTATTATAACTATGTATATCTTCTCATTATTTCCATACTAGTTTAGGTTATTTTAAAACGCTTAGTGCACATCATTGTAAAATTTTACGTCCGTCAGAATCTTTGGGGCGAACTACTCTCTTGGTTTCGGCAGTTCTATAGTGGGCAATGGCTAATACGATAGCGGCTCTATAATGAACTCTTCCGAGTGATGCTCCTAAAACTATTGAAACTGGACGAAATAGTATATGGAATTATAAGGACATGATTAATCTTTCTACGGCGAGGCGTATAGATACTTTAAGGGGAAAATTGCGACGATCTGTAATTTAGTGGCATAAACTATACTTACTCAAGTGAAAAAATGGAAAATTGGCGACGAGGGGGACGGCTATAATGGATGTAAGTTGGGCGTAATAATTGATTAGACATTCATGATTAAGACAAATTTATTCGTAATCAAAACTTTATATGAATAAGAGAATCATTTAATATTTTCAAACTAAACATAGATAAGAAACTATTTACTATCCTAATTTAAATACGGGTAGAAAATCGTTTGTAATTCCAACAAGAGTATGATTAATGAAAAAAAACCGTTTGTAATTATAATTTGAATATGAGAAAAGGAAATTATTTATTATGGATTATGAATAGTAAAAATTATGTATAATTATAATTTTAATACAAGAAAATTATTTACAATTACGATTTAGACGTGAAAGTCATTTATAATTCAATATAATTTATAATAATCTTACATGCTGTCGCCTCCTGTGCCGTTGTAGCTCCTTCTGAGGACATTCCAGGTCTCGCCGTCGTTTCATTTGAAATTAAATGAGTATCCATAGTTAAAAAGGAAAAAAATTCCAAGTCGTTTTAAAATGATAATTTATATGAATGTAGAAGTGGGTGTCTGTGCACACGGATCGATTTATCCTGCCGAATCTCGATAAACTATTTATCGACTGAAATGTTTATATTGAAAGTTTCCGTTGGTGAACAAATTGGTTATCGTATAGACCACGACTGAAATATTTATATTAAAAATCCCGGTCTGTATACGAATTGGTTATCATATCGAAAAACGACTGAAATGTTTATATTATACTCGTTGATCGATTGATTTACGAATTGTGATTCTGGATTTTTTCGATTTTCGACATCCGGACATTTACAATTTCGTAAGGGTCGAATTTTGGTGATTATCAATAAGTCGGAGTTTATTTTGTTACACCGTCAAGTAAGCTCCTTCCTACGATTATTTTCTTATGCTAACAAATTTTCTATAGTTGGGGGTGGATTGTCTCTGTTAACGGGTTAGTTATTTTTCCTGGAGGTTTGGCCTTGGTTCATTAATGGAATTTTGTTCGGGGAAATTACTTGTTAATTGATATTATCGGGATTTTAATGTTGGGTAATTTTGATTTATTCAAGTTAAATTAAGTCATGATTTAGAGTAGCAGATTTGTAATCTCATTCTGTTCGGGACGGGCGGGATGTTATTCAGTTGGATGATGAAGTTCGAGTCTCATAACTTTGGATTTGAAACTTTAAATGCGCTATTGAATTGCTTTCTATAATCTGATATTTTAGTTGGAATTTATAATTCTTTATTTTCTCGATGTTCGATGGAGTCATGAATTATATTGAGGTCGGTCTATGACAATGTGATTTTGAAAACTCTGGGTGATTTTGGATTTTTCTCTCGTCTTTTTATGTGAATTCCAATCCTACACTATGAACGTTGATGGATGCTAATCGAATATTATTGGTCATTTGTTAGTTTAATACATCATTGATACTAGGGTCTTTAAATTTTATCGAAATTATTATGACTTGGCTGCCGCAAGTTCCTGATTGTCGGGGGCGGGTTTAGGGTTGACCTAGTTGATATTAACACTTCGTAATTTACAATCATTAAGCTGAATTTCTTGGTTAATAACCTGAAATTATAACTAATACCCCGCGTTTATAAATAATAAAATTATAATTAGGGTTAATGATACGAATTTCCAATTAACAATATGAATTTATGAATAGTAATGTGACTTTATAACCAATAATATGAAATTGTAATTAATAATACGAATTTATAATTAATTGTATGATCTTATGATTAATAATACGAATTTATAGCTAATAATATGGATTGACAATTAATAATAAATCTATAATTAATGACGTGAATTTATAGTTATGATTAACAATATGAATTGATAATTAATAATCTGAGTTTATAATAAGGATTTATAATCGATAATATGAATTTATAATTAATAATATGAATTTACATTTGATAACATAAATTGATAACATGAATTTATAGTGAATAACAACGATTTCATTTTTTATTTAATTGCCCGTCACCTTCCCTTAATTGACCTTAGGCGCATTTTGTGTTCATATTACATTTATTGAGTGCTCACTGGACTACTCGGTGTGATGATTTTGAGCCGTGTGTTTATAATTTAGGTCGAATTTAAAGAAAACGAGGAAGTAGCCAAAAGACTCCTTCCTTGTTTCTCCTTTCTTCTATACGGAATTATATTGACGTTCCAACCCCTGCGTTCCGCATGCCGGGTCTTCACGGGCACAGATCATTGGCGATATTCCACGCACTTACACGAATCTGAATTGTATGTTGATTTTACTAACTTGCGGTGCGTCTTGGCTGTGGGCCGGAAAAATTTCGACAAATAAATTAATTATGAAAAAACAAATTCGATTTTAACATTGTAAATATTTATTAATATATTAAAAACAAAGTACAAAATTACTTGACCAAATCAATCCAAAACAAAATTTCATAAAAATACTACTCTCCCCACGCCGACATCCAAGCAGAGCTCTACCGTAGTTGCGAGGATGGGACGTGGAGAGAGAGTTTCAAATAAAACTACTGCTCACCTAAAAATTCACAATAGATTTTTAAGAATTAACAAAAATTTTGTTTCAAAATTGGTTAACATTTATGTGAAAATGTATCGGTATTTATACCTATTTTATGTCCTTAACCTCGCGTGTTAATTTTGATTTAGTAAAACAAAATTCGACCTTGTTATTTTCTAGTGTATTCTAATCTTTATTTTTATTATTTTTTAATTTATTTTGATAATTTTTTTTTTAGAATTTTTATTGAATTATTTCTAATTCAAATTCTTTGATTTTAATTTCATTTTCATGAAATTTTATTGATTTATCAATTTTCGGTCGAATTTGTTGGGTTTTCATGTTATGTTTGTATTTGTATCGTGCGGATCTTGTTGCGTGTTGTTATTATTTTAATTTATTTTTATGTTTATTATTTTATATGTAATTCTCTTTTTCTCATATTTGATAGGGTTTAATTGATGTTTTAATAGGTTTATTTTAAATTTGCATATTATATTTGCATGTGTGTTACCGATCCATTTAAACATTTTCCAAGGCCGTAAGTGTTCTGGCCCAACATAACATTAAAATAACGACTGTACTAATTAGATTCAGGTTCATTGTAACTACATTATTAATAATATAATAATATTGAAATTTTTATTTTACAAATTAAAAAAAAATTTATTTCTAATTTTCTATTTATGAAAATTAATTTGAATCACAAAAAAAAATCTTAATTTACTAAATTTAAAAAATATAAAAAATTTTAACTTAAATTACTATATAATGATTTAAAAAAATTTTGTTGTAAAATGGAATTAATTTTTCTATAAGATAAAATATCTAATTTTGTATTAGCGGCCACCGTTTCGATCCTTAAAATTCAAGGGTTTAGGAGAAATTTAGCTATATATCTCTTTTTCTATACATGTTTCAACCTGCTTGCCGCTTATTACCATAGAAACAGGTCAAACAATGGGTAAATTGATTTTAGCTACTTTTTCTAATATTGTTCCATATTTTTAGATCTCCTACCAGATCTTCTGTTGCGCCCCATTCCAGCATCAATACTTATGTTGGGCCAGAACGTAAACGGCCTTGAAAAATGTTTAAATGGATCAGAAACATACACAAATTATAAAAATAAATCAAAAAATAATGAAAATAAATAATAGAATTTGCTAGAAAATAACAAGGTCGAATTTTGTTTTACTGCATCAAATTTCACACACCAGAAAAATAGGTATATATACTGATCCATTTTCACATTAAAATTAACCGTTTTTCGAAACAAAACCATAAAACCATTTTTTCAAACCACTTTTGAAAATTGTTTAAAGCTATTTTGAAAATTATTTGAACTGTTTTTTGAAGCTAACCAGTTTATTCAGAATTTACTTTCAGCACATTTAGGTGAGAAATATTTATGGTGGAACCCTCTTTCCACGTCACGTTCCTTGCATCTCAATGGAGCTCTGCTCGGCGTAGGCGTGGGGAGAGTGGTAATTATGTTATTTTATGATGATTTTTATGAATTTTGGAATGGTGAAAAGGGGTAATTATGTTATTGTCATTTATAATTAATAAATATTATTTACATAAATTGTTTTATATGCTTTTACAAATTATAATGTCGAAATTTTTCCGGCCCACAGCCAACACATAACGCAAGATAGTAAAATCTACATAGTACAGATTTGTGTAAGTGCGTGGAAAATCGCCAATGATATGTACCCGTGAAGACCCAGCGTGCGGAACGCAGGGGTCGTAACGTCAATATTATCCGTATAGATGAAACGAGAAATAAGGAAGAAGTCTTTTGGCTACTTCCTCGTTTCTCATTTCTGTAAAATCGACCTAAAATCATACTACATACGGCTTAAAATCATCACACCGAGTAGTCCAGTGGGCACTCAATAAATATAATATGAACACAATGTGCGCCTAAGGTCTATTAAAGGGAAGGGTACTGGAATGAATTAAGTTAAAAATCGTTGATATAACCACGGCGAACTAAGAGTTTTAGATAAATTAGAAAAATCATTGGTATAATTAAATTGTTTTTATCTTTTCCTAAATTTATAGAAAGTATCAACTAAATAATTCAATGAAAATGTGAATTGAAATAACTGTTTACTACAGATAAAGTAACCATTACAGTATTTTAGGACTCAAAATTAAAGTAGTTACTACGTAATCCATTCATCAAATTTTTATAATTTATTAACAGTAAAGTGGTTAAATTGGTATAAATTTTAATAGAAGGAAAAATGACGACAAATAACCCCTTGGTCAGATTAGGACAATTTCGTTTAATTAATTTGAAGTAGAAATTGAATAAATGTAATTAGATTAGATTAATTCATTGATTAAATAGTGAGTAAAAGTAATTCGTGGTTTAGAGGACCCTAATCTACTGATTAGTAGTAGCGCAATAGCAAATAACCTCAATAGTTAAATTGGTATAATTCATTAAAATAAAGGTAAGGAATGATGTGTTTAAAATTATCTATCGAAAAAACTAGAGTAATTAAAATTGAAGTTATCGGTTCCAAATAACGAAACGTGTATATAATTCATAAAGATTATCCCGAAGTCGTTGATTAATGTTACCAAAAGATGAGATAAAAATTGACCAGATGAATAACATAGAGCTGAAAACGGTTAAAAATCAAAAAATGAGGTGAAAACCAAACAGCGATTTAATATAAAATGATCAGAAACTTTAAGTTCAATTAAAATAACAAACAAAATTTATTCATGAGATTGCATTAATGACAACATACATAAAGGCTTACCATCGACCCCAATAAATTCGAGCATAACAATAAAATAAGTCCCAATATTCCTGGCGAAACATTGACGAAAAATTCCAAAGCATCTGGATAATAAAGCTTCAGATGTGCGAGATAGATTTCCCCGAAGCTCACCGTAAATTGCAAGTGTTTTCCTTTTCTCGAACGTAATACATAATAATATTCAAACGAGAGATAACATAAGAATCGCCGTAACCAAACTGATTAAACTGGAACGGATATCCCCACAATTAACGACGACATAATCAATATCAACAGGATATCACTTCCAATCCGAGATTTTCGACGTTGAGAAAATCACCGGATATCCGGTTGATCACTGACGGCAACAGTGAACTATAACGATCCATTCAACGGAAACGCACCGTTGCAATGGCAAACCACCGCTGATTCTTCCTGAGAGAGTTTATGGATATCATTTAAATTCAAGAATACGAATCATCATGTATAGTCGACCATCAACCTCACACTAAATAAAGATCACGCAAATCAACCGATAATTAACCTAACACCCTCCATTTAACTGCTACCAACGATGTTGGCAAATCCGATAACGATGCCCTAATACATTAAGCCGAATTGACAGGCCATCTAAATTTTCTAGTCACCCTTCGATTAATTATGCTCAACATAAATCTGCTACTCAAGCCATGATAGGTCTTGCTGATCCACGACCAAAATGTTAACCCAATACATCACATAAAAACCAGTGTGCCGACTGATTGAAGAAGAACCCTCAATGTTAATCGACACCGCACTTAACCATAAGTACGCCAGTCCTTGAACCCGCATATGTAACCGCATTATGACCGATGTAGAGAAATTTCTCCTCTTAATATTAATTTTCATGGTTTATTCCCTAATTGTTTCAGATCATGTCACTCAATCAGACGACCGTACAATCAGCTGGCAAAAAGCACTCGAGAAAGACACCACAGGCCGCAGGCGCCATAGCCGAACTCCGATCACAATGGCCTTACCCTATTCCTCGAAAGGCACTGTATCTGAATAACAACCCTTATGAACCCGAAAGACAACAGTACCCAGCCGCCGAGATATTTTCCAACGCACAGGACCTCCTCACCCAATGGGAGCGGGTGCAGGAGCGGGTGGATTTGCAAGTAGTCAAGGCAAGGATGTATCTTGCAAACGTGATGGAGGACATCCTTGCCGGGCGAATAACAGTCGCCTATCCACACCGCCCAGTTCGAGACACCAGGCGACCATACACCGTAGAAGCCCTCAAGCGAAGCCTAGAGCGGTATTGCCCAGACAACTGAAATAACAGAGACAACTTAATGTAGTGATTGATTAATAATAGTTAGAAAATTGTGTGTTTTCTTCTCTCTCATATAACCGGAATTAACTCTTGATTTGTTTAATAAAATCAAAGATTACTCAACTTGACTAATCATAAACTGAAATTGCAATAATCCATTTAATTACAGTGATGTCCTCTCTAAGGATCCTACAGACCGAATTGGACCGCGCAAGGCAAGCAAATGAGGAATTACTGGCCCAAGTTATTCAGTTGAACCGCGAAATCCAAAAAATTAAAGGAACCTGGAAGGAGCCAGGGAAGGTAAAGACATTATACCACCGTCTGACCGCAGCACAGAAAGGCTGGACAGAGGAGCGGCAGCTCAACCAGAGCCTGCATACGCAAATACGAGGATTAGAAGTCGCCCTAGCAGTGTGTCGGGAGGGGGAAGCGGTAACGTACCCGCTCGTGTTCGCCCCGTCCCAGATGGTGCCAAAGAACCCTCAGTTAGCAGATCAACCTACTAATCAGCCCGTAAATCGTCGGCCAGGACGCAAAGAGCGTGCCCGACGCAGAGCAGCCAATCCATCTCATTAACTCACGTTGAATCCCTACATGTGTTAATTTCAATAAATGTGTTGTAGTCAAATCATTTCTCATAATAAAGATACATAGGTGTCAATCGGAACGCTTACGACCATCTTTCTACCTTTAATCAGGAACACTCTTACGCATGGGACAGAGCTAAGCGAGCACAAGTCTTCTACCGACAGCTCGTGAACCCGAAGGTTGTCCGAGCAACTATAGTACTAGCCCATGGTACTCAATTTTTGCGGACAATCCACCACTTGAACACACTACCAACGTTGCTTAGCAACGGGTGCCAAGTGGCGATTAGCATCATTTTGTATGGCGTTACTAGGGTAACCAGAATGATGAGCGAGATTCGAAACCCTGTAACCCACCACTTACCATCAGGTATACTCTTTAGTTTATTATTGATTTTATTTAACTTCAGTCGATAGATCTCTCAAATTTAGTCCGCAGAAGAAATCCCGATACCGGAATTTATTTATAAGCAAATTTTCCTTTTTGTAAAGGTGATAATTTTTATGTTGTATTTGTTAATTTAATAAAGTTTTGTGATTTTATTTTTTGCTTTTATGATTATATAACTTTAACCTTTTTTAAAGTAATAGTAATTAGTACTGATTATAGTAATATTGTGGGGTTTATGGTTTTTTACCTTGACCCAGATGCAAATATTTGCTTGCCCCCAATGGTTACCCGTTACTAAGTAACGTTGGAAATGCAACCATTGGTTTTGAGGTCGCCAAAGGTAAGCGTTACATAGGAACTGCTCTGACCCGACCTAAAACTGGGTCGAACGCACTACCGTTAGAAGGTACGTGTGAGATTTTTCTCTCTGGTCCCTCTCTTACGTGCTTAATGTTTTCCTTCCTTGCCATCTTATTCTCGCATGACTGTCTGAGACACCCCTGTGAAGTTGTTACCAAAAATAAAATTCAGCAGATTTAATTTGAGTAAAATATTTATTAACTAATACAAAAATCATTTTTAAATCATCGTTCAGGTGCCTTTGCAGCTCGGAATTTCGCACACTCTGCTCTCCCCGGCCTATGTTTGGGAGCTTTAGATGTCGGTTCCATAGTAGACGTGGATTCTCGATAAGCAATTTGGGCGGGTGCAAAAACGAGGGGGTAGGTTACCGCGTTTGTACCTTCTGAGACCGGGTGAGTTGTATCTCCTCCTCCCACCCGCGTTGTGCCGCGGTCATCTTCCGATATATTGTCTTGGCTTTTTCCGGTTCTATCCAAGTCACTTTGATCTTTTGAATTTCACTGTTTAGTTGTACAATCTGCTGTTGAAACTCTCTAATGGTGTTCCTGGCTTTGTCCAGCTTTCTTTGAAAAACTTTGATTGAGGACATATCTACAATGAGAAGTACCTATTAAATTACATCTTATTGCAATATTAACTAAGTACTCAGGTGATTGTATTTAAGACCTATAATCGAGGGTTAAAAATGAGAATAAGAAAAGAAAATTTTAAATAAGATTTCTCAAATATTTATTACGCCATATCATCAATCCATATACTTGGGGCGACGAGAATTATATCGCCGATTTGAACATTCTCGCGCATATGAGTGGTCGCGATGATCCTCCGTGTATCTCCCTCGTCCCGCAATTCTCGAGGGAGAACTCCCGGAGGTATCATCACGTTCATGTCCGCGATTTGCTCGCGTAGTCTCTCGTCATTTAGTTCGAATGACACGTTATAATTAGGGGCATACCCATCCGTGCTGGGTATTCTGCCCTCTGCGATGTCTTGGTTTATCTGGGCCAAGTACCGTCTGGCTTTGTCGATTTGGCGGACTGTCTCCCTCTGGTGCTCCTCTAGCCGAGCCAACATGAACTTCGCCTGGCCTTGGATCTCTCGGGCCGGATTCCGACCAGGTTCGCGTTTGATGGCTACGTAAGTGAGTTCTACATCTTCCGAACCTCTTTTATTTCCAGACCTTGTCTCTTGGACGGGGGATATTGAAAATCCCGCGTCCCACAACGCTTGCCTGCATCTGGCAGCCGAGCGTGCCAGGAACCTAGCGATGATCCGGGACTCGTCGATCCTGGAATTCTCTGAACGAATAATGTTCTATTATCATTTTAGGTTCGAAGTCTGTAATCTAGTGGTCTATTTCGACCACCACTTAGTATTAATATTGCATGAATAGTCGCGGCTAGGTCAATTGGTTGGGTTATCGAGTGTCATGGTGCATGTCCTAATTCATTCCCCGGTTAATAATCACTATTAGGAGCGTCATCGCGGTTTGATTCGTTTCTTATCGGCATTTGCTACCCCGTGGAGGTGCAATCTCACTCTTGGGTTTTCGTCTGTTCTCCGTTACCTTCCTTATTATACGTTGCAAGAAGCTTAGTAGTATGATTTCTAAAGAACACTCTTTGGATGTTCTGCAGAGCTGTTGGTGAGTATGTAATGCCCTCCAACCGGAGTGTTGGCGGTTCAGATTCGATTTTTAGATTTCCCAATTTACCAAAGAGAAATATTTGGAGAACATTTATTATACCAAAATTATTATCCAAACTGTTAGTTTAAAGGATTTCATCATTTTCTCGCTGGAGCTGGTTAATGCGGTCAACTTAACTCTAAATATCGACTCTATGGATTCGTGTTGCTGGAAATGGATTTCGGATGGAAATACGAATCGTCCATTTTGCTAAATTAGTTCAATATGCGTCTCACAAGAAGGGAAAACGTAACGCATTATCCCGGCAATGAATCCAATAGACTATAGGTATCGAATATTTCTAGATCCAGACGTCGATGATCCGAAAAGTTTGATAGCTAAATGACATGATTAAAATATACCCGCTTACATATTATCAACCTTATGAGTGTAATGATTAAATTAAACATAATTTCTTACAATTTGTTAATTCTAAGATTCCAATCACTTATAAGGGTATATATTATTACTAATTAAACTAAAGATAAGGTCACTCGGAACGTTAAATAGATCATTTACGTGGATCATTAGAGCATAAATTTTAATCAGAGGGAGATATTCATTATCAATAGCCAAAATATTCATTATCAACAGCAAAATGATCATTACCAATAACCGAACTATCGCTGCTAACGACCAAAAATAATCGCTACCAACAGTTAAAGATAATCCTCATCAATAGTCAAAATCAACCTTACTAACTGCTAAAATTAATCATTAAAATAAGCATTATCAATAACTAAAACATTTATTACTAATAATTAAAATAAGTGCTACTCACTACTAAAATTAATCATTATGAATAGTTAAAATAGGTATTATCAATAACTAAAAATAATCATCATGAATAATTAGTATGAGCAATTACCAGTAATTAGAAATAATCATCATTAATAAGTATTACCAGTAGTTGAAAATAATCGTCCCCACTGATTAAGATAAGTGTTACCAGTAGTCAAAAATAATCGTCCCTCATAATCAAACTCGATTAAACTACTGGGAACATTATTATTTCTGGAATCTTGTAATTAAATGTAAAACTCAGTGATGGCAGTTCGACTATCATGAACAAAAACTTCCTTAGGTCTTTTAATTACGGATTTCAATAAATTAAGCCGAGTTCAATGAGTCATTGTTATCATCATTATCAACAGGTTGAATGGACGAAACGAATGAAAGCCTCTTGGTACTTTAACTTGTGTCCTACTCGCTTATTCTGTTAGACTCTGAGAAGTAAGGTAGAGTTGCTCCTCATTTACACGATCATTTTTAGCAGAAGTGAATCCTAATTTTCTTAATGAATTAGGTTTGGTCCATTTTATTCATTTTGATCGGGACACAGTCACTAGCTTAATCGGACAGCGAAATGTTAATCGTTTGGGTGTAATGTCGTTTTGTATCTTTCTACGTACTCTCTTTTTCGCGGTTCTAATGAATAAAGAAAAGGAATCATCCTCGGGGTCTGCAAGGTTGGTTGGACATTATCCAATGCTAGGGCTCAGGAGTAAGAATTAAATATTTTATAATAATGTGTCATTAAGATTACCTTCCATCATTTTCGTTGCTTTCCCTTCGGCCTTCCGTGGAGTTTCAGCTACCAAAATAGATTTTTGCGGATTTCGATGCATTAAAATTTTAGAAAAAAAATGAATGTAGAAACCGGGCGCATCCATTATATTTGCATATGGATACAATTCTCGATGATTGGATCGATTGCTGCGTACACTACAGTTGTGATTTCTATGTGTGCATAATAATATTTCAATGGGTAAGAGAAAAGGGGTGTGTCTTAATTCTCTCAATTGATTAATTCCACTAAAGGTCAGGTCGAGGTCTTGGTGGCCAGTGTGTGTCTAATCATTGCCACCAAATTCCACTCGGCATCGCTCTTGCCCTCACAATTCGTCAACTGTAACATTCAGTAATTTATTTTAGAATTGATTGAATTAAATTTACGTCGGTATATTTTTTGTTTATTTTATTTATTTCAGCCTAACCACAACGAATTTCAGCTTCGCAGGCATCAGTTTCTCCAGATATTCGTATTTGAAGTAAGAAGGTTTCAGGTGGACATTTCTGGCTACTAATTAAATCTTTTAGGGAACACAGCAAGGTTGTTATGTACTGCTGACTCATGATGTCATTTTCAATGCATAATGACTTATTTAAAAAACTAATGCTGGGCACTGATGGGTAATCAAATTGTCAAACCTGTCTAAGTGTAACCACTTACCACCCAGCGCCTTGACAATTTATTAAAGGATTTCCAATTCCTATAATAAAAGTAAGTGTCGATTTTTAGATACTTTTAACTTATATTTCTATACATTTCAGACTCTCCCCGGAGGTCAAGCTCACCCGGTCGACTCCAAGCGACATTGTCACTTCCGATGAGGTTTGTAGATTCATTTAATGCTGATTTTATTAATCTTTAATTTCAGGACTCTCAGATTCAATCCCGATCACGATCTCAAATGGAAAATTCTCTATTGGAATTTCAAGTGTTTGGAAATAAAATTTCTCCTAATGTGGAATGTTTTACATTTTTCCTTTTATTAATAAATTTTAATAGTAGGTATTTATTTGTTATTTTCTTTTTCACTTAGGATTAATGAAATTTTGTAATCATTGATCATAACTATATAATAACAATGACTATAGCAATATTATAATAACAAAGTTAGCAATAATAATAGTAATAATATTAATAATAATAGTGTAAAAACTCGGACAACAATAAGGAATAATAATTTCACAATGGTAATACTCTCAATAACAATAATAATACCAATAACGAGTTGATATTGCAAAGACAAATGCAGTCAGTAATAATAATAATAATAATAATAATAATAATAATAATAATAATAATAATAATAATAATAATAATAATAATAATAATAATAATAGTAATAATATTAATGATAATAATAATAATAATAATAATAATAATAATAGTAATAATATTAATGATAATAATAATATTAATAATAATAATAGCGATAATAATATTGATAATAATAATAATTATGAGGAAGTTTTATGATGAAGAAATTTTTAAATTGAAAATTTTAAAAATTAAAAAGTTTAGATTAATTTTTAAAAAAAACAAAATAAGAAGATATTTTAATTAAAAATATCTTCGTAGAAAATTTGTTTAAATAAGGAAGATTAAAGCAGATAAGTTTTGAGTGTGATATTTATTGAAATAAAATTTATGGAAACAAAAACTGATTTTAATGTTTTACAGGATGAACCTCCTAATATGGTGGCAGCGGTAAACACGGACGCAATCACCGAAAGATTGCTACCAAAGGTATTCTGCCAAGGGGACGATTTGGAAAAGTTCATTAAAAGATGCGAAATTTATTTCGACGCCAAGGGAATCACGCAGAAGAAAGACCAGGAAAGATTAACATCTTGCATGATTGATGAGGATCTCCTGGAAGTGTACGCCAAAACACTGAAAAAAGCCGAAGGATTCCAGGCTAGGTTGCGATTGGCATTCGATCGTGAAAGAGATGTTTTAAAGGATCTACAAAACTTGTTGAATTACAAGCGGAAGGGTGAAGAAATAGAAACGTATTTTAAAAAGGTGGAGGACCTTGTTGATAGGTTGTTCGAAAATAAACAATTTACCAAAGAGAAATTAACAGCAAGGATGTTAATAGTATGTGCGGAGAATAAAGAAGTTGAGAAAGAAGTGATACTACGGAAGATAAAAAGCACAGAAGAAATAAAGGAAACACTAACTCTGATGGACAAAGTAGAAAAGCAAAGAGAACAGATAAACAGTATGAAAAGTTACGCCAGAGTGGTCTATCAGGAACCACAGGGAAGAGTACAATACAAGAAGAAAGAACAGAGAGAAGAAAGTATCCGAAGAGAAATGCCAGAATGCTGGTTATGCCACAAAATAGGACACACGAAAATTGATTGTCCAATAAAAGGTAAAATAGAATGCTGGACATGTCATAGAAGCGGACATATAAGTAGAAACTGTCCAGATAAAAAAGCTCCAAGATGTTTTGGGTGTGGGAAAGAAGGTCATATAAGAGGATTGTGTCAGGAAATACGCTGTGAAAGATGTAGCAGAAATGGTCATAGATCCGAGGAGTGTTATACAAAGATGAGGTACGGGCAAGCGACGGAGAGACAAAGATTCACGGGAAACAGATACAGTCGAATAAATGGTATCGAGGAAGAAGAAGAAAGGGAATCGTGTGTAGAGACAAATGAAGATAATTTTAGGAAGACGTACCCAAACAACAGGGCTCCACCAGTAGAGGAGTTGGTTGGAGCCATATTCTAACAGAAAATTTGATGGGATATCCTCAAGGGGCAGAAAAGTGGGAGAATGTTGGAAGGATAAGCGAGAAAGTATACAGGTTCCTAAAGAGAGAAATGTTTGAAGAGGAAGTGGAGAGAATTGGAACCATCGAAACGGAGCAGGTTGTTGAAATTTTGTATAACAGAATGCAAGGAAGGCCTAGTATAACAGTAAGGATGAATGGGGAAAATTTCGACTGTTTATTAGACACTGGGGCAAGAATCAATGTAATGAGTGTGAACTGTTTCAACAAGCTACGAGGACAACAATTGACGAAAAGTGACGATAAGTTACGATGCGCAAACGAGAGTACGATCGAGACAATAGGAAAAACGAAGGTGCAAGTAATCATTGGAAATGTTTCGAAGGAAGTTATATTCATTGTGGCGGAGAAAGTGACACCAGACGTGATTGGAGGAATCGAATTACAAGAAACATTTGGATTTAGACTGTTAAAAATTAAAGATATCGAGGCTAGTGAAAAAGACAAGAACTATATTTGTAACATTGAAGCAAAATTTGGCAGAAAAATAAAGGATGAAGAACGATTGATACGAGCGTTGGAGCAGTTAAAGATCAATGAAGATAGCAAATTAAAGGAAATTATAACAAACAGTGGAAACGTGTTTATGGCAGATAAATGGGATGTGGGTCGCACACATTTGGTAAAACGCAAGATAGTTACAAGAGGTGAGCCGATAAACATAAAACCATATCGCCAACCACTAAATTTGGAATCAAAGATTGAAGAAGCAATACAAAATTTGTACGAAAATGGAATTATACGGAAATGTAACTCTCCATGGAATACACCGCTAATATGTGTATGGAAAAAAGAGAAAAAGGATATTAGACTATGCTTGGACTTTAGACAGCTGAACGCGGTAACAGAGAGGCAGGCATTTCCAATGCCAAACATAGACGAGATGTTGGATTTGTTAGGAGGATCCGTCTTTTTCAGCTCAATCGATCTAGGTAATGCATATTACCAAGTGGAACTAGAAGAAGAATCACAGGAGAAAACAGCTTTCTCAACAAAGAACGGACAATATTGTTTCAACAGAATGCCGTTTGGAATTGCAGCAGCACCAGGTACGTTCCAAGAAATGATGACAAAAGTATTAGGCGAAATAAAGGGAGCAATGGTGTATTTGGACGACATCTTGATTTATTCAAGCAGTAAAGAGAAACACTATACAATACTCGGAGAAGTGTTTAAGGCGATTGAGGAAGCAGGCCTAAGTATTAATCCAGAAAAATGCCAAATAATAAAGGAAGAAATCAGATTCTTAGGACACATAATCAGCAAGGAAGGAGTACAGACAGATCCATCTAAAATTCAGGCCATACAGAACTTTGGGAAGCCTAACTGCGTAAAGAAACTCCGAAGCTTTTTAGGTATTTGCAATTATTATAGAAGATTCATCAGTGATTATGCAAAGAAGGCAAGGATGTTAGAACAATTATGTAGCGGACCAAGTAACAAAAAATTAGAATGGAGTGAAGGAACGAATAGCGTGTTTGAGGGATTGAAACTAGCACTCACGACGGCGCCAATCTTATGTTTTCCGGATCTGAAAAAAGAATTCATTTTAGATACCGACGCTAGTTTCGATACCATTGGAGCAGTACTTTCACAAAGAGATAAAGATGGAAAGGAAAGAGTAATTGCGTATGGATCACACTCGATGACGAGCCACGAGAAAGGATATTGTATTACAAGAAAGGAACTATTGGCGGTATATTATTTTTGCATTCATTTTAAGCACTATCTCTACGGAAGAAGATTCACGCTCAGGACAGACCACAAGGCAATCACGTTTATGATGACAACCAAGAAGCCGATTACTTCACAATTCCAAACATGGATCAATTATTTGAGCAGTTTAGATATAAGAGTAGAATACAGAAAGGGTATTAATCACCAAAATGCAGACATGGTGTCGAGAACTAAATGTGACACGTGTGTTCAATGTCAAATGGCCCACGAAGAAGCTAAGAAAGGAAAGATAAAAACAAGATTACTAGACTCGATCAGAGAAGAGGGAAGAAGCAACATCCAACATGGAATTGTAGAAGAAGTACGAAAGAAAACGATGATACCTGAAAATGAGTTACAAGAAACAATAAAGGAAATACATAGACTATTGTGTCATGCTGGAGTCGAGAAGATAGCCGATTATATGAAAGATAGATATGTTGGAAAACACCTGTGGAGTAAGATTCAGGAGATTGTTCGAAGTTGTGAGATTTGTCAAAAAACCAAGGCTTTAACAATAACAACGAAAGAACCAGTAAAAAGACAAGATTCGAAGGAAATGTTCGAAATCATATTCGTAGATATATGTGGACCGTTGGCAGAAACAAAAGGACGTAAGAAGTATATATTGGGCATAATAGATCAGTATAGTAAGTATCAAGTCTTGACAGCGATAACAAAACAAGACGAAGAAACAATAAAGAAAACGATTTTAGAAAAGTGGATTTTAAGATTTGGATGCCCAAAAGAGATAAGAGTTGATTGCGGAAAGGCGTTTGAATCAGGAATGATGAGAGAATTCACAAAGATGTTAGAGATTAAATTATGTTTTTCGAGTCCATACCATCACCAAAAAAACGGTCAGATAGAAAGACAATTCAGGACAATACGGGATTTGATAAATGCTACTTTACAGGATAGAAAGAAGACGGATTGGGCAGAGATATTACCAGAAGTCGAATTCACTTTAAATGCAACCAAACAAAAAACGACAGGGAAAAGCCCGGCAGAGATAGTTTTTGGAAAAAAGATTAGCAGGGAAAAATGGTACGGGTCCAAAGAAATACCGATAAAGGAAGAACTAGAAGAACAAACAAGGAGAAAATTCAATGTAGGAGAAGAAGTATTAGTAAAAGTAGAAACACGGCACAAAGGCCAGGACAGGTATGAAGGTCCGTACAAAGTGATAGAGAAAGTGCATGACAGACGATACATCTTAAGAAATGAAGATGGAAAAAGGATCGAAAGAAATGTGGAAAAACTTAAAAATTTCTTAAGAAGGGGGATATGAGGAAGTTTTATGATGAAGAAATTTTTAAATTGAAAATTTTAAAAATTAAAAAGTTTAGATTAATTTTTAAAAAAAACAAAATAAGAAGATATTTTAATTAAAAATATCTTCGTAGAAAATTTGTTTAAATAAGGAAGATTAAAGCAGATAAGTTTTGAGTGTGATATTTATTGAAATAAAATTTATGGAAACAAAAACTGATTTTAATGTTTTACAGGATGAACCTCCTAATAATAATAATAATAATAATAATAATAATAATAATAATAATAATAATAATAATAATAATAATAATAATAATAATAATACTAATAGTAATAATAATCTTAATAATGATACTGGTAATAATAATGTTAATAACAATAATAATGATAATATTCCGATCAATAATAGTAATAATGATATTGATAAGGGTAATAATAATAATAATAATAATAAAAATAATAATAATAATAATAATAAAAATAATAATAATAATAATAATAATAATAATAATAATAATAATAATAATAATGTTAATAATTTCGATGGTAACGATCATATTAGCGATGATAATAAACATGTTAATGCCGTCAATGATAATAATGGTTCCGAAAGGCCTTAGTAAAGATAAATTGGGTCGTTAGGATTATATAGGGTATAAATAATAATAATGAGGGTGTGAATACTCGTAAGGGTGAATAGGAGATGATAAAAATTATAAAATCGGTGTTAATGGTAATAATAACGTTATTAATAGTAATAATTATGATTTTTACTAAAAATTTAATAAAATCACTGAGGGTTGGTACGGAATTTGGGAAAAGTGGGTATAATTTATATAGCTCATATGGCGACCCCCGTTTCAAGATAAATACAAAATTTTAAATTCAACATTTATTTCGGTCATAATATCAAAAAATTTATAATAATAAAAATTATGATAATAAAAAATCTGAATATGTCTTAACGAACATGCATTCTAAGTCTTATTTTAAGTTTATCTTTATCAGATATGGTTGTTTGTGGTCAGTCGTGAGGTGCTAATCAGAAATATCTACCAAAATTCACAACTATTCGGTTATTTCTTTGACTTAAATTTATGTAGTTCATCCTATAGTTGGTTTTTGATTTAATTCGTCTAAATGAACTTCTGTATATGTTTTTCATCGTCAGTTGTTAGCCTTTATATTTAGACCTTTCCCAGGACCTCAACACTACTCTTTCGAGGGTTGGGTGATAGGATTTAGGAAAGAAGAATACTGAGCGGTTCCAGCTACTGCCTTCACCACGGGTTCCCTGCTAACCACCGGTTCGATCCGGGGTAACAAAAATCTCATTTTACTGACTTGTAAGCGTGTGGGTTATAGTGTGTGGCAAATTTCAGTTTCTAGATTGAACTTTCATTTTAAAACTCGTGATGGAGGTTCGAAAATAAGGACATCATGAATAGAATTACCGTAATATAAAATAAAAAAAATAAAATAAAAAACAAATTTTAAGCTAAACTTTATTTTTCCAAATAAAACCCTGTTATATAAAAATTAAATAAGTTTCCCCATAATAACAAATAAAAATATTAGCATTATAATAATAAAGAAAAAAAAATTACTTTGTTTCCTTTCGTTCCAAAAATGCAAAAATGTAAAATAGTTTTCAAATTCACGTAAATAGCGAAGTAAAAATAGTTTTTAATAAAGAGATTAGAAAGGAATAAGAAGAAGTAGTTTTTCCTCGACCAGCATCGCCTTATATATCACGATTGTTCGTGTGTGTGTTTTGATACGTGTTTTCCAGAATATTCCAAAATTATAATTGTTTAATTCTTTTTGATTTAAAATCAAATTTCTATATTTTTGTGTACAAAAATTTTATTTAATTTTTATTTATTTTATTTTTTTTACATTTTCCATTTTTTCTAAATTTAAGTTTTCCGCTCAAAACCATATAGGCCTTATCGTGCTAGTCAAAAAATATGGGCTTAATCATTTTTTTCCCAACACTAATAAGATCAATTGAACTAAAGATGGTAAGATCCAGAAGCAAAATATTCCAATAATTTTTCAAAATTTTAAGAAAGAATTTTTACAAAATTATTCAATATTAGTAGGTAAATGTGTCCCATCTGGTGCACTTTTAGGTACGCCCCCTAACAAAAAAAATAAAAAACTAAAATATAATGCAAACACAAAAAATTACAAAAATAATGAATTAAAACAAGAACGTATATATGTATACATTTATTAATTCAATGAACAGTTGAGCTGTTGGATGATCTGTTTGATAGGTTGTTAGATGTGCTGTTGGATAATCATGTGGAAAATTATTATTTTTATTCATTGCCAGGCTCAATCATACAATGACCGTATGCCAGACTGACATTCTTTTCTACCCAAACCCTTTTATCCTCTTTGTTTGTTAGTGCAACCTTTGAAGTTTTGAAACTATAAAGTTGGTGATTGTTTGTACGAATACGAAATTGAAGTACAGAAAAAGTAGTGTTTTTCTGGTCACAGTCCTTATAAGATTTATGAGTTAACGTTTTGTCCTTTAATGTCACTCCCTTAGCTTTTAAGCATTTTGATTTTCATAGTAAACTATAGCATTTGAGTCTAAGGAATATCCATTTGTCATAACCTTTTCGCTTGCTTTCATCCTTGAATTTATCTATGACCGAATCGATTTTTTTAGTGTAAAGTGGGTGATTAGACTGAAAATTAGAGGTGTCCAAAAGATTATCCTTAACCATTTCAAACAAAAGAATATCTAGTTTACAATTTTTGATTTCGAGAAAGAAAGAGTCAGTATCTCCAGCTACGATGTTAATCTCACAATTAAACTGACGACGATACTTTTCCAAATCTGTATACTGTAGCTCGTACATTCGAAGTTTGGAAAAATCAATTACCGATTGTCCTATATAATTCGGTCGATCTAAGCATACCGAGTCAGGATTTAACAAAGCAGCAATTAAATCATCAGCAATTTTGATACTTCTTTGAAAAGTTGGTTAATAAAATTGATTGAGAAATATTTCGTGAACTATAAATTAAATGTTTTAAGTTGACATTTTTGATAATATGTGACAACCTATTTATTTTTAAAGTTAAAATTAGCTATTCATATAATTTTAGTTTAGAACAGATTTATTAAAATTTGACAGACGTTTAACACTGGAAACTTTATTTTAAAGTAGATTTTTAAGTCGTGACAATTAAATAATAACTTTTGAAAATAAAATTAAATCAATGACTTCTAAATTTAAGATTTTTATCAGTTTTAAGTATTAAAAATTAGGTAATAGATATCATTTTTAAAGTCTGACTAGTTCTTTTTCAATCTCATGAATCTTTTTTACTTTTCTGTTACTCGTATTTTTTCGAAATTATTTGTGTCTCCGTTGTTGATTTGAGACTCCGTTATATAGGGAATCTCTTCTCAAACATTTAATCCGATTGACGGCAATTTACATTGGATTCATGGGGAACTAGTTAAACAATTTACTTTCATCTTTTAGCCGCTTCGGCCGTTCCCGGGAGGAGACTGCGAAAGAAATCACATTAGGGAATAATTAGTTCCCTTCGTAATTAAATTTATTCAAATCGGAGAATTTCTCCCTTATTTAATTTATTTGTTCTCGTCATTTTAATTAATTAATTAATTTGTATTTTCTTAATAAATTTTTCTAGGTGTCCAAACTTAATTTTATATTATTATTTTCGTACTCGTCTCATCAATTGGCATCAGCACATACCCATTTCCCTCAAAAAATATTGATTTTAATTTTTTGATTATTTTTAATTAATTATTTTATTTTTCCAAATTTTTATTTATTATAATAATGGTGGGTTACAGGGTTACAAATCTTGCTTATCCTCCCGGTGACCCTAGTAACGCCATACAAAATGATACTGTTCGCCACTTGGCACCCGTTGCTAAGCAACGTTGGTAATGTGTTCAAGTGGTGGATTGCCCGCAAAAATTGAGTACCATTGGCTAGTACTATAGTTGCTCGGACAAACCTCGGGTTCACGAGCTGTCGATAGAAGACCTGTGCTCGCTTTGCTCTGTCCCTCGTAACTATTCAGGATTAGTTCTTAATTGACTGTGGAACGGATTGGCGGGGTGATGAAAATGTCTAGGACAATGTTGGCATACGATTATGTTAAAATAACAATTCAACTAAGATTAAAACTATTCTATTTGATTCAAACACAGGTACAACAGTTACTACTGGGTGCTTTGGAGTTGTGTTGCGCGACGGCGGGCACGTTCCTTACGTCCCGGTCGACGATTGTTGGTTGTAGTGATGAGTTGTTCTGCTGGCTTAGTGGTTGTCTGCGGCATTTGGGTTGGGGCGAAGATGAGCGGGGAAGTTACCGCTTCACCTTCCCGGCATACCGCTAGGGCGACTTCGAGTCCCCGAATTTGCGTGCGCAGGCTCTGGTTGAGCTGTCGCTCCTCTGCCCAGCCTTTCTGTGCTGCAGTCAGGCGGTGGTACAGTGTTTTTACCTTTTCTGGTTCCCTCCAGGTTGCTTTAATCTGTTGTGTTTCGCGGGTTAGTTGAATAATCTGAGTGTGTAATTCCGCGTTTGTCTGTCTCGCGTGGTTCAATTCAGATTGTAAGATTTGTAAGGAAGACATTACTACAATCAAATAGATGATGTTAATTTATTATTGATCAAGTTATATAATTGTTTATTTCGTTAAACAAAACACGAATAACTCTAGCTATAAGAAAAGAAATAACACGTAAATTTCTAATCTTTTAAATCAATTACTACATAAAGTCTATCAGTGTTGGTTTACTCGTCCGGACAATATCTCTTCAGGCTTCGTTTGAGAGCCTCAACAGTATAGGGTCTTCTGGTGTCTCGAACTGGGTGAGGTGGATAGGCGACTGCAAATCGCCCGGCAAGGATGTCTTCCACCACGTTCGCAAGATACATCCTTGCCTTAACCCCCTGTAAATCTACCTGCTTCTGCACCCTTTCCCATTGGGTGAGGAGGTCCTGTGCGTGCAGGTAGGTCTCCGCGGCTGGATAATGCCGTTCCGAGAGACATGATCGTTGAAACTGGTCGAGTATCCTCGTGGTCGGCGGGACTCCTGTCTGTTCCTGTCTGGCGGTCTCTCGACGGGTAGTTCGTTTGGGCGACATGTCTAAACATTACTGTTATTAAGTTCGCTTGATTTATCATTCTAAGTTATTAGCAAGCAAATTGGGTCTATGTTACTCGTAAGGGTGTCATACGCGTGACCATTGCCTTCCTTTACGCGGTGGGACATTCATAAGCAAGTTGGGTTACTTCGTGGGTCTGGTTCTTTAAGGTGCACTCCTTTATAGGGAAAGTATATAATTATATGATTAATCATATGGATGGGGTAACCTGATGTTTCACTTATTCGATATATGCATCTTAACATTTAAATTTTTTCATGTAGGCGGATACTCGTACATTGACTTAAGGGAATTTGTGCATTGATTTAAAGTTTGTTTACTAACTTCAATTACAGTTGTTCGAACTTTAAGATTTAGGCCGGATGTTGATCCGAGATAACTTAGTCGCGTGTAGGTGTATCCTGGTGGACGAATGATTTCCGGCGGATTTTACCATTACCACTTAAGCGGTTGGCGAAAGGTGAGTTACATTGTTTACATCCGGTGATTGTATTATTCGTGTCATCTCTTCAGAATTACTGGTCCAATGTTCGCCTACACTCGATTATCTCAATTTCCGGTAAGTTATTTCGTTGACTAGTTCGAATGTACTTTACTAACAAATTTTAGGAAAACTTCTACGCTTACCGAGATTCCTAAATAGATGCGATACCCTTTTGTTGGCGCGTGGAATTTAATGTGATATTAATATAAATTCACTCTTGTCTTAAACTTTGATTTTTCCATTCCTACTAATTTAATTTACGTAATAATTCATTCATATTATCTTTAATCAGTTTGCTGTAATTACCGAATTTATAAGAATTGAAGAAAACCTTTTCCGAATCTGTGAATTTATTTTGGTTTTAACTAAGGGGTCGTGTTATTGGTAATGTATTCTGATGTCCATTATTCAAATTGCTAATAGTTTTCCCTAAGGCTATTTGGATCAACTATCACTTCAGCCCACAAAGTTATTTTAATGCTAATGGTTTTAAATCCGTGAATTCAGTCTTACTTTAATTTACATTTTTACGGTTATTCAACTCATCTCTAGTCTTAATCTATGAATTACTTTAATCTACTAATCATAGCTCGTTAAGGAACTTATTTTATTTATTCTTATTCAATACTTTGCTTTACCAGAACTAGATTATCTGGGTTTTACTCAATAGGTATTTGGACTAATTTAATCATCTCAATTGTCACCAATAAATTGATTCAATTTAATCAACGATATTTTTATTTGTATTCATTTTATTTCTAATCAATAATTTAATCTAAATACTTGAATTGCTCAATCACTTCTTCAATTTTATCAAGATGAATTAACAGTGAATTATGTGGTGTTACATTAATTTTAATCAACAATTTAATTAAGGGGTTCCATACTTTTATTCGAGAATCATTTTACTTTTAATTGATACATTTCTTGATTTGAAATCAATGAATTCGATTCTTAATTGCTTCCCTTTCTATCGGGGGTTGATTAGATCGATACATTCCTCGTTCTTACTCAAAGATCAGATTACTTTTACCGAAATGAATTATAATAATTTAATTGGTGAAATCATTTGTCATTACCCTAATCAATAATTTATGAGCATTTAAATTATCTTTACCCAATATTTACTTCAATTTTTTGTCATACAACACTTTACTTTTACAATCAATGGTTATTTTAATTTTTATCAATAATCTCAATTTAATCGAATTCAATGATTCCCAATAAATTTTATTTATTTCAAAATGTTAATCCAAAATAGTTATAACAACGATTCCAGTTAATTTAACCCACGTACCCTTTCCCTTTAATAGGCCTTAGACGCGTTTTGTGTTTATATTATATTTACTGAGTGCCCACTGGACTACTCGGTGTGATAATTTTAAGCCGTGTGTAATATGATTTTAGGTCGATTTTACAGAATTGAGAAACGAGGAAGCAGCCAGAGACTTCTTCCTTATTTCTCGCTTCAGCTATAGGGATAATATTGACGTTACGACCGCTGCGTTGCGCACGCTGAGTCTTCACGGGTACATGTCATTGGCGATTTTCCACGCACTTACATGCCTCTGTACTATGTAGATTTTATTTACTTGCGTTATGTGTCGGCTGTGGGCCGGAAAAATTTCGACATTTTAATTTAGTTTATAAAAAAAATATATATCAAACAATTTATGTATATTAATAATATTTATTAATTAGGACAAAATAACAGAATTACCCTTCCTAACCATTCCAAATATTTTCATACAATAGCATAAAATATCATAACAGAAAGCATAAATGCCTCTCTCCCCACGTCGACGCCAAGCAGAGCTCTACCGAGATGCAATGGACGTGACGTGGAAAGAGGGTTCCAACATAAATATTTCTCACCTAAAATCAGTTGAATTAGTTCAAATAGCTTGAAAATAGGGTTTTAAAATAGTTTCACAACGATTTGACAGTAAGATTTCAAAATAGTTTACAAACGATTTCAACTGGTTTGAAAAATGGTTTCAAAATGGTTTCAGTCAGTTTGAAAAAATGGTTAAGTTAAATGTGAAAATGGATCAGTATATATACCTAATTTTATGGTGTGTGAACTTTGATGCAGTAAAACAAAATTCGACCTTGTTATTTTCTAGCAAATTCTATTATTTATTTTTATTATTTTTTGATTTATTTTTATAATTTTTTATTTAGAATTTTTATTGAATTATTACTGATTCAAATTTTTCGATTTAACTTTCATTTTAATGAACTTTTATTAATTTTTTCACTTTTGTCGAATTTGTTGTGTTTTCTTGTTGTATTTGTGTAGGTATCGTGCGGATCTTGGTGCATTTTGTTAATATTTTAATTTATTTTTATGTTTGTTAATTTATATTTAATTCTTTTATTTCTCAGATTTTATATGGTTTAATTGGTGTTTCAATAGGTTTATTTAAATTGCATGTTGTATTTGCGTGTGTGTTTCTGATCCATTTAAACATTTTCCAAGGCCGTTTACGTTCTGGCCCAACATAAAACACTCGGGGGTCCGTAAAATTGCGACCCGCAATTTCAATTGATTTCAAAATGATACATACATTTCTACGGTAAGGTTAAATCATCAAGGCAAAGATGGACTTAAGGTCCGGCTACAATACATAATCAAAATTGGCTAGTTCAGTTTTAATATCAATGCAAGTTTTATAAGATCAGTTCAAATCAATATCAGTTACTGTAACTCAGTTATATTTGTTTTCGAATGAATCGCTGACGGCTTGGGTTTCGCTTTCGAGCTGGGTTGATCTTGAAGGGTGATTGATGGAAATCTACGAGAGTCTTGTCGTTTCGTTAGTTTTGTTGAATTTGAGTGAGCATTCTTCTGAATTTCTGAATTGGGGTATTTTGCCTTTGCTTGTTTTTTGTTAGGCCGAGGATGAGACAACATATTAGGAGTATCATGTTAGAGGTTATACTAATCGGTAGAATAAGTTCTATTGATAGAATTGTTGTATTGGGTTCATTTTTAATTTGTTTTCCTTGTTGCATTTTAATGGATAGGACGATTTTTTGAATTTCTTGAATTGGTTTGTTATTGGGATTTGCTTTGGCTTTTCTTTGAACTTGTCTGATGATATTTTCTAGGGTTTTCTTTATCTCTCGGTTCTCATTTTTTATATTGGCTATCTCTTCATTATTTTCCAGTAGGGTTTGTACCATTGCTTGGGTTTTCTCGATATTCTGTTTCAATTCGTCCTTGTTTTCTTTTGTGGGGCATTGCATACATTGGAGGTTTATCTGCTGACATTCCTCATTATTAGGGTTTCTGCAAATTTCTTTGTAATTGGCACAGGTGCTGTCTTCTTTTCTGAAGGGTTGGGATTTCTCGCAATTTTCCAACGGGTTTTCAGTGTCACACTCTCTCATTATTATCATCATCATTATTCACAGATTTGGGTTCATAACTTCTATTTTTGATACGTAATTAATTTTATATTTATTTACAAGGTTATTTCGTTTATTTACAGTGGAGTTTAGCCCTTTTTACTCTTTCTCTTTTTCTGGGGTTGGGTGTCTCTCGCACTCCTCTTTAGTTTTGTTTTCTGAAAATCTCATTATCAGGACTTGGGCTTTTATTAATCGCTCGGTTATTTTTGGGAGTTCTTTTAATCGTTCTTTGTTTTCTTTGATTATTCTTTGTTGATTATGGATTTTCATTTGGAGATTTATTTCTTTCGCTTGCTTTCTTTTAAGTTGACGTTTACTATTTATTCGTTTAGCTGTTTGCTTTTCCAGCTTTCGTCTCGCTTCCTGGAGTTGTTCTGTTAATGTTTTAATTTCGTCCTGAGTTTGTTGATGACTTTCTTTTATCTATCTGGCTTCCTTACAACTGTCTTCTAGTTGTATTACGTATCTCTGTTCGCTTTTTCTGCTGTCTCTCATTCTCTCTGCTTCGGTTTTCCAATAATCTTCTAGGATTACTCGAGTCTTTATTTCAGCTAATTCTCGTCTCAATCGTTCATTTTCTCTCTTTTGATCTCTGTTTTCTCCCATGCTGGATGTTAATTTTCGTTTCACTACCTTGACTAATTGTTTGGATTGTATTAACTGGTGATTTATCCGGGCGATTTCTGATTCTTGCTCCTCCACTACTTCTTGCCATTCCTTTCTTTCGGCTCTCCATCTTTTACTGTAATATCTCAGTGGGTCTTGCTCGATTGGTTCTACTAATTGGATTGGGCTTGGTAGGTATTTTCCGTCTTCTAGATTCATTCGGATTTCTATTTTATTCGAATTCGTACTAAATATACATCGATTATAATTTTTGTTTTTATCCTTTTTATTATTTTTATTGTCTTTTTACACTTTTTACAATTTTTTCCTCTTTAATTTACACTATCGTTTCGTCCGTCTCCCCGAATCCTTCATCGGGTTCGGCGGGTACTTGGTTTAGAATTTCAGTTGGGTATAACGGCATGAGCAGGATTGGTGGTCGGTTTTGCAAGGTATTTATCTCTTCACGCAAGGCGTTTGATATTTGTATCTCTTCGTCTAAGAGATAGGCAAGATATTCTGCATTTTCCGTTAATTCTTCCACTTGCGTTTCCAATCGATGCGTGTTTTCCAACGCTTTTAACTTTTCAATCTCTTTTCTCAGATTCTGTTCATTTTCCTCATATCCTTGCTTCATCGTTTTTATCTCCGCTTCTACTTGTTCTTTCAACTGTTCGTTAACTTCATGTTGATGTCTCAACTGAATCTCTTTAAATACTGCAACTCCTCGGTGTCCGTTCACCTCTTGTTGGAGTTCTGTTATCTTCTCGTTTAATTGTTGATTTTGCCGTCTTTCATCCGTTTGTTCGTGTAGGGTTTCCGATATTTTTTGATTTAACTGATCGATCCATTTTCTGAGGTCCTTGTCGGGTTTTTCCTGAGCCTTCTTATTGTGTTTTGTCTGGCTCGTTCATGGTATTCCATTGTTCGGATTTCTTCGTTCAGTTCCTCAATTGTTTCTTTCTGCACTTCGACTTGTTCCCATAGTTCCCAATCTTCCATATTCAATATTTTTTTGGGTAACAGTCTTATCTCTTTCTTGGCTTCTTGGTACTGGTTCTTCCATCTTCTTGCTTCTGATTTGATCCACTTTTCTTTGTCTTTCGTTTTTGTTTGTTGTATTTGTCTCTGTTTGAGAGTCTTTTCTTGTTCTATTAGCATCTCCTTCATTCTCGTTTGTTGCCATACTATTTCGTGATCTTGTTTTTGTATATGTTCCCATTGCATCGCATTCTCAATTTTCGGCAATCTATACTTGTCTTTCCACTTTCTCGCTTCTCCTGTTGTTTGGATTACTATTCTTTCCTGTCTATCGTCTTTGGGCTCTCTAATTTTCTTTGATGGTTTTGGCCCTTGATTTCTCAGTTTATTGATCTCGATCTTTGCGTTTTCCCATTTAGCTTTGTACGCTCTTGTTCTATCTTCTTCTTCGGCTATTTGCTGAATATAATGTCTGATCCGCGATTCCCAATTACTTCTTGAGTGTTCTCTGTCTTCTGTCCATTTGATTTTCCAATATCGCGCTTGTCTTTTTGCCCATTCTTTGGCTTGTTCCATATGGGTTCTCTTGGTTTTCTCTATTCGATATTGGGTGCTAATTTGCCCTATTTCTTCCTGCATTTGTTGTATAATCTTTATCGTCTCCTCCCCTTCTTCTCGTATCTCTGCTTCTTTATCTTTTATCACTTCTCGCAATCTTTCAATTTCACTTTGTTGATCCTGCTTCTCTTGCTCTAGGGTTTGTATCTCTTTCCTTTGGTTTTTGATTCTAGTTTGGTTCCGCATAAATTCCTTCATCATTTCCTCTTCTCGTTCTTGGTGCGTTTTCTCTTTTCCTTCCGGGTAAATTATTTTTTGTTCTAGTTGTTTTTCCCACTTTTCTTTCATCCTTTTCGTTTTTAGAGTCTCTTGCACTAATTCTTCTTCTGCGATTAGTAGCATTTCTTTTAGTTGCAACGTCCTTTGTCTCCACAATTCTACTTCTTCACTTGTTACTTTTATTGATTCTGATTGATCTTTGACTGCTGGTTTTGATTCTTCAGCCTCTTTTACAACTTCTTTGGTCTCGTTTGGATTCATAATTGTTTTCTAAATATTAATAACCGATTATTCTCTCTTTTCAATCATCTCAAAATTTTATCATAATTTACATCATCTCGTATTTTTGTGATTTTCGAGTTTTTATAATTTTTTGTTTTTACGTTTATCTCTATTTACACTTTTTACACATTGTTTTCGTTTTCTATCTACTGATCAGCGAAGCGGAATCCTTTGATTCGCCCGTTGATCGGCTTTCTACATACTGGACATATATCAACTTTTATCCCGCATGCTTCACATGTGACCATATGTCCACAGGGAGTATAAATTATTTCCACATGTTTCTGCCAACATGTCACACATTAATACTGCTCCAAAATAGCTTCTTTTATCATGGATTTGTTACGATTTTCTTTTGGTTTTTCTTGATATCGCTTAATTGCTCGAATTATTGCTTGTGTCGAGTCATACCATTCTAAATTATTAGCTAACCTTTCTTTGATTATTGTCCTCATCTTTTGAGTATCTACTCCTGATAATAACATTATGGTTCTCGTTTTTGGTCGATCTAATATATCTTCCACTTGCTGATTGGTAATTATTATTTCGATATTCTTTGACTCTTTTTCTGGTTTATACATACATTGTCTTTTATGTTTTAGTTTTGTGACGTTCTGATCTGGTATTGGCTGTTGATTTTTACATCCTTCGCACATTATTCCTCTGGCTGTTTGGCAATGTCCTTGACTCGCAAATTCTGCTGCTCTTGGATTTCCTTTGAAAGTTTTAATTCTCTCTTCGAATGTTCTATTTATAGTCTCTTTTTCCCGTATTAATTCTGTTGGATCTTCGAAACTCTTTATTATCGTTATCTTTTTCTCACCTCCCTTTTCATCCTTGTCTAATTCCGATTGTCAGAGTCCTTCTAATCTGTTCATCGCTTGGTTTCTGACATCAATGTTAATTCTAAATGGGCAGGTTGAAAATTTCCTCAGGTGTTCTCGTTTTGCTGTCTCTCCCTTTTCCCATTTTGCGAGTTTTCCTTTACAATAGATGCATGTTACTTCGTCTGGTAGTTCTGGTGTTCCCGTAAAATAAAATCCTTCTGCAGCCATTTCTTTGCTTTGCTGGTCGGTAAATACTTTACTATCTTTAAACGTCAAATATCTTTGTTCCTCTTTCCTCAGCTCCTCGTCTCTCACTCTCATTTGTGAGTATATCGCTTTTATGATTCGCGTTGGTCGTCTTATTCCGTCGTAGTTTTTATAGTATATAATTGCTGCTGCAAGTGTATTAACTTTCTCTTCCTCTTCTGGTTTTTTCCATAATCTCGTCCATATCGAATCTGGTCCTTCTCTCATCTGTATTGTTATCTCTTCGCTGATTCCGCTTGCCATCTAAATATCGTCATTATTTTTGAATTTTTGTTTTTCTAATTTTTCTGATTATGTGCAATTTTTTGATTTTTTTTTTTTTTTTTTGATTTTTATTATTTTATTTACATTTATTTACACTTTCTTTTTCCCTTTACAACGTCCTATCTGGCTTCTCCACTTTACTTGACGTTGCTTTACTTTTGTCGTTTTACTTTTACATATTTACACGGTACGCTTTATTTTTACTCTACTGTTGAATCCGGTTCCAGGGTGATTTCTGGCATCGATGTTATCCATTCCACCCAACTTGCTGGATCTACGTGCTGTTGATTGTTACGCAGTCTTCTAATTTCGTCAGCTTGCCATCTAACTTGATCTGCTAATTGTTCGTTTATTCTCTGTAATTGTAGTATTGTTCTCTGTTGCTCTTCCAGTCTTATGGCTTGTTGTAGACCTCTGTTCACACTTTCCGTTAATACTAGATGAGTATTTGTCCACTGAGTTTGCGCATTGTTTGTTATTAATGTCATTAATTCGCATTGTCGTCTCCATGTTGCCTCTATTCCTGGATCTTGGTATATTCCTTGATTTAATTCTACAATCTCTATAGGTACATTGGCAGCTGCTGGTTGTTGTATTGCTTCTGTGAACGGTGGTATTCTCACTTGGTTTTGTTGATTCACGTTATTCGGATCCATCTGTTGGTTATAATACATCATTAATTCATCTGCATTCTCTCTGTTTGCGTATTGTCTCTAACGCATTTTGTACGATATTTACATATAGATATACATATTATTACTACTATTATGCTACATAATATTTTACACTATATACAATGTCTCTTTTCGTTTTACACCATCGTCTCCGGGGACTCTATACGCAATGTCCGTATATCCCCCGTATTTCTCATTCGTTATCTGGTATACATCAAACTCATTTGACCATTGTTGTGCTTCGATAATGGGCGGTTCTTTTAACCAGAGTCCGCTTGTACTGGGATTTCCTATGATTTCATATTCCTCAGTTCTCTCTACATCGTATTGTCCTAATTCGACGTCATAATTGAATTTTTCTACTGCTGGCCATAATCTTCTCTTCGTTGACTTCTTTCTGCATTTTGTGGTTCTCACTAGTTGAATTATTATCAGCATCACTACGCTGCTTATTACTGCTGTTGTTATCCAAATCATTTTAATCATGTAATTCTTTTCGTTAGGTTGCATGGTTGTATTTTTCTCTTGCATTGGTTGTCTCCATTATTCCTTCTTTTGGTTGTACATTCTTAAGTGCTTTCTGGAGTTGTAATGCTTCGTGGATTGAAAGATGGCTGTCGTCCATGAGCATTCCTTTTTTCCATGTTTCGTTTCTTGGTTTTCTCTCAGATTGTTTTATTATAGGTTGATCTGTCGCCTTTGACTTGAGTGGTTTCCTTGTTATTGTTCTCCAATGCTCATGAGTCCCTTTTTGGATATTTATTACATATTTTCCCAGTTTCCTTTTCGTCGGGATGCGGTATTTTTGATTCTTTATAGTTTTGCTTGTTTCACATTGGATTCTTTTGTTTACTGGTTCGTTTCTTTTAGGTTCGTATACGCAGATTCTTGTGATAGGTTTTTCACCTGTGTTCTCAATTAATATTTCCTCTTCATTTGCCGCATTCGATTCTATGGTTATTATTACTGCTTTACTTTCCCTGATCTGTCGTTGGTACGGTTCTTCTCTTGTTTCTTTTCTGGATGCTTTGTCGTAGTTGATGCTAGTAGTTTTCTTGTTATTGATTTCCAGTAATCGTCTCTTCCTCTCTGAACGTGTATTATATACTTTCCACGTTTTCTTTTAGTTGGAATACGGTATTTTTGATTTTTTTGATATCCTCGTTTGATTGACATTTGATTCTTTCGTTCATCGTTCCGTTCTTTTTGGTTTCAAATACACAAACTTTTGTAATGGGTTCTTTACCCATATTTTCGACTATTATCTCTTCTCCACTCTTTGGGTCTGCTTCCACTTTTATTATTATTTCTTTATTTTCTCGTACTCGACGTTTGTATGGCTCTTCTTTTGGTGTTGTGAATTTTTCTCCCAGGGTTTTGGCTAATGTGCAGGTTATTATTATATCGTTGTTAGCACATATTATATATTCCGCATTTCCTTCTAGGCTATCCCATTCGCATTTCTTTCCTGCTTTCATATTCATTTTCGAACAATCGATAATTTTATTCTGTATACACACTTGTTCGATCGTTTCAATTCCTCTGTTTATTATTCGCAATTTGCCTATCCCTGGCTTTACTTGGATTTTTACGTTTCTATCTTCTGTAGCATCTCTACATACATCTTTGGTGGTTTGACATGATGATGAGTTTTCGGATCGTATTTCCATCTTTCCTGGTTTTCCTATGGAATCGAATTGGCAACTTATGCTTGTATTCATCGTCAGTTGTAAGCATATTCCTTTGCTTGCGCTTCCTTTCTCATTTATTGTTCGTATTCTGAACGATTTTATTTCCTTTGTGATGTTTTCGTCGGCTTCCGTTAACTTGATGGACGTGATTAATATCATTATTTTTTGTAGCAGGGTCGGTCGGTTTTGATTTTTCCTTTGTTGTAGTAACATCATCCCTTTGTTTCGTTTTCCCTCGTTATTGCTGTTGCTCGTTTCTTGACGTTCCTCGTTAGATGATTCCTTTTTCTCTTGTTGTTTGAATTTGTTTTCATCTCTAGCATTTGGTTTGGTATCTTGATCATCTTGGTTTTTGCTGTTGTCACTTCCTCCTTCTCCATTATTATTTCCATCCGGGGTTTCCTTTGAAATGTCGTCCTCGACATTTATTATTTCGATTATTTCCTCGTATACTTTTATTATTCTTGCTTTTATATCATCCATCTCTTTTATCTCTTGTTTGCTCGCTTGAAATCTTATTTGCTTTCGATGCCATCTGTGTATTATCATTAATAGTTGTTCCTTTTCTATCTCCAATTCGTATTGCTTCTTTTGGATGATTGGTGAATTTTAGTCCTTCCCATTTCAACATTGCTTTTATTGTTTTTGGGAATGGATAGTGAGCATATATTGTTTCTTTCAATAGAACGTTTCTGTTCCTTACCATATAGTTTAAATCGAATACTTTGAGTGGTGAACCCTCGTAGGTCCATTTCATCAGATTGGCTGCTGCTTCGTCTTGTTTGGCGTCGATAGCTTCCCATAATGTTTGAATTGTTTTACCCATCATTTCTCTTTCTCTAATTGTCGCATTACTGGTTATAAACTTTATTGCACTTGCTTGTCTGGATTTCAGTGCATAGTGTAGTACATTATTTTCTCCATTATCTCTCTCTTTGAACGTTGATCCTGTTTTTAGTAGTTCTCTCAGAACTGTTGTAGAAGCATCTGCTGCAACTGCGAACATTAATGGTGTTTGTCCTTCTTCGTTTGGTATATTTGAGGCGTGTCCGCATTTTTGCATCAGCTGGATTATGTCGATTATTCTTTGGGTATTTCTGTGTTGTACTGCAATATGTAAAGGTACGTTTCCTTCTACGTCTGCCCATAGTGAAGATCGTGGGTATACTTTCCTTGATGCGGTCCATTTCTGGTGGACTTCTAGCTCCTTTGGCGTAATCCATAGCGATTTTTCCCGCTTTGTTTACTATTCTCATCCATCCTTTTCCTTCGACCCATTCTGGCATTATTTCTCTGATGGCTTTCACTATTATATCCATCTTGTCTACATTATCTTGAGTTGCGTTTAGAGTTATTTTAGATTCATCTGGTTTCGGTTCCTCTACGGTATTATTTGATGTTGCTTCTATTTTCCGACTCATCGTTAATCCGTTTATACTCAGCTGTTGAGTTTGTGATCTAGTTTGCATACCTCGATTTTCTGGTTCTCTTGTTATTGTTCTAGGTATTGCTTTGCATCTGCTTACGTTTACGTAAATAGGTCTGGTAAGTGGGTTGTTGACCAATTTAACTCGAGCATTGTTCTCGTTTACATACATTATCTCATAAGGTCCTTTACCACATCTTTGTAATTTTCTGGCTACTCCTGGGATAATTTCTGGCGTTGCGATTATTACCCAGTCTCCGACCTGAAAGTTATGCTCACGTACGTCTCGCTTTTTATCGTGCAATTCTTTATAGCTTTCTTGGTTAAATCTAATATTCATACCTGCTGTTTTCCAGATCTCTTGCATTCGCTCCTTGAATCCTGTTACATAATCATCAATTTCCATATACTGTGATATTGGCGGTTGATATTCTAAGTCTATCGGCATGTTGCATTCTCTGCCGTACATTAATTTGAATGGACTCATTTTTGTTGCTGAATGTATTGACATTCTATATGCCATAAGGCATAGGTTTATATATCTGTCCCAATCTTTTTGGTGTCTACTTACATAATTCGACATCATTTCTATCAATATGCCATTGAATCGTTCGGTTTGTCCATTTGTTTGCGGATGGTAAGGCGATGTTCTCAACTTTGCAATTCTGAAGTAGTTGGTTACTTCCTCTATTATTTCACTCATAAAGTTAGTTCCTTGATCAGTCAGGATCTGTTTGGGTGTTCCGTATCTACAGCATATTTCCTCTACTAGGATTTTCGCTATTGTTCTAGCTTTTTTGATCTGGTATTGCGAATGCTTCCGGAAATTTTGACAAATAATCTGTCACTACTAATATGTAGATATTTCCGTCGTTGGTTTCTGGTAATGGTCCTACTACATCCATTGCAATCATCGTCATTGGTTCTGGTGGAATTGGCATTGGCTTTAATGGTGCCCTTCAATTTACTTCCTGTGCTTTTTCTGGTTGCACATATCAGACAATTCTTTATCCATCCTTTTACGTCCTCTCCAATATTTGGCCAATAATATTTTTGACGCAATCTTGCTTCCGTCTTTTTTGCTGACATGTGTCCTCCGAGTTTTCCATCGTGGTATTGCATCAATACCTCTTTTCGTCTACTTTCTGGTAAGCACATAAGTCGTTTCTCGCCATCCATTACTAATAACCATCCCTTTTCCATGGTATATCGATGTCTGTGTTTTTCCATATGCTCTTTTAGTTTACTATTGTTGTCGAAGATTTTCATATCATTAGTTTCCATGAATTCGATTATTGTTTTCAACTCATCGTCTTCTTTCTGTTCATTTCTCAGTTTTGTAAAATCGATATCTTCTGCGATGATCATGCATATGCGTCTTACATCCTGATCCATCAGTTCCTCAAATACAAATCTTGACATACAATCTGCGTTGGCGTTGGCTTTTCCTGATTTGAATTTGATATATGGTGAGTATTCTTGTAGCTGCATTGCCCATCTCATCAATCTGCTCGATGCTTCTTTGTGTTGGCCTAACCATACTAATGGTTGATGATCAGTCGTGATATATATCTCATGACCCCATAATAAATATTTGAAATGTTTAATAGCTTGGATTATTGCTAATGCCTCTCTTTCAGTCACAGAGTAATTCTTTTCATGTTTCTTGAACGTTCGACTGTAATATCCAATAACTCGTTCTCTTTTCTCATCATCCCATTGTCCTAAGACTGCTCCAGATGCATATCCACTTGCGTCTGTCGCTAACAAAAACGGTTTCTTAAAATCTGGGTGTACGAGTATTGGTGCTGATATTAGTTTGTCTCTGAGGGTTTCAAAGGCTGTTTGTTGTTCCTCTTCCCATATAAACGGGGTATCTTTTTTGGTCAATTCTTGTATTGGTTTTGCGATGGTTGCATAGCGCTTGATGAACTTTCGATAATATCCACATAAGCCTAGGAAATTCTTGCACTTGTGTGACTGTCTTTGGTGCTGGGCAATTCTTTATCTTTTCGATGTTTCTTGGATCTGGTTCTTTGCCTTTTGCTGACACAATATGTCCTAAGAAGGTGACTTTTTCCTTTGCCCAATCGCATTTAGATGGTTTCAATTTTAACTTCCATTGTCTCAGTCGAACGAATACATTACGGATATCTTTTAAATGTTGCTCGAAGGTGCTAGAATAGATTAATAAATCATCAATATATACCATACATTGTTTGATGCCGTGAGTTACAAAGTTCATACATCTCTGGAATGAAGCTGGTGCGTTAGTTAATCCGAAAGGCATTTTCTTGAATTGGTATAAATCTTTTCCGATAGTAAAAGCAGTTTTCTCTCTGTCCTCCTCTTTGACTTTTATTTGCCAATAACCACTTTTTAAATCTAGCGATGTGAAATAAGCTGCTCCGTGTAACGTTTGTAACATCTCGTTTATATCTGGTAATGGGTATGTATCCCGTTTCGTTACCGCGTTGGAGTCGTCGATAATCTATACGAACCGTTTGTGTTTCCGTCTTTTTTTCTTTACCATGACACTGGAAATTGCCATGGCGAGCACTTGGTTTTCGATCACTCTGCCGTCAACATCTTTTTTGAACTTTCTTTTCTTGCTTCTGATTTTTTGAGCTTCTGCCAATAGCGATATGGCCGTAGTGTTATTGGGGTATCATCTGTTATGGTAATCGTATGTTGCTTTAACATGCGTTGTACCGAGATCTAAGTCAGATGCCTGCAAATATGTCTTTAAATTCATTTAAGCATTTTTGGTGTAGTTGCTCTTTTCAGCTTCGGTTTGTAGCTGGCTGTCGATTGTCCATAATTCTTCCTCAAGTTCCTTCAGTTTTGTTGTTGGAAGTTCGATATGCCATCTCGGTGTTAATTTTCCAATCGTTCATTCTCGTAAATGACTTTGTCTTCTGTCGAATTTGTAAATATTGATTGGAATTACTGTATCGTTATACATCTATCTCATCTGGCTAATGGTATGTTCTTTTCTTTTTCCTCAATTGTGGAATTAGGTTCGAAAATCATTTCTCTCTAGTTTCCCTCATTTACTTTCACATAGCAAATCATTTGTGTTGCGCCCTGGCATACTATTTTCTTCTGAAACATCTTACTTCTGATTTCAAACATACATTTGTCCGCGTTTTATCTCTCAACTCCATCGATCCTAGATCTTATTATTATTTCTTTTTAACAATTCTGGCATGAGATCTGTTTCCAATTATGACAAATCTGCGCTCAATCTCCTGATAATGCTAAATACGTGTTGATTTTTACAAATTTTATATTTTCGATTTATTGACCGATTTTTCCGATAGACCGCTAACCGATTCTTTACTACAGTTATTACCATCCATGTAGCTTCTTCTATACATGGCCATCATCTTCGGGTATTTTATTCATTTTTTATTGCTGAGATGTTTTGCTCCCGTACAATCATTGCTTTTTAATTTCTACCCCATTTATTTCTATGGTACCGTTAGTGTTAAATCCAGCTAATGTTTGCAAATAGCTATAGTTCGAGTTTCTGGATCTGATCCACACTTTCTTGATCTTGGCTGGTTCTTGGCACTAGTCGCTGCCCAATTTGGTTCGTAGTGGTACTGGATAAATATTTCGTAAATGTTGTTGATCTTGGTGTCGGTACGTGCTCTTTCACTGGCATGTTTCTCTCTTACTGATGTTGTTGCTTTCTTTAAACATTCAATACCTGGTGGTGGATGATTATAATGTATTCCACTATGTCTTGTCTTTCCGATTTTCCATTGTTTTGAGTTGCTCTTGATTAGCATCTGCGGTTCCTCCTTGATTTTCATTCATTGTCGCTGTTATCGCTGCTGTCATCTTTTGAAGTTTATCATCGTTCCAGTTTACTCGTTTTTTGTCGCTTCATTCTGGTTTTCTCGGCTTCTAACCTCATTATGCTTTAAATTTTCGTCCGAACTTCCTCATTCATCAGTACCATTCATTTTAGTTGAATTCCTATAATCTTTTTATCTTGTGAATATCTTTTGAGTGTCATGTACACCATTGTTTTGGCTAAAAACGGTAAAAATCCAATTGCCATTTTCCCATTGATTTTCCTTTCTCTTTTTTAATAGATTATCGACATGCTCAAACATTTTGTGTTATGATACTCTTTAACATTTGAATGATTAAGGATTTCCTAAAATTCCTGCCATCATTTGTCCGAAGCATTAAAAACTCTTCCCCACAATGGCTTTCATCATATCTTGCTGTAGCATGTTGAAAATGGTCTGGTGAATGTACAGTTCGTAGTTGGCTTTCTCTTCCTAGTTGTTACCGGGTCCCGTTATAGTTACAAATGTTGGGATATATTGCCTTGTTTTTGTGCTGGGACATAATAGATGTTCTCTGGCTCGTTCCAGATCTTTTTGTTTGGTATAATTCCGCTCTGTGATATATCTACTGGTTGGAATTGCTCGCTGGCCAATTCTGTAAGTCCAATATATTTTTGTGGTGCTACTATTACTCGAGTTGGAAAATTGGTAACCACTTTCCATCTCTTTATTTCGAATAATGGTCCGATACGTTACTGCAACTGAACATATTAAGGCTAACAATTTCTCTGGATTTATCATCCTTGTCAACCTGGTTGAGCGAATCTAATTTTCCCTTTATGCATTATTTTAATTCATTTATCATTAATCTCTGGGGATTGTTGAATTCTCTGGTAGTTTTTGCAATTGTCCTTTTTCGCAATTTGTATGTATACATAACTTCTCCACAATTCTCCCAATATCCTTCTGGAGTGAGTAGTAATGGATTTGCGTTAATCTGGATTCGTGTTGCCATTGCCAATTTTGTTTTTAATATTTTCTCTGTTCGGATACAAATCATTTTTACTATCATGAGTATATTTTCTCTGTTGATACGCAATCTTTATGATATAGGAAAATGCCATCTTGTTATTTATATACAGGGTAATATATTTTACATCTTGGGGTCTATTTGTCGCTTTTGCGTTTGTAATTGGCTGTTCGCGATAAGAATTTCTTGTAGTTGGTACTGGCTACCATTTCGTCACATTTGCTCACCATTCGTCTTTATGATCTCATTCCGATAGTAGTATCAGTTGTTTATATTACTAACTGTTAAGCCGTGACTTCTGAATCGATAGTTGTGGTAATTGTTTTTTGGTTTCCGATTCTTCCGGTTCTCCGCTACTTTCGTCTAAATGCGCTTTTTTTTTTGCGTGTTTGTTTCTGTTTCACTTTTGTTGCACTCGTCCTTGCACTTTCATCAAATAATTGCGCTTTTCAATACGGTGAGTCTACAAGTTCTGGTATCGGCGTGATATACGATTGTTTTGACATTCCGTATTACATGATCTATCTGTTGCTAAGAGCAATTGAGGGGTACTTTTTCATTGCTTTGTGTGTCCCGGATCAAAATATCCTTGAATATTTCTCTAAACTTTACTTGATAGCTTTCCATGCACTACTACTCCTTTGACCTAGTTTGATTTAATAGGGTGTACTTCTCCTCCTTGGCATGTTCCGTCTCCAGCCGTTTATTCTTCCCGCAGCGTATCTCGGGTATTTTTATTTTTCCTTCCTCGGCTGCCCACATTTACTCGTCAGCTATTGAGATGCGTCCTGTGTGAATCCTTTCCTCATTCGTTCCGCGTTACTGAAACCAACTGTTTGTTTCCGTTCCGCTTCTATAATTGTTGAATGCGAGTGATGATACCGCAGTGAAATGCTTACAATTTTTTCCTTTGTCACTGACATTCCTTGATTTCCGTTTTGATGAAATATACTTTTGGTATACATTGTTACATACTGGCTGTTGGCTGTTTGTCTGTATCTACGCGGGGCTTGGGCAGCTTTACTTCTCGTTTCTTTTAGTGAGTATTTATACCCAATCTTTATATTATCACAATCATATACTACAAACGGTTCCTACTCTTTTATGCACATCATCCATATGAGTATTGTAGTGATTATCGCATTCATCCCTTTTCTGCGCCGTTTTTTTGGATCGCTTGCATTAATCGTTGTTTCGAATTCCGATTAATAAACTCTTTTAACTTCGCTTGCATCATCTCGGTTTGATCATCTTTACTTACTAGATTTTATAAAAGGCTTTGCATTCCTCCTTGAGTAAAAATGAATGGTTCAATTATTTTCCTGATGAATGTCTTTTATCGCAATTCATATCCGTTTGGGTTGTATTTGGAGTTCGCTTTTCCTGTATATCACTATCGTATGTACAATCAGATAGGCCTATTCCCACTAAATATCTGTTTGGGTCATCAGATCGTTTCGTTAATGATTTTAATTATCAACAGTAATTCCTCTGGATTCTAGTTGTGGTTCGTACTTTGTTTATCCATTATTTTATTTTTATTATTGGTTTTATTGGCTGCCAAGTGTTGTTTGCTTCTTGTTCCGATATTGTTCAGTTTAAATTTCTCTTTATTTCTGGATTTGCTAATCCAGCATATCAGTTTATCTGTTGAATCCACTTTGGGCTCCTTGTTCTTTGGCCTTTCAGTTTTCCTTTTGTAACTGCTTTGGTCAACTTGACTGAGCTTGTTTAATTTTTGTTGTTAATTGATCCCTTTGCATTTGTTCTTTAGTTTCCTTTTGGGGCTGGTTTTCTATATTGTTGTCCGTCCTCTGGGTTTCTTTTCCATTGCTGTACCGTTTTTTCGTTTAGGTTGTTCGTCTGTTGTTTTCTCTGGATGTTGTACGCTCTCGTTCATTTATCGCAATTATCCCATTCGTCTCCCTGTCGAGCTTCGGCGTCTTCTTTCTTTCTTTTTATTTTCTCTTCGGTATCTGGCTCTATAATTTCGAACTGGTTGTCTTGGGACCACATTACTAGCTCGTCTGGTTCTCTGTTTCGGATCGTTTTCATTTTCTGTATGAACAAATCTCTTGTTCCGGTATTGCTCCGGTTATTTCCTCATCTACGATATCATTTAGATATTTAGTATCTCTTCATCTCTGTTGTGATACGATTTAATTCATCACTGCTGCAGGTGGAACTTCTTGGTGTGTTTAGACTCTTTTGTCGCCCATTGGCGTTTTCGTTTTTGCCTTTCTCTTTATGAGTTTTCCCCACGCAATTTTTGCTAACCGTTAATATATTTATTAACCGCCCAATTGCACTCTGGTGTAACTCCGATTTCGAGATCGTCGTTAATGAATCGTGTCCTTCGTATTGTAAATGATATGGCGGTTCGTATGGTAGTTCTCTTTTTTCTCACTTACTTTTGTGCGTAATGTAAAAATTTCTTTCAATTAGGTTTCGAAATCTGGCATCATAATTTTTAACTATACTTCTCTATTCGTTTCGGCCTGCCCATGTCGTGTGGTTTCATTTTCGGATAATTTCTCCGGAATTGCTCTGGGTACCCAGCATACATTCTCCGATATTCCTCTATTTCCTTACAATATTTCGGCAGTTCTCCATCTGTTACATGAATCGATTATCCATTTTGGCCCAAATCTGTTACAAGTTCGTCTTTGATTTTTGGCTCCGGTCTCAATATCGCTTGCTAACTCTTGCAATTTTGCGTTTCGTTAATCGTGTTAATTCCCTTCTCCACAGGATCGTCTATATCTGTGGGCAAATTATCTTTTGTTCTGGATTCGTTTTTTCGAGTACACTGATTCGCGTCTCGCTTGACTCTTGTGGGATTCGTATTTTCATTTCCCGTTCTGTTTCTACTTCGATGGTGATATACTATTGTGTGTCTTCAACAAAATTTGAGGTGTTACAGTATTTTTTCAGTAGAAATTGGTGGCTACTCTCCCCTGGCAACATTTTCAGTGGATTTTTGGCTTCTGATTATCATTGATCTTGGGTCTACTAACCCCAATTTTTCGCTGTGTTCGTTCTTCCCATTTTCGCGGGTTTTAGCGATTGAAATTGTGACTTTTCGATTAATGCCAATTTAATTTTTGTCATATCTGCTCTTGTAACAGAAAATACCTGATAGAGTATTTTCCGGCTTTTCCTGCCCCATCTCCGTTTGGGTATACTCTCAGTTTCATCGGTATCTCAGATCTTGTATAGAATTGATGACTTGTGATACCGATGATTTTCTCTTCCTCAGCCGATTTATACTTTTTTTTCGCCATCCACCTATTTCATGTGTATGGGGTAGTCGAGCTCTATGTTTATTTTCATCGTCTTCTTCTGGTTGCCATTCCATTTCGTTTAGCATTTCCTCTGGTAGATTTTCATATGGTTCATTTCATATAACTCTAGGTTGTTTCACTTAGCCTGCGTCCTCTGGCGCTTCTCCTGGTATGTATTTTCTCATTTTTGGTTCGTTCTCCTCCGTTTTCCATTTCACTCTTTTTGTCTTTTCGTCAATAAAACACCTTTCCCATGGTGTTGATCGACATCGCGATCATCTATGGGTTGTTAATTTTGTGGCTTAATTTCGCATTTGTCTCCATAACTGGTAGATAGTTAACATTTGGTCATCTTTCTTTTCAATTCCTCTTTGAAATTCTGGATTGTTTTGTTTCTTTTTTGTTGTATTTTTTCCTCTCTGTTCTATCATGGCTATGATGTTGTGGTTTGTCCGTCTTCCACTATACTTAATTCGTATATCGGGGTTCGTTCTCGCGGACTTATTTGTCGTTTGTGGTACATTCTTGCCACATTTCTAACCATGCCGTCATCACTACTTTCGATTATGATTCGGAATATTCTCGATTTATACGTCGTATAATTCGTGCATTTGAACCAATCGGGATCTACCATATTTCCTTTATTTCATCATTCCGGTAGCTTTATTTTTATCTTTATTGGTTAATCTCCCTCATATCCTCTTTGATGCTTCCATATTTTCGCTTATCAACTCATCTGTTTCTCTCATTATCAAATCTCATTATATCTGTATCCGTACAGGCTTCTACGGAACATTTTCAATTTGAGATCGGTCTAGCTAACGCATCAATCGGTTTAATATATTTTTCTAGCTTGGTCATTGCTTGTTCTGTCATTTTGATCTGATTTTGTCTTCATTATCCTTTTGTCTCTCTTTTTCCTAATTCGGGGTTTTATTTCTTTGTTATACATATTTGAATTTTTCTGCCATTTCTGCTGTCGTTTCTTCGCTTTCATTCTTGTTTAACGGTTACCACATTTATTCCGTTTGGCCATATTAGAGCAATTGCCGCGAGGTGTATGTCTCGCTTTATTTTGCCTCTTGGTAATATAAGGTTTATTTTTATAATGGAGTCCTAGCTTTTTCACTACCCATATACAACTCGTTTGTGCCTTTCGCCTCTTGTGCTATTATCTGTCTTGGTACTCTGAAAAATCAATAATTAACCTGATCTCTTCTCTTCATATTCTTTCAGATTCTCTGGTACTTTTTATCATGTTTTCATGATGCCGTAAATGTACGTTAATCTTGTTGATAATTCTTTTCCCGCAAATTCAAGTTTTTCATTATTCTGCTGTAAATGCGGTTATGTCTTTGAGGTTTAAGAACATTTGTATTTCGATCTACTTCTTCTACATCTGCGTTGATTTCTTTAGTATCTTCGATTTCTATCTTCTCTTTGCACGTTCGTTTCATTATCCTCTAATTCGGATTTTGATTCATCTTTGTATGTTTATTTTCCTGCATGATTGAAATACTTTCTTCCACCAGACTTGCTTATTTTACTTTCATCTTCGTCTGTTTTGATCGTCCTGGTATTCGTCCCTTAGCATTTGAATTTGTAGTTTGTTCCTCTCTTTATATCTTTGTTTGGCCCTATTATGTTTGGAACATATCTCTTTTATTCTATTCCTCCATTTGAGCTTCACATCCACTGGGCTTTTCTTTTCTGATTCTTTGTTTTATTTTTTGTAGCAGTATCTCTGGATTCGATTTTTTGTTATTATTGGTTCTGATATCCTTTCTTTTTCTCTTGTGACGTTGATGGCTCCTGCTCATCTTGTTGCAGTTTTTAATTCTGGCTCTTTCATTTCTTTGCGAATAGCACTTTCTTTGCCATCACTTTCTATTTTTTGATCTGTGCTTGTTCTTGTTCTAATGTTTTCACGCTCCATCTATTTTTTAATTTAGTGCCTTCTTTCTTAGTTCCGCTTTCTTCTCTTTGTTTCAGATTGCTTTTTTTTTTTCTTTAATTGATCCTCCTCTGTTCTAAGCCTTCCTTTGCCTTTATTTTCTCGAGTGTACTCTCTATTGTTTTTGTGTCATAATTTCGTTTTCGAGTTCGTCTATCTCGTCACATTAGTGTTTTCCTCGTTTTGATCTTCGTTATCATCCCTCTCTGCTCGATTACTCTCATTCGAGTTTCTGGTTCGTCTTCTGATTTCTCAGTTGTCATTTCTTTAAATTGCTCGACGTTCTGTTTATTTTCCTTCCTCTGCAAATTCTTTGATGGCCTCTATTTTTTTCATCGTATTTAATTCGATTGTTTTCTCATTTGTTATCATATTTCCTCGCCCCTTCGTTCTCACACATACTGTCCGCAGTGTGATTTTCATCTTGACTTTCCATTCTCATCATATTAATTCTTTTCGGGGTTTTGTTTTCGATTCTCCCATCTTTCTGCTGGATTTCCTGATGCTTCCTCTGTTTGTAGTCTTTGCCATTCAGCTTGTTGTTGCTCTTGATATCTCCTAGTTCGCAGCTCTTGGATCTCCTCATTGCTTCTCATTAGTTGATTCGTTGTTGTTGTATCATTTGGTGGCATTTGTTGCATCATCTTTTTAATTCCTGGGCATTCGTGTAGTGGTTTTCTCGTAGACAATATTACTTTCCTGCATCACGTTAATTTGTGGATTTCTTTCTCATAAGTCTATTAATTTTAGTGCTTGGTTGGTTTGAGACTTCTCTCTTATGTTACATTGCCTTGGAGGTGTCCCTTGTTGACCACAATTGGGTAAAATGCTTTGCCATTAAGTTGTCTACATATTTTCTCAGTATGCCCTCGTTTAACCAATATCTGGCACGTTGTAATTTCGGAAACAATTCTCTGGACCGAATGTCCCATTCTTGACATGTGGAGCATTTTTCGTTTACGTTTGGATTGGTTCCTGAAACTTATTATTATAATGTACTTGGTTATTACCTCTCATCCTCCGGCATTTCTCGTTGCTGGTGGCTTGAACATCTGCTGTGCTCCTTGGAATGAATTGATTATAGCTGGATTGGTAATTTGTTGTTTTGATTGTTGGCATTGGACTTTTGTGTGATGTTGTTGGTTCTGTGGCCAAGACTGCCCTTGATATCCCATTCTAGATGGGCTTTTCACATCTATTTGCGATTGCTACTGCTTTATCTAACGTTTCTGGTGCCAAAGCATCCAATATTGGCTCGTATGTCTTCCCTTTTGATTCCTCTTATGAAGACGTCTACCATCTTTATTTCGGGCAAATCTGCTTCTCGAAGGCTTCTTACATAAACTTCTTAATTCACCATGCGTATAACTGCATTTGATTCGTCTCGTCTTTGTTTTCGTGTTAGGAAGTCCAATATTTCTTTCCTATTCCCCTTTTTTTTCTATTCGAATATCTTTATTAAGATCTTTAAATTTCTGTCCATGTTGTCAATTTCGTAGGTCTCTTGCTTCTTCCACGAAATACATCTTGTGCGCTCCCTTTCCAAATACAGGGTAATCGCTCTTTTTAGCTTTTGATCTGTCCAGTGACAGCATATTTTATAAAACTTCAAAATTCTTTATAATGTTCCAATTTGTTATGACTACGTCGAAGGTTTTTCTCCTCTAAACTTTTCTCTGATTCTCCCACTATCACGTTGATTGTTATTTGACACATGTATTGCATCTGGGAATGAAGTCATGTTGGAATTGTGGAATTTGCCATATTTTTGGGTTTAAGTTTTTTAATTCTTCTCTTCCTCGTTCTCTGCTATCTTTTATTGGCAACCGGTTTATCTATATCGTTTATTTCGTTTTCTTCGCTACTTGTTAAATTCAACGTCGGTTAATCCCTATTGTGCCGGTCCTGTTGGCTTGCTGTAGTTGATACTTCCGTTTTTGACGCTTTCTACCGTTGCGCACTTTTTTCTTTTCTTTCCGCTTTTTAATAAACTCTTTCGTTATTCTCTTTGCTTTTGCTTCTACGTATGGTTGCTTGATGGTAGTCAATTGTGTTACGGTTATTCGTTTGCTTGGACTGATTTATTCGTTTCTCTCTTCTTGCCTTTGGTTTGTTTGAAATTCTGGTTGCTTATTGCGTCGTGACTACTTTGACGTTTATTTCCAAATTTTTCTGCTCGTCTTATTCAAGTTTCTTTTTGTTATCGCTTTGCTTTGTCGTTTGCGCTTCTGAAATATTTTTCTCTTTTGCTTTGCTTTGCACTTGACTTTGGATGTGCTTTTGTTTGACTATTGATTTCCTAAATCACAGATGAACACTCCAATATTCTATACTCTATACTAACTTTCTCTCCATTTCCATACTATATACGTTATCATTCCCTTGTTATCGCATTTATTCGTGGTGGTCTTCTTTTATCTGACTCACCCCCTCATTTTTAAGTCTATTTTTAATTTATCTATTCCTCGTAATATTATCTATTAATCTCGATTCATATATCTATATAAGTCCTTATCAGTTATCTATATAGTCCCGTATCAATTTCTATATCATGATAATCAATCAATATAAAATCATCAATTTCACATACTTTCATTCATTTCCATTAATTATTTTTCCTATGTCTCCCCCGAAATTCGTTACTTAAATCTTCATCGCTGGCGCTCTATGGCCCTCCTATAATTTCCGTTGGCTTCTTCGGCCTTCGGCTTTTAACTCTTTTACTGGTCATCTGTGACCTTAATCTCTATCCATAAATATATTCATCCTTACTCATATTATATCTTATCTGGCACTCTATGGCCTCTAATTCTAATCATAATCATCGGCACTCTATGGCCTCTATATCTAATCACTAATCATCCTTGATCCGCACTCTATGGCTCTAATATCTAATCATAATCATCGGCACTCTATGGCCTTCTAATATCCTAATCTAATCATATTCTATCAATTTCAGTCTTTACTCATATTGGTGATTCCGTCTATTCATATTATCTCTCAGTTGTTCAACCGACTTGAGCTCATCAGTTTGGACTTTTGGGTATGTTTTGAAGGCCTCACACTGACTCTCAAGCCATTGGGGTCTTTTGGCCCGCGCATTCTTCCGGTTACGGCTTTACTCATCGCATTCGGATATTTGGTAGTCGGTGTGGACTCCGGGTTATTGTACCAAACTCCTCGTGGCAATAAAAAACATTCCTCGGTACTCGGTGGTGGGAATCCGGGTTGTGTACCTCGGAGAATATAAAAGTATGGAAATGCCTAGACGTTCGATCAAGTTCCAAAAGCGGTTTACTTGATTTCCCGAATAGTGAAGAAAAGAGAAGCGATTAAATGTGGGAGCGGAAATAAACTATCAATCTCTGCCGGCTCCTTCCATCAGATTTCTCGGCTCACATTCCGCGGCGGCCGCTTCCTCATCTGGCTTTAGTAGGCACATTTGAGTATGAACCATTTACCGGTTAGTTCCATCTCACCTATTATACCGTTTGGCCCGATACTACGGTGGTGCGGATCTGGGCGGGGGTTGTTTGTATCGACGTTCCGTCCAGCGAAAAAAGAATCGTTCGATAACTCGGTGCGTGATCGCGGGTTTGTATCGAACGGCTTCAGCGCCCATCAGTCCCTTGGTGATCAACAACCTGACACAACGACAGTCCGTAGTTTCTGTCCTCTGGTGCCTCACCACCAGCTTAGGGAAATAACAGAAGTCATCTCCTAGTATCCGTTTAATCAAAACTATTAATTCTGTCCGCTGTACACTCTTCTCTTCACTCTGGTCTATCTACTTCCTCCCTTTCAAAATTTTGGTAATTCCGCATCAGCAAGCTCCCCAAAAGGGGTGATTAATCTCTTCGCCGGTTACTTGCTGACATACGCGACTTGCCTACCAGTTCCTTTCTCAGTAGGGTTTTTGATAGGGTTTTCCCTGGGTGAGCGTACTATCATTAAGATAGCTTCAGGTTAACCATTTTTCCTCGTCCTTATAATCATATATATCATAAAGCAATTAATATCAATAAAAAAGAAGAATTATACACTTAGGAAACTCGGTTGTCGAAATTTTTCGCGTCATATTTTGTGTCTCTGTGCGTGTGTTTTAATTATTTCCTAATTCGGCTTTTCATGTATTTGGTCTATTACCTTTACTTTTATCGTTGTCGGGTGGTTTTATTATTCAAACATTGCATATTTCTTTTATATCTCGTCTTATCATTATAATAATAATTGCAAGTACTGCGTGATACACATTTTATTTCATTTATCATACAATTCATGGAAGTTAAACCGTTAGTCTTTCTTTATTTTCGCTGGCATACACATACAGTGCGACTCTTGTGCTCTCCATAACAATAACTTCAGGTGTCCGCACGTATTCACATTACTCATGCTTCCTCTGATTTGCACGCGACTTCTACATAAGGCCTTGGTTTGCTTTTCAATTGTGTTTGCGATCCTTCGTCTTCAATGTTTTCGACCTTTTTTCATTTAACTTTGTTCAAGCTCTTCCAAATTTGGTTATTTCCAATCTCAGATGATAAGAATTTTCGTAATATTCTTTCAGTTGTTACGTCTTTATCAATATCGATCAATTTATTAAAATGCAATGTTGTGCGGAGTACAAGGTTTTGGAATCGTTGGATATATCCTCTTCTAGCTCTTTTAATTCTACTTTTTGTTTATTAATTAGTTCCTCAGATTGTCATTTTCGATGTTTTAGAATCCTCTTTAGTTTTTTCTATAATTTTTGTTGGTTCCGATCTAAAATTTTTAAATTACCGGCTTTAATTTGTATCTAAATCTAATTAACTAGGTTTCATTCACCTCATTTAATTATTTTGATTCATTTTTCACTACTATTTTACTCATTACCTGTTGTGCTTTTATTTCCTATTACCGTTGTTCCTCTATTTGGTTTTCCGTTGCTTTCCTGGTTTATCATTGCTCCCTTCTACGCATTTCATTTTTCCGATTTTGCCCCTTTAATTAATATGTTGTTTGCTTATGCATCTTGTGAGTGTGTTGGTATCTTACAAGGGTGTTTGTCGTCGAGTATGATGGATGTTTGAAATGTTTGGCGTTGCTGTCTATGTAACTTTAATGTCCGTTGGTTCCTTGGGGTTTTGCAAAAACAATCGCTTTGTATTAATGGGTTGGTTGTTTTTATTGTAGGTCAGCGTGGTTGTTTTTCATTGTTTATACTCGGTTATCTTGTAGTCGGGTTTGTTCGTTTTTTCCATTAGTTGTTCTCTGGGTTTTTGTTTCCAATGACGTTTCTCATCTCCCTGGGGTTTTGCAACATGAGTGTCCCAACATCTCTGTTTAAACTTTAACACATTTCTCTTATAATTTTCGCTGGTTCTTTATAAAACAGTTCATTTTATGAGCCCCCATTTTGTACCTACAGTCAGGTTGATCGCTTTTTATTGTGTTTCAATTTTCTCCTCGATCTTTACATTGAATTTGCAATCTTTAACTCTATTATTCCATCTTCTCCGGGGTTCGAATAACATGTCGTCCCGCATTCTCACAATTACACCTTAACATTTACTGATCATTTCCTTTGGTTTTTCGCAAAAACACAATCATTCTATTCCCGGCTGAGGGTCGTACTGACAGGAAATTCTCTGTTGTTTCTTAATTGAAATTGTTTTTTGAGTCTTCCAAATAACAAAGCTTCAATCCGGCTGAGCCCCCAAATTTGTATGGTGGGTAGCAGGGTTACAAATCTTGCTTATCCCCCGGTGACCTAGTAAACGCCATAAAATGATACTGTTCGCCACTTGGCAACCCGTTTGCTAGCAACGTTGTAATGTGTTCAATGGTGGATTGCCCGCAAAAATTGAGTACCTTGGCTAGTATCATAGTTGCTCGGAAAAACTCGGGTTTCACGAGCTGTCGATGAAGACCTGTGCTCGCTTTGCTCTGTCTCGTAAAACTATTCAGGATTAGTTCTTAATTGGACTGTGGAACGGATTGGCGGGGTGATGAAAATGTCTAGGACAATCGTTGGCATAACGAAATTATGTTAAAATAACAATTCAATACTAAGATTAAAACTATTCTATTCGATCTAAAACACATGTACATTTTACTACTTGAACGTTTGGAGTTGTGTTGCGCGACGTCGGGCACGTCCTTACGTCCCGGTCGACGATGTTGGTTGTAGTGTATGATGTTCTGCTGGCTTTTAGTGGTTGTCTGCGGCATTTGGGTTGGGGCGAAGATGAAGCGGGGAAGTTACCGCTTCACCTTCCCGGCAAAACCGTAGGGCGAACCTTCGAGTCCCCGAATTTGCGTGGCGCAGGCTCTGGTTGAGCTGTCGCTCCTCTGCCAGCCTTTCTGTTGCTGCAGTCAGGCGGTGTACAGTGTTTTTACCTTTTTCTGTTCCCTCCAGTTGCCCTTTAAATCTGTTGTGTTTCGCGGTTAGTTTGAATAACTGAGTGTGTAATTCGCGTTGTCTGTCCTCGCGTGGTTCAATTCAGATTGTAAGATTGTAAGGAAGACATTACTGACAATCAAATAGATGATGTTAATTTATTATTGATCAAGTTATATATTTGTTTATTTCGTTAAACAAAAGCACGAATAACTCTAGCTATAAGAAAAGAAATAACAGTAAATTTCTAATTTTAAATCAATTACTACATAAGTCTATCAGTGGTTGGTTTACTCGCCGGACAATATCTCTTCAGCTTCGTTTGGAGAGCCTCAACAGTATAGGGTCTTCTGGTGTCTCGAACTGGGTGAGGTGGATAGGCGACTGCAAATCGCCCGGCAAGGATCGTCTTCCACCACGGTTCGCACAGATAACATCTTGCCTTAAACCCCTGTAAATCTACTGCTCCTGCACCCTTTCCCATTGGGTGAGGAGGTCTGTGCGTGAGGTAGGTTCCGGGCTGGATATGCCCGTTCCGAGAGACTGATTCGTTGCACTGTCGAGTATCCTCGTGGTCGGCGGGACTCCTGTCTGTTCCCTGTCTGGCGGTCTCTCGAGGGATAGTTTCGTTTGGGCGACATGTCCTAAACATTACTAGTTATTAAGTTCGCTTGATTTATCAATCTCTAAGTATTAGCAAGCAAATTGGGGTCTAATGTTACTGCGTAAGGGTGTCATACGCGTGACCATCTGCCATTCCTTTACGCGGTGGGACGATTCATACGCAAAGTTTGGGGTTACTTCGCTTGGGTCTTGGTTCTTTAAGGCTGCACTGCCTTTATAGGGAAAGTATATAATTATTGATTAATGCATATGGATGGGGCTAACCTGAATGTTTTCACTTATTCGATATATGCAATCTTAACATTTAATTTTTTCCATGTAAGGCGGAATACTCGTACATTGACTTAAGGAATTTTGTGCATTGATTTAAAGTTTGTTTACTAACTTCAATTACAGTTGTTCGAAACTTTAAGATTTAGGCGGATCGTTCGATTCCGAGATAACTTTAGTCGCGTGTAGGTTATCCTGAGTAGGACGAATGATTTCCGGCGGATTTACCATTACACTTAAGGCGGTTTGGGCGAAAGGTGAGTTACATTGTTTACATCGGTGATTGTATTATGTCAGTGTCATCTCTTCAGAATTACTGGTCAATGGTTCGCCTACACTCGATTATCTCAACTTTCCGGTAAGTTATTTCGTTGACTAGTTTCGAATGTACTTTACTAAACAAATTTTTTAGGAAAACTTCTACGCTTACCGAGATTCCTATATGATTATATTGCGATACTTTTGTTGCGCGCGTGGAATTTAATGTAGCATATTAATATACAATTCACTCGCTTGTCCTTAAACTGTTGATTTTTTTTTCCCCGAATTCTACTCAATTTAATTTACGTAATATTCATTCATAATTATCTTTAATCAGTTTGCTTAATTACCGAATTTATAAGAATTGAAAGAAACTCTTTTCCGAATCTGTTGATTTATTTTGGTTTTAAAAACTAAGGGGTCGTGTTATTGGGTATGTATTCTGATGTTCCATTTTATTTCAATTGCTAATAGTTTTCCCCCTAAGGCTATTTGGATAAACCTATCACTTAGCCCACAAAGTTATTTTTAATGGCTAATTGGTTTTAAATCCGTGAATTCAGTCCTTTTATCTCTCTTAATTTAGCATTCTTTACGGTTATTCGAACTCATCCTAGTTAATCTATGAATTACTTTTAATTCCTAGATCATATGCTGTTAAGGAACTTTATTATTATATTTCTTATTCAATCTTTGCTTTTTACCAGAATAGATTATCTGGGTTTTAAACTTCAATAGGTATTTGGAACTAATTTATTCAGTCTCAATTGTCACAATAAATTGGTTCAATTTATCAACGATATTTTTATTTGTATTCATTTTTATTTCTTAATCATATAATTTAATCTAAATACTTGAATTGCTCAAATCAGCTTCTTACAATTTATCAAGTGAATTGAACAAGTGAATTATGTGGTGTTACAATTATTTTTAATCAACATTTATGGGGTTTCCATATTTTAATTCGAAATCATTTTTCCTTTTAATTGATAACATGTTCTTGATTTGAAACATCAAATGAATTCGATTCTTAAGTTGCTTTCCGCTTTCTATCGGGGGGTTGACTTAGATGATAATTCGCCTGTTACATTACTTTCAAAGATCAGATTACTTTTACCGAAATGAATTATAATAGGATATTATTCGGGTGAAATCATTTGTCATTACCTCTATCATTCAATATTTATGAGCATTTAAATTTATTTTATGGATATCAGTTTTATCTCTGAGCGTTTTAAAGGCTGTTTTGTTGTTCCTTTTCCCATATAAACGGGTAATCGTTTTTTGGTTTAATTCTTGTATTAGGTTTCGAATGGTTATGCATAACCTTGAGAATGAATTTTCGGTAATATCCACATAACCTAAGATCTTGCACTTGTGTGGAGCTGTCTTTGGTGCTGGCAATTCTTTATCCTTTTCGATGTTTCTTGGATCTGGTTCTTTGCCCTTTTGCTGACACAATAGTTCCACTAAGAAGGTACTTTGTCTCCTTTCCCAATATCGCAATTTAGATGGTTATATTTTAAACTTCCCATTGCTCAGTCGAACGAATAAGTTACGGATATCTTTTTAAATGTTGCTCTGAAGGTGCTAGAAATAGATTAATAAATCATCAATATAACAATACAGTTTTATTGATGCCGTTGTTAACAAAGTTCACAGTCTCTGGATATAAGCTGGTAGCGTTATGTTAATCCGAAAGGGCCATTTTCTTGGAATTGTATAGAATCTTTTCCGATTAGTAAAGGCAGTTTTCTCTCTGTCCTCACCTTTGAGACTTATTTGCCAAATATACACACTTTTTAATCTATCGATGTAAGTAAGGCTGCTCCGTGTAACTTTGTAACATTTATTTATATCTGGTAGCGGATATGTACCCGTTGTTGTTACGTCGCCGCGTTGGTGCGATAATCTATACAGAACCTTGTGTTCCGTCTTTTTCTTTACGCCATGAACTACTGGGAATTGCCATGGCGAGCAACTTGGTTGGCGATCGCTCCTGCGTCCTAAATCATTTTGAACTTCTTTTCTGCTTCTATTTTTGAGCTCTCTGCATCGATATGGCCGTAGTGTAATTTGGGTATCATCTGTTAATGGATCGTATGTTGCGTTACATCGCTGTACGAGATCTAAGGTCAGAATATGCTGCAAATATGTCCTTTAAAATTCCATTAGCAGTTTTCTGTAGTTGCTTCTTTTCGACTTCGTTTAGAAGCTGACTGTCGATTGGTCCTAATTCTTCCTCAGTTTCCTCATAGTTATTTGCTGTTTGGAAAGTTCGATATCCCATCATTCGGTGTTAGTTTCCAATCTTTCGTGTTTTCATGAGATACTTTATGCTTCTTCGTCAAAAATTGTACATGGTTGATGCGAATTTTCACTGTTGTCGGTCTTATACACTATTGGGTCTTTGGCTAATGGGCAGTTCTTTCTTTTTCTCGAATTTTTTGATTAGGTCCGAAAATCGTTATTCGCCTCTAGTTTCCTCGTTTCTTTAGCGTACAAATCATGTTGTGGCGCCCTGGCCACTACTATTTTCTCTGCAGCATCTCATCTGATTTTACATGCATATTCGTCCGGTTTTTATCTCTCAGCTCTCCATTGATCCTAGATCTATAATTATCTCTTTTAGTATTCCTGGCCATGAGATCTTTTCAATTATACAGTTCTGCGCTCAATCTCCTGATACTGCCTAATATGTTGATTTTTTACATTGTTTAATATTCGATTATTGACCAGATTTTTCGCCGATAACCGCTACCTGGATTCTTTAACTACAGTTATTACATCCATGTAGCTCTTCTAATACATGGCCATATATCTTCCGGGTATTTTATCCTATTTTTTAATTGCTAGAGATGTTTGCTCGGTATCAATCATTTGCTTTTATTCTCTACTACCCTCTATTTCTATGGGTGCCGTTAGTGTGGTTCCAGCTAAGATGTTTGCAACATAGCTGATATTCGAGTTTTTCTGGATCCTGATCCACACTTCTTGATCTTGCTGGTTCTTGGCACTGAAGTCTGCGCCAATTTGGTTCTGAGGTACTGGATAAATATTATCGTAATGTTGTTGATGCTTGTGTCGGTAGCGTGTCTTTCTACTGCATGTTTCTCTCTACTGATGTGATTGCTTTCTTTAAACATTCATATACTGGTGGGGGATATTATAATGTCACTATGTCTTGTCCTTTCGATTTTCCATTGTTTGAGTTGCTCTGAGTTGCATACTTGCGTTCCTCCTTGATTTTCATCATGTCGCTGTTATCGGCTTGCTGTCATTTGAAGTTTATCCACGTCTCCAGTTACTCGTTTTTTGTCGCTTCATTCTGTTTTCTCGCTTCTCAACCTCATTATCGCTTTAAATTTCGTCGAGCTTCCTCATCAAGTACATTTCATTTTAGTTAACGAATTTTCACTACTAATCTTTTGTATCTTGTGATATCTTTTGAGTGTCATGTAACACCATTGTTTATGGCCTAAAAACGGTAAAATCCCAATTGCCATTTTCCCAGTTGATTTCTGTTCTTTCTCTTTTGTAGGATATGAAACATGCCTAACATTTGTGTTATTGATTTCTTACAATTTGATGATAAGGATTATCCTAAAAGTCCTGCATCAATTTGTCCGAAGATTAAAATCTTCCCACAGATTGGCTTTCATCAATAATTTGCTCGTAGCATGTTGGAAATGTCTGGTGATAGTAACAGTTCGTTTAGTTGGGGTTTCGCTCCATAAGTTAGTTACCTCCCGTTATTACATGTCATATTGGATATATTGCCTTGCCCTTTTGTGCTGTTGAAATAATAAAGATGTTGCTCGGTAGCATCGTCTCCAGGATCTTTTGTTTGGTATATATTCCCCTTGTGATATATCCTACTGGTTTGATTCTGCTTAGCTGGCCAATTCTGTAAGTCCAACATTTTTGGTGGGTGCTAACTATTACTCGAGTTGGAAATTGGTAACAACTTCCATCTCTTATTTCGAATAATGGTCGGTCGATACGTTTTACTGCAACTGAACATATTAGGTAACGAATTTCTCCTGGGTTTATATATCCTTTGTCACTGGCTGGCGAATCTGATTTTTCCTTTATGCATTATTTTCTAATTCGTTTATGCATTTATCTCTTATTGTATGAAAGTTTCTCTGGTAATTTTGCAAATTGTCTTTCGCATTTGTAGTATACAGAACTCTCCAGACGATTCCTTCCAAAATATCCTTCTGGAGAGTGGTAATATCTGGAATTGCGTATCTGGTATTCGTGATGCCATTTGCAATTTTGTTTTTATATTCTCTGTTCAAGGATAACAACATTTTAAACTAAATCTATATAATATTTTCTCTGTTGATGCCAGTACCTTTGGAGATATAAGAGAAATCCCGATGCTTTGTTATTTAATAGATATAGTTTCGACATCCTTGGGTCTATTTGGCGCTTTTCGTTGGTATTGCGCGTTTCGCTGATAGAGAATATTCCTTGTAGTTGTGCTATAGCTACCATTTCGTCACCTGCTCGACCATTCGTTATGCCTTTTAGTGAATCGTCATTCACGATTAGTGTATCTGTTGATATTCTACATGTTTGGCGGACCTCTGATCCGATACGTTGTGGTATCGTTGGTTTTCGATTCTTTCGGTTTCCGTAATTCATCTAATCGCGCTCTTTTGGCGTGTTAGTTTCGGTTTCTCTGTGCACTTGTCCTTGCACTTCCATCAAATATTGCGCTTTTCAAATAAAGTGAGTCTGCAAGTTCTGGTATCGGCGTGATAGTATCGATCGTTGACATTCCCGGTAATTACATGATCTTACTTGTTGCTGAACCATTTGGGGTACTTACTTCGTTGCTTGCGTGTTCTGGATTCAAAATATCCTTGAATATTTCTCCACTTTACTTGATAACTCTTTCTAATCACTATACTCCTTTGACTAGTTGATCAATAGAGGTTACTTCTCCTCTTGGACACGTTACCGTCTCGCAGCCGTTATTCTTCCCGCGGCGTATACGGTAGTTTTTATTTTCCTTCCTCCGGCTGCCACATTACTCCGCAGGCTAGATTGAGGATCGTCCTGTCGTGAATCCTTCCTCAAATTCGTTCCGGCGTTAACTGAAACCACTGTTGTTCCGTTACCGCTTCTATAATTGTTGAAATGCGATGTAATGTCCGCAATGACAATGCTTACAATTTTCGCGTTGTCACTAGACATTCCTTGGATTTCCGTTTTTGTTGAGAATTACTCCTCTTGGTGATAAGGTTATAACGATACTTGCGGTTGCTGTTGTCTGCAATTTACCTTGGGGTTTGCAGGCTTTACGACTCTCTCGTTTCTTTTAATGAGTATTTATCACCAATTTTTAGTTTTGTCACAGTCGATAATACAAACGGTTCTCTCTTTCACGCACATCATCCAATATGAGATATTGTAGTGATTATCGTATTTCATCCCTTTTCCTAGCTGTTTTTGGATCGCTTGCATTAATCGTTGTTTCGAATTCCCGTTAATAACTCTTTAATCTTCGCTTGCAATCATCTCGTGTTGAATCATCTTTACTTACCAAATTATAAATAGGCTTTGCCATCCACTTGAGTCGATGAATGGTTTCAAATTACTTTTCGTGATAATGCCGTTATTGCGAATTCAAATCCGTTTTGGGTTGTATCCTTGGAGTCGCTTGTCTGTATTATCCACTATCGATTATACATTCAGATAGGCCATTCCAACACTAAATTCTGTTTGGGTCGTCGATCGTTTTTCGTTTAGTGATTATTATCAAGCAATAATTCCTCTGGAATCTTTGTTGTGTTCGTACTTTATTATCCAGTGATTTTATTTATTATTGGCTTATTTTGCTGCCCTCAAAGCTGTTTCCTTGCTGTTCCGAATTATGTTTTAAAATTTCTCTTTATCTCTGGATTTGCTTAAAATCCTAGCATATCGGTTAATGTATCGTTTGATGGCCACTTTGCTTCCTTGTTTTGCTTTTAAATTTTTCCCTGTAGACTGCTTTGTTACTTGACTAAGCTTTGTTAATTTCGTTGTCCAATTGGGATCATCTGCATTTGTTCTTGTATTATTTTCTTTCTGGAGCTGGTTTTCAATTTTGGTACGTGCCTCTGGATTTCTTTTCCATATACGCGTACACTCGTTTCTTTTCGCTTAGGTTTGTTCGTTACGCCTGTTTTTTCTTGGATGTTTGTAGCTCCTCGTTCTTTATCCAATTATCCCATCGTCCCTGTCGAGATTTCGGGTCTTTCTTCTCTTTTCTCTTCGTTTCTATTTTTCCTTGGTTGCTTTGAACGCTCTTATATATTCGCTGGTGGCAGTCTCTTATTGACTACATAATCTTATTCGGAACTTTCTGGTTCATTGTTACGATTGTTCCGGATCATCCGCAGGGATTTTCACTTTGTCTGTTCCTATGAACAGAGTCTTTGATTCCGATTTGTTTTCGCTTATTTCCTCACCTACGATATCAATTTAGCATTTACCGTTACCATTCTATCTACCCTGTATTAAGATTACTCGACGCGAGGACCTGGTGTTATGCTCGCCTGGGTTCGTTTCTTTTATTACCGATTGCTACGTATAATTTACCCCAATTCATTGTACTCGGTTCGAATTCTCGTCTAAGCATCGTCCTTCGTTTGTAAATGAAATGGCGGTTCGTAATGGTATTCTCTTTTTTACTCCTCACTTACTTTTGGCAGTGAATGTAAAATTCTCTTTCAATTGGTTCGAAATCTGGCACAAATATTTAAAACTATACTTCTCTATCGTATTCGGCTGGCCCATTCGTCGTGTTTCCATTTTCGGATAGATTTCTCGGAAATTCTCCTGGGGTACCGACGCATGACATTCCCGATATTCCTCTATTTTCTTTACAATATTTCGCAGGTTCTCACTCTGTTACATGAATCGACTTATCCATTTTGCCAAATCTGTTACAGTTCGGTCTTTGATTTTTGGCTCGGTTCTCAATCAGCTTGCTAACTCTCTGCATTTTTGCGTTCTCCGTTCGAATCGTGTTATCTCCTCCACAGGATCGTCTATATCTGTGGGCAAATATCTTTGTTCTGGATTTCGTTTCTCGAGTTACACTGATTCGCGGTCCTCGCTTGTCTCTTGTTGGATCGTAATTTTCATTTCCCGTTCTGTTTTCTTACTTCGATCTGTGATGTATATCGGTGTCATCTTTACGATTGGGGGGTTAGCAACTTTTTTCAAAGGAATTGTGGTACTCCCCCCTACATTTTCAGTGTGGATTTTCTTCATGGCTTATGCTTGGATCTTGGATCTACTCCCAATTTTTCACTATGTCGTTCTTCCTATCCATTTTTCCAAGGGTTAGGCGATTGCAACATGGTGACTTTTCGATTAAATGGCCACATCTTAGTGTCCGTCTATCTGCCCTTGCTAACATGAAAATACAACTGATAGAGTATGTTCCTTTTTCCTATCCCATCTCCGTTTGGGTACACTCTCAATTTCATCCGGTATCCTCTCGATTTCCTGTATAGAATTGCGTGACTTGTGATACCGATGATTTTCTCTTCTTCAGCCGATTTTCACTATTTCAGCCCATCCCACCTATCTTTCCTGTTGTATTGGGGCTATCGAGCTCTTATAAATTTATTTCTCGTCTTCCTCTGGTTTGCCATTCCATTTCGTTTATCATTTCCTCTGGTAAGAGTTTCGTATGGTTTCATATTCAATATATGTTCCAAGGTTTTTCATTAAGCTGCAATCTTTTGGCGCTTCTTCCTGGGTATTATTTTCTCCAATTTTGGGTTCGGTTCTCTCCATTTTCCATTTCACTCCTTTAGTCTTTTATTCAATACATCCATTTTCCATGGCGTTGATCGGCATCTCGAGTCGTCTAATCGTTGTAATTTTGTGCTCACTCGCATCCTTGTCTCCATAGCTGGTAGATGTAATAATTTTGGTCCATTCTTCTTTTCATTTCCCTCTTGAAATTCTAGGATCTGTTTGTTCCTTTTTTTGTTGTTATTTTTGCTCTCTGGTTCATTCCATGGCTTATAAGTATTGATGGTTGTCCGATCTTCCATTATACCCTAATTCGATCTCGGGTTCGTTCTCGCGACTTATTGTCGTTTGTGGTACATTATGCCACGTCTTCTCCATAACCAATCATCACTTTTTCGATTATTGTTGGATAAATTTCTCGTTTATCGTCGGTTAATTCGTCGCCATTTGAGCAATCGGGATCTACCAGAATAGTTTCCTTATTTCATCATTCGGTAGCGTATGTTTATGTCTTATTGTTCATTGCCCCATATCTCTTTGATGCTCTCCATATTGGCTATCACTCATCTGTTCTCTCATTATCAATCTCAATTATATTCTGTACCCGTACAGCTTCTACGACATTTTCATTGAATCGGTCTGTTAACGATAGCTGTTAATATATTTTCTAGCTTGGTCTTTGCTTGTTCTATCATTTTGATCTGATTTTTGTCCTCATTATCTTTGTCTCTTTTTTCTAATTCGGGTTTTTATTTCTTTTGGTAATTACAATATTTTGATTTTTTGCCATATTTTCTCGCTGTCGTTTCCTTCGCTTTCATTGTGTTAAGCGTCTACCACAATTTAATTCCTTTTGGCCAGTATTAGAGCACCGCGGGTGTATGTCTCGCTTTATATTTTCCTTCCTTAGTGTAATATATAAAGGTTTAATTTTTAAACTGGGTCCTAGCTTTTCACTAACCCAATCATACAACCGTTTGTGGGCTTTCGCCTCTTGTGCTGATTATCTGTGTCTTGGTAATCTCTGGAAAATCAATAAGTACTGATATCCTTACCCTAATCGATATTCTTTCAGATTTTCTCTTGGTTACTCTTTTATATCCATGTTTTCATGATGCCGTAAATGTACCGTATCTTGTTGATATCCTTTCCGCAATCAGTTTTCATTATTCTGCTGTATCGGTTTCATGGCTTTGAGGTTTTAGAACATTTGATTTCGATCTACTTCTTCTACAATCTCTGTTGATTTCTTTAGTATCTCTGATTTCCATTTCTCTGGCACGCTTCGTTTCTATTTCTCTCTAATTCGATTTGATTCATCGTTTGTATGGTTATTTTCCCCTGAATCATGACTGAATATTTCTCCCACCCAGACTGCTTATTTCATTCATCGTTCCGTCTTTGATCGTCTGGTATTTCGTCTTAGCATGATTGATGTATGGATTGTTCCTCCTCTTTCAATATCTTTGTTGGTCCTCTTTGTTTGGAACCATATCTCTTTTATTCATGTCTGATTTGAAGTCTTCGCTCCACGTGGGCTTTGTTTTTATCCTGATTCCTTGTTTCTAATTTTTTGTAGCAGTATCCTCTGATTCGATTTTTTTGTTATTTGGTTCTGTTATCCTTTTCTTTTTTCTCTGACGTTGATTAGCTTCTTGCTCATCTTTTTTGTTAGCTTTCCAATCTGCATTTTCATTTCTTGTCGTACACTTCTTGCCTACACTTCTATTTTTTTGATCTAGTGCTGCTCTTGTTCTAATGATTTTCAAAGCGCTCCGTCTATGTTTTTAATATTTGGTGCCTTCTTATCTTAGTTTCCGCTTTCTCTGTTTTCAGGATTGCTTCTTTTCTTTTAATTGATCCTCCTCTTTGTTCTATAGAAAGTTCCTCTTGCTTATTTCGCGAGTGTACTCTCTATTGTTTGTGTCCATAATTTCATTTCGGTTCGTCTAATCTCGTTACATTAATGTTTACCTCGTTTTTGAGTCTTCCCGTTATCATCATCTCGTGCTCGATTTGTCTCTTGAGTTTCTGGTTCGTCTATTTCTCAGTTTGTTCATTTCTTTCAGTTGTCGACGGTCTCTGTTTTTCCTCTTCTGTAAATTCTTGTGGCCTGCTATTTTTTCTCATCGTATTTTTAATTCGATTGTTTCTCATTTGTTATCATGATTCCTCCCCCTTCGTTCTCAACACAACTGCTCCGCAGTGTCATTTCATCTGGAATTTTCCATTCTCATCATATGATTCTTCGGGGTTTGTTTTCGATTCTCCCATCTTTGCTGGATTTCCCTGAGCTCCTCTGTTTGAGTCTCTTGCCATTCAGTGGTGTTGCTCCTTGATATTTCTAGTTCGCAGCTTTCATTTGAATCTCTCAATATTGCTTCTTTCTCATTACGTTGATCGTTGTTGTTGTAGTATTGTGGGCCATTTGGTTGGCTCATCTCTTTTAATTCCATGGGCATTCGTTGTAGTGTTTTTCCCGTAGCATGTCTATTTCTCCTGCATCAGGACATTAATTTTGTGGATTTCTCAGTAGATTATTATTGTGGTCTTGGTTGGGTTGACTCTCCTCTTATGTTGACAGTTGCTTGCGGAGGTTCCTTGTTGACCACAATTGTAACATGCTTTGCTATTAAGTTGTTCTTACATATTGTGTCTCTCAGTATGCCACTCGTGTTACACATATCTCGGCCAGTTGTAAATTTCGGAAACAATTCTCTGACCGATGTCCTATTTTTGACATGTGGAGCATTTTTCGTTTTGCAATTTGGATTGTTCCTGGAAATTGATTATTATAATACTTACTTGGTTATTAACCTCTATCCTCCGGAATTTCTCGTTGCTTGGTGGGCTTGAAATCTGCTGTGCTCTGGAAATGAATTGATTCATAGCTGGATTGGTGTTGTTGTTTATGATTGTTGGCATTGACTATTGAATGTTGTGTTGGTCTGTGTGCCAAGACTTGGCCACTTGATATCCCAGTCCCAGATGGGCTTCACATCTATTTGCGATTGCTTACTAGCTTTATCTAACGTTTCTGGTGCAAGCATCCAAGATTGCTGCGTATTCTTCCTTTTGATTCTCTTATGAGACGTCACCATTTTATCTTCAGGGTAAATCTGTTCTTCTCCGAAGGCTTCTTAACTAATCTTTTAATTCATCATGCCGTATACTGCTTTGAATTCAATCCTCGTCCTTTGTTTCGATGTAGGAAGTCTAATATCTTCCTAATTCCACTTGTTTCCCTCCTATTCCCGAATATACTTTATTAAGAACTCTTTAATCTCTGTCCGTTTCAATTTGTTACAATCTCTCAGCTTCTTCTAAAATACATCTTGTGCCGCTTCCTTTTCAAGTATAAGGGACAGTCGCTCTTTTACCTTTTTTTAGATCTGTCCAGTTGAAGATATTTTTAATAACTTCAAAATTTCCTTGTATAAATGTACTCCAATTTGTTGGAGATACCGTAGTCGAACGGTTTCTCCTCTAAACTTTTCTCTAATTCTCCTACCATCACATTGTGTTTATTTAACATTGTATTTCATCTCGAATTGAAGTCATTGTTGGAAATTGTGGATTGCCATTGTTGGTTTTAAAGTTTTTTTAATCTCTCTCCTCGTTCTCTGCTTCTATTATGGCAACGCGGTTTTCTATATCGTTTATGTCGTTTTCCCGCTACTGTTGAATTCCACGTGCGGTTAATCCACTATCTTGTGCCGGTTCCTGTTTCGCTGCTGGTAGTGTGATACTCGCCGTTTTTGCACTCTCTATCACGTTTGCGGACTTTTTTCTTTCTTCCGGCTTTTAGAATGAACCTCTTTCGTTATTCTGCTTTGCTTTTGCTTCTCGGTGGATGCTGATGCTATCATGTTTACGGTTATTCGTTGCTTGACGTATTTGTATGTTTCTCTTTCTTCTTTGTTCGCTTGCTTTGAAATCTCTGGTTGCTTATTGCTCGGCTTGTAAACTACTTTGACGTTTATTCCAAATTCTTTTCTGCTGTTTTATTCAAGTTTCTTGTTATAAATCGACTTGCTTTGTCGTTTCTCTGAAATATTTTCTCCTTTGCTTGGCTTTGACACTTACTTGGATTGCTTTGTTGACTTTGATTCCTAAAAATAAATAACATTCCAATATTCTATACTCAATACTAATTTCTCCTCCATTTACCATACTATATACGGTTATCATTCCCTTGTTCGCATTTATCGTGGTGGTATTGCTTATCTACTCCGCCCCCTCATGTTTAAGTTCTATTTTTTAAAATTATCTATTACCTCGTAATAATTATATATTAATCTCGTATCAATTATTATATCAGGTCTTATCAGTTACTATAATAGTCGGTATCAATTATCTATATCATGATAATATAATTAAAAATATCAATATTCTCTTTCATTCAATTCCATTAATTATTTTTCCTATGTTCCGAAATTCATTACTTAATCCTATCGCTGGCGCTCCTAAGCCTCTAATAATTTCCGTTGGCTCTTCGGCCTTCGGCTTTTAACTTTTTTAACTGGTGCATTCTGTACCATTAATATCTACATCTAATCATATTTCATCCTTACTTTCATATTATATCTTATCTGCATCTGTGGCCTTCTTAATAGTAATCATAATCGTCTGGCACTCTAATGGCCTCTAATATCTGATCAGAATCATCCGGCACTTCTATGGCTCATAATATCTAATCTAGTAATCATCTGCACGCCATGGCTACTCTAATTCTATATCTAATCATATCTTAACTTTCCGGCACTTATGGCCCTCTAATGATCTAATCAATAATCATATCTATTTTCCATTTTTACTCATTATTCGTATTCGTGCTTATTTATATTGAATTCTCTCATTTATTTCCACACGGACTTGAGCTCATTCAGTGACTTTTGTGTAGTGTTTGAGGCCCTCACATCTGACCTTCTCAAGCCATGGCGTCTTTTTTGGCCGCGCATTCTTTCCGGTTACCGCTGTTCACTCACCGCCATTCGGATATTTGGTCTGTGTGTGGGATCCGGGTTATTGTAGCCAACTCCTCGCTGGGCCAAATAAAAAAAGACATTCCCTCGGTAAAACTCCGGTGTGGGATGCCGGGTTTGTGTACTCTCGGAGAATATAAAGAGTTATCGGAAATGTCCTGAGACGTATTCAATTCAATGTTCCAAAAGCGGTTTTAACGTTGATTTCCCGATAGTGAAAAGAAAAAGGAAGCGATAAATTGGGAGCGAAAATAAACTATCAAATCTCTGCCCGCTCCCTTCCATCAGATTTTCCTCGGGTGCTCAATTGCCGGCGCGCCCTGCATCTGGCTTTAGTAGGACATTTGAGTATGAACCATTTAACCGTTATTCACATCTCACGCTACTGTTTGGCCCGATACTCGGTGTGGGATCCGGGTTGTTTGGTATCGTCGAAGTTTCCTCCCCAGCGAAAAAAAAAGAATCGTTCGATACTGCGGTGTAATGATCCGGGTTTTTTTGTATTCGAACCGGCTCAGCGCCATCAGTCACCCTTGGCTGATAACAACCTGAACACGACCAGTCGTAGCGTCCTCTGGTGCCTCACCACCAGCCTAGGGAAAAAAAGAAGTCCATCCTCTAGGTACCTTTATATCAAAACTATTAATTCTGTTTCCGTGTACACCTCTTCTCCTCACCTCTCGGTCTATCTCTCACTCCCGCCCCCTTCAAAATTTGTGGGTAATCGCATCAGCAAGCTCCCAAAAGAGTGAATCAATCTCTCGCCGGTTACTTGCTGACATACGCGAGCTTGGCCTACCAGTTCCTTTCTCAGTAGGGTTGATCAGGGGTTTTCCCTTGGGTGAGCGTACTATCATGTGATAGCTCAAGGTTAACCATTTCTTCCCTCGTCCTATCTCAATAGTAATATCAAATAAAACAATAGTATCAATAAAATAAAACAGAATTATAACACTAGGAAACTCGGTTTGTCTGAAAATTTTTCCGTCGCAGTATTTTTGTGTCTCTGTGCATTGTGTTTTAATTTATTTCCCTAATTCGGCTTTCATGTATTGTGTCTAGTTACACTTTATTTATCGTTGTCGGGTGGTTTTATTTAATTTACAAACATTGCGATATTTCTTTTATATTCGTCCTATAATCTAATAATAATTCAAAGTACTGCGTAATACACATTTTATTCTTTTATCATAAACAATTCATGAAAGTAAAACCGTTAGTCTTTCCCTTTATCTTTCGCTGGCATTAAATACAGTGCGACTCTTGTGCGCAATTTCATAACAATAACTCAGGTGTCGCAAGGTATCACCAATTACTCGTGCTTCTCTGTTTTTGCAGCGCATAACATTCGCGAATAAGCCTTTGGTTGCTCTTTCCATTGTTTGTGCATCTCGTCTTCCAATATTTTTTGACTTTTTCGCATTAAATTTGTGCCAGCTTTTTTCCCAAATTTGGTTATTTCCAATCTCATGAAACAGAATTTTTCGTAATATTCTTTCAGTTGTTACATCTTTATCAGATATCGATCAATTTTATTAATAGTGCATATGTTCGTCGGAGTAAGCAGGTTGGAATCGTTGATACTATCCTCTTTAGCTCTTTTTATATATGTAACAGTTTTGTTTTATTAATTAGTTCCTCAGATTGTCATTTTCGATGTTTAGGAAATCCTCTTAGTTTTTACTATATTTTGTTGGTTTCCATCCTAAATTATTAAAATTACCCTTTTAATTTATCTAAATAAAATTAACTAAGGAGTTCAATTCAACCTCTTAATATATTTTGATTCTTTTATCACTACTATTTTTACTCATTACCTGTTTGTGCTTTAGTTTCTATTACCGTTGGTTTCCTTCTATTTGGTTCCGTTGCTTTCTCTTGTGTTATCATTGCTCCCCTTACTCCTTTCTACCCCATTTCATTTTATCCCGAATTTTGCCCCCTTTAATTATATGTTGTTTGCGTTATGCGTCTTGTCGTGTTGTTGTTATCTTGACAAAGTGGTTGGTGTCCGTCAAGTGATTGATGGATGTTTGAATGATTTGGGCGTTGCTGTCCTATGTACTTTATGTCCCGTTTGGTTCCCTTGGGGTTTTGCAAAACAATCGATTGTATTAATAGGGTTGGTTGTTTTATTGTAGTCAAGCGTGGTTTGTTTTTCATTGTTTTATATCGTTATCGTTGTATGTCCGGGTTGTTCGTTTTTTCATCAGGTTGTTCTCTGGGTTTTTGTTTCATGACGTTCTCATTCTCTGGGGTTTTTGCAACACATCGTCCCGAACAATCATCTGTTTAAACTTTACACATTTCTCTTTTATGTTTTCTTGGGCTTCTTTTGTAAAAACAGTCTTTAATGAGCCACCCTGCAAAATTTGTACTACGCAGTCAGGTTGATCGCTTTTTTATTGATGTTTCAATTTTCTCCTCGATCTTACAATTGATTTTGCAATCTTAAAGCTCTAATATTCCATCGTCTCCGGGGTTCGATGAAACATCGGTCGTCCCCGACATTCTCCATTTACACCTTAAACATTTAGCTCAGATATTTCCTTTTGGTTTTTTGCAAAACAATCATGTCTACGGCCTGAGAGTGTACTGACAGAATTCTCTGTTGTTTTTCTTAAACTTGATTGTTTTGGTCTTTTCAAATAAAACAAAGCTTCAAGTCCGCGGCTGAGGTGTACTGACAGAATTCTCTGTTGGTTTCTTAACTTGATTGTTTTGGTCTTTCCAAATAACAAAGTTCACATCCCGGGCTGAGCCCCCAAATTTGTATTTGGTGGGCCAGTTGTTTATTTCTTTGACTTGTTCTCCTTATCTGGTAGTCAGGTTGTTCGGTTCTTCAACGGTATTTCATCTCTGCTGGGTTTGTAAAATGACGTCCCGACATTTTCTATTTGAAAAGACAGTTTTGTATCTGTCCCCTGGTTGTTTGCACACGAAAATCATTCTTAATCCCGGCTGAGCCCCCCAAATTTGTCAATGGTGGGTTACAGGGTTTCAAGTCTTGCTTATCCTTCCTAGTTGCCCCTGGTAACTGGCCATACAAAATGAGGTGCTAAATCGCCACTTGGCACCCGTTGCTAAGCAACGTTGGTAATGTGTATCAAGTGGTGGATTGCCCCGCAAAAATTGAGTACCAATGTTGTAGTACTATAGTTTGCTTGGACAACCCTCGGGTTTCACGAGCTGTCTATAGAAGACCTAATGCTCGCTTTGGCTCTGTCCCCTCATCGATCATTCAAGATTAGGTTCTTATGCTGCCTTGCGGAGAGATGAAATTTAAGGGTGTGAGTAATCATGATGCCGAATGTTTGGCTATGATATATCAACCGGAACAAATTAAATTGAACACGACTACTTTAATTTATTTAGCCAACGCGCGCAATGTTTACAGGCTAATGATTATGAAAGCTGGAATTGCTCGACGTCGGGCCGTTCCTTACGTTCGCCGGGTGACGAATCGTTTGCGTAAGAAGTGTAGATTGTTTCACCTGGTTGGTGTTCTTCTTGCTGCGAACATCTGGGTTTGGGGCGAAGACGAGCGGATACGTTACCGCTTGCGCCTTCCCGGTCAGACTGCTCGATAGCTCTCCCATAATGGTTGAATTGTTTACCCATCATTCCTTCTCTAATTGTCCGCATACTGGTATAAAACTTTTGCACTTGCTTGTTGGATTCAGTGCATAGGTACGGTACAATTATTTTCTCCATTATCTCTCTCGTTGAACGTTGATCCTGTTTTTTAGAGTTCTCTCAAACTGTTGTATAGAAGCATCTGCTGCAACTGCGAACTTAATGGTGTTTGTCCTATCTCGTTTGGTATATTTGAGGCGTGTCCGAATTTTTGCATCAGCTGGAATATGTCGATACTCTTTGGGTATTTCTGTTTGTAACCGCCAAATGTAAAGTACGTCTTCCTTCTACGTCTGCCATAGTGAAGATCGGGGTATAACTTTCCTTGATCGGTCAATTTCTGGTGACTTAGACTCCTTTTGGCGTAATCCATAGCGATTTTTCCTGCTTGTTACTATTCTCACCATCCTTTTCCTCGACACATCTGGCATTATTTTCTCTGATGGCTTTCACTATATATCCATTGTCTACATTATCTTGAGTGCGTTTTAGAGTTATTTTAGAATTCATCTGGTTTCGGTCCTCTACGTATTCTTGATGTTGCTTCTATTTCCGACTCATCGTTAATTTCCGTTTATAACCAGCTGTTGAGTTTGGATCTCAGTTGCATACCTCGATTTTCGGTTCTCTTGTTATTGTTCGAGTATTGCTTTGCATTGCTTACGGTTTCGTAGATAGGTCTGTAAGTGGGTTGTGACCAATTAACTCCGAAGCATTGTTCCTCGTTACCATACCTTATCTCATAAGGTCCTTTACCACATTTTGTTAATTTTTCTGTGCTACTCCTGGATAATTTCTGGGTTGCGAATTACCCAGTCTCCGACTCTGAAGTTATGCTCACCGTACGTTCGTTTTATCGTGTAATTTCTTTATTAGGATTTCTTTGTTTAAATCTAATATTCATACCAGCTGTTTTCCAGATCTCTTGCATTCGCTCCTGATTCCTGTTACAACTCATCATTCCATATACTGTGATATGCGTTGGATATTCTACATTAATCGCATTGCATTCTCTGCCGTACATTAATTTGATGGACTCATTTTGTTGCTGAATGTATTGACATTCTATATGCCATAGGCCAGAGGTTATATATCTGGTCCAATCTTTTTGGTGTCTAGCTTACAGTAATTCGACATCATCTCTATCAATATGCCTGAATCGTTCGGTTTGTCCACTTGCTTTGCGATGGTAAGGCGATGTCTCAACTTTTGGCATTCTGAAGTAGTTGGTACTTCTCTGATTATTCACTCCATAAAGTGTAGTTCCTGTGATCAGTCAAGGCATCTGTTTTGGGTTTTCCGTACTACAGCATATTTCCTCTAACTAGGATCTCGCTATTGTTCTAGCTTTTTGATCAGTATGCGAAGTGCTTCCGGAAATTTGACAAAAACTGTCACTACTATAGTGAATTCCGTCGTTGGTTTGGTATGGCTCTAACACATCCCATTGCAATCATCGTCATTGGGTTCTGGTTGAATTGCATTGGCTTTAATGTGCCGTGTCAATTTACTTCATTGTGCCTATTTTATTCTGTTGCACATATCAGACAAGTTCTTTATCCATCCTTTTTACGTCCTCTCCAATATTCTGGCCAATAATATTTGTTTGAACGGCAATCTTGCTTCCGTCTTTTTGCTGACATGTGTTCGCCTCCGACGTTTTCCAACCGTGGTATTGCATCACAATACTCTTTTCGTTCTACTTCTGGTAAGGTCAATAAGTCGTTTGCTCGCAATCCATTTACTAAATAACCATCCCTTTTCCTGGTAATATCCGATGTCTGTGTTGTTCTCCATATGCTCTCTTAATTTACTGTTGTTGTCGAAGATTTTCATATCGTTAGTTTCCATGAATTCGATTATTGTTTTCAACTCATCGTCTTCTTTCTGCTCATTTTCTCAGGTTTTGTGAATCGATATCTTCTGCCGATCATCAGCATATCGTCTTACATCCTGACCATCATTTCTCAAATACAAATCTAGACATACAATCTGAAGTTGCGTTGCTTTCCCAATGATTTGAAATTTGATATAGGTGAGTATTCTGTAGCTGCATTGCCCATCACTCATCCAATCCTGCTCGATGCCTTCTTTGTGTGCGCCTACACCATCACTAATGTTCGACTGACTCAGCGTGATATTAATCTCATGACCCATCATAATAAATATTTGAAATGTTTAATACGTGGATTATGCTTATATCCTCTTCAGTCAAAGAGTCAATCTTTCATGTTTCCTTGAACCTCAGACACTATAACCATATCCAATAACTCGTTTCTCTTTCTCACTCATCCATTCGTCCAAGACTGCTCCCGATCATATCCACTTGCGTCTGGTCCGCTAACAAAAAACGGTTTCTCAAAATCTGGGTGTACGAGTATTGTGCTGATATTATTTGTCTCTGAGGGTTTCAAAGGCTGTTTGTTCCTCTTCCCATAAACGGGTATTTTTTGGTCAATTCTTGTATTGTTTTTGCGATGGTTGCATAGCGCTTGATGGAACTTCGATATATCCACATAAGCCTAGCAATCTTGCACTTGTGTGACTGTCTTGTGCCTGGCAATTCTTTAATCTTTTCGATGTTTACTTGGATCTGGTTCTTTGCCTTCTGCTGACACCAATATGTCCTAGAAAGGTGACTTTTTTCCTTTGCCCAATCGCATTTAGAATGTTTCAATTTTAACTTCATGTCTCAGTCGAACGAATACATTACGGATAATCTTTTTAAATGTTGCTCAGAAGGTGCTAGAATAGATTAATATAATCTACAATATATACCATACATTTGTTTTGACTGTCCGGAGTTACAAAGTTCATACATCTCGTGCGAATGCAAGCTGGGCGTTAGTATCCGAAAGGCCATTTCTTGAATTGGTATAAATCTTTCGAATAGTAAAAGCATTTTCTCTCTGTCCTCCTTTTGACTTTATTGCAATAACACTTTTTAAATCTAGGATGTAAATAAGCTCTCCGTGTAACGTTTGTAACATCTCGTTTTAATGTAATGGTATGTACCGTTTTCGTTACCTCCGCGTTGAGTCGTCGATAACTATACAGAACCGTTGTGTTCCGTCTTTTTTTCTTTACCATGACCCACTGGAAATTGCCATGGCGAGCAACTTGGTTCGATCACCGCACTGCGTCAACATCTTTTGAACTTCTTTTTTCTGCTTCTGATTTTTGAGCTTCTGTCATCCGATAATGGCCGTAGTGTTATTGGGGTACAATCTGTTAATGGTATCGTCATGTGGCTTTCACTCTACAACACACATCGCCTTGTTACCGAGATCATAAGTCAGATGGCTTCGCAAATATGTCTTTAAATCCATTAGCAGTTTTTGTAGTCTGCTCTTTTCAGCTTCGTTTAGTCGCTGGCTGTCGATTGTCCATAATTGCCTCAGTTCCTTCAGTTTTTTGTTGTTGGAAGTTCGATAATCCATCATCGGTTAATTTTTCCCAATCGTTCATTCTCGTAACTGACTTTGTTCTTCCTCGTCGACATTTGTAAATTGATTGGAATTTCACTGTTATCCGTTTACATACACTATCTCGGCGTGGCCTATGGTAGTTCTTTCTTTTTCTCAAATTTGTGATTAGGTTCGAAAATCATTTCTCACTCTAGTTTCCTCACTTACTTTACATAGAAATCATTGTGTGCGCCCCCTGGCACTCTATTTCTCTGAACATCTTACTTCTGATTCAAACATACATTCGTCCGGTTTATCTCTCAACATCATCGATCCTAGACATTATTATTCTTTTAACCAATTCTGGCAATGAGATTCTGTTCCCAATTATACAATTGCGCTCAAATATCCTGATAATCTGCAATACGTGTTGATTTTTAACATTTTTATATTCATTATGACCAGCATTTTTCCGATAACCGCTACCGATTCTTTACTACAAGTTATTACATCCATGTTATCTTCTTCTATACATGGCCCATAATCTTCGGGTATTTTATCCATTTTTATTGACATGAGTTGTGCCTCCCGTATCAATCATGCTTTTATCTACCCCATTTATTTCTATGGGTACCGTTAGTTTAATTCCAGCTAATGTTGCAACATAGCTATCAGTTTCGAGTTTCCTGGATCCTGATCCACACTTCTTGATCGTTTGGCTGGTCTGGCACTAATCTGCCCAATTGGTTCGTTGGTACTGGATAATATGCTTCGTTAATGTGTTGATCTTGGTGTCGTACGTGTCCCTTGTTCCTAACTGGCATTTCCTCTCTACTGACGTGTTGCTTCTTTATAGCATTTCACTACTGGTGGCTGGATGAATTATAATGTCCACATTCTCTGTCTTTCGATTTCCCATCGTTTGAGTTGACTTGAGTTAGCATCCGCGTTCCTCCTTGATTTTCATCATTGTCGTGTTATCGCATGCTGTCATAATTTGAAGTTTATCCATCGTTTCCAGTACTCGTTTTTTGTCGCTATTCTGGTTTTCTCGGCTTCTACTCATTATCGTTTAAAATTTGCGTCGCGACTTCCTCATCAGTACATTGCTTGTAGTTAGAATTCCGACTAACCTTTATCTTGTGAATATCTTTGAGTGTGCCATGACACACCATTGTTTTGGCTAAAAACGGTTAAAAATCCAATTGCCATCTTTCCCAGTTGATTTCCCTTCTCTTTATAGATATCGAAACATGCTACATTTGTGTTATGAATACTCTAACAATTTGAATATACACGGATTATCCCACATATCCTGCATCATTGTCCGAAGATTAAAATCTTCCCCAATGCTTTCCATCATATTTGCTGTATAGCATGTTAAAATGGTCTGGTGAAGTTAACAGTTCGTAGTGGTTCTCTCCATACGTTGTTACCTCCCGTTATAGTTACAATGTTGGATAATACTTGCTTGTTTTTGGCTGGAAATAAAATAGATGTCCTCCTGGCTCGTTCCAGATCTTTTGTTTGGTATCATCCGCTCTGTGATAAATCTACTGGCTTTGAATTCTGCTCGCTGGCCAATTCGGTAAGTGCCAAATATTTTGGGTGGTGCCTACATTACTCGAAGTTGGAAATGTAACCAACTTCCATCTCTTATTTCGAATAATGGTCCGTATACCGTTACTGCAACTGAACATATTAGTTACAAAATTTCTCTGGAATTTATCATCCTTGTCACTGGTTGACGAATCTGATTTTCCCTTATCATTATTCTACTTCATTTATGCATTTTATCTCTGGGGGCATTGTTGAATTCTCTGGTAGTTTTCAACATTGTCTTTTCGCATTTGTAGTATACATAACTTCTCCAACATTCTCCAAAAATCCTTCCTGGAGTGGTAGTCATGGGCATTGCTTATCTGGATTTCGTGATTGCCATTGCCATTTTCGTTTTAAATGCTCTGTTCCGGATACATATTTTTAACTAAATTCATAGTATATTTTCTCTGTTGATGGCAATCTCCTTTATGATATAGGAAATCCATCTTGTATTTTAATATACAGGTAAATTTTAATCTTTGGGTCTATTTGTGCTTTGCGTTGGTATTGCTGTTCGCGATAAGAATATTCCTGTTGTAGTTGGTACTGGTCTACCCATTTCGTCACATTTCTCACAATTGCGTCTTTTATGAATCTCATTCCGAATAGTATGATCAGTTGATATTACTCACTGAGCGTGACTCTGATCCGATAGTGTGGTAAATTGTTGGTTTCCCGATTCTCTCCGGTCTCCGTAATTCGTCTAAAGCGCTTTTTTGCGTGTTAGTTCTGTTTCACTGTGCACTCGTCTTGCATTCATCAAATATTGCGCTTTTCAATAGTGAGTCTACAAGTTCTGGTATCGGCGTGACTATACTGATTCGTTGACATCCGTATTACATGATCTACTCTGTTTGCTGAACATTGAGGGTACTTTTCATTGCTTGTGTTGTCCGGATCAAAATATCCTTGATACTTTCGTCTAACTTTACTGCTAGCTTTCCATCACGACTAATCCTTGACTAATTGAATTTAATAGGGGTATCCTCCTTGGCATGGTTTCGTCTCCAGCCGTATTCTTCCAGCAGCGTATAACTCGGGTAGTCTTTTATTTTTTCTCCTCGGCTGCCACATTTAACTCGTCCAGCTATTGAGATGCGTTCCTGTCTGAATCCTTCCTCACATCTCGTTCCGCGTTCTACTGAAACCATGTTGTTTTCCGTTCCCGCTTCTAATAATTGTGATGCGAGTGATGTCCGCAGTGAAAATGCTACCATTTCCTTGTCACGAACATTCCTGGATTCCGTTTGGATGAAATCTACTTCGTTGGTATAAGACATTGTGACGACGCTGTTCCGTGTCCGTGTAATCTACCGGGTTGGCTACTTTTACATTCTTCGTTCTTTAGTGATATTTACACCTAATCTTTATATTATCACAGATCAAATATACTACAAAACACGGTTCCTACTCCTTTAATGCACAATCATCCATATGAGTATGTAGTGATATCGCATTCATCCTTTTCTGGCCGTGTTTGGATCGCGTTGCATTAATCGTTGTTTTCGAATTCCGTTAATTAATCTTTTAACTTCGCTGCCATCATCTCGGTTGTGATCATCTTTACTACTAGACTTATAAAGGCTTGCCATCCTCCTGAGTCAAATGAATGGTCAATTATTTCCTGATGATGTCGTTATCTGCAAATTCATTCATATCCGTTTGGGTTGTATCTTGGAGTTCGGCTTTCTGTATATACTATCGTATTTGTACATCAGATAGGTCATTTCCCACTAAATCTGTTTGGTTCATCAGATCGTTTCGTTAAGTGATTTATTAGTCAACAGTAATTCCCGGATCTCAGTGTGGTTCGTACTTGTTATCCATTATTATTTATTATTGGTTTTATTGCTGCCCCAAGTGTGTGCTTCGTTCCGATATTGTAAGTTTTTTAAATTTCTCTTATTTCGGATTTGCTAATCCGCATATCAGTTATTGTCTGTTGATTCACTTGAGCTCTCTTGTTCTTCGCCTTTCAGTTTACTAGTAAACTGCTTTTCACTTGACTGAGCTTGTTTAATTTGTTTGTAATTATGCCATTTGCATTTGTTCTTTAGTCCTTCTGGGGCTGGTTTCTATATTTTTTGGTCCGTCCTCTGGGTTCTTTCCATTGCTGAAACCGTCTTCTTTTCGTTTAGGTTGTTCGTCTGTTGTTTCTCCTGGATTGTGTAGCTCCGTTCATTTATCCAATTATCCATCCGTCTCCTGTCGACTTCGGCGTCTCCTTTCTTTTCTTTATTTCCTCTTCGGTATCTGGCTCTATAATTTTCGACTGGTTTCTTTGACCACATACTGCAGCTCGTCTGGTTCATCTGTTCGGATCGTTTTCATCTCCTGTCATGAACAAATCTCTGATTCCGGTATCTCCAGGTATTTTCCCTCATCCTACGACTATCATTTAGATCATTTAGGTACTCTTCATCTCCTGTTGTGGATAACGATTAATTCATCGCTGCAGGGAACTTCTCGGTGTGTTAGGACTCTCTGGGTCGCCCTATTGGCGTTTTCGTTTTGATTTCTCTTTATTGAGTTCTCTACCCCATTTTGCACCGTTATATTTTTATTAACCCCCAATTGCATTGTGTAACTCCGATTTCGAGATCGTCGTCTAATATCGTCCTTCGTATTGTAAATGAAATGGCGGTTCGTATGGTATTCTCTTTTACTTCACTTACTTGGCAGTAATGTAAATTCTCTTTCAATTGGTTCGAAATCTGGCATCATAATTTTTAAACTATACTTCTCTATTCGTTCGGCTGCCCATTCGGTGTGTTCCATTTTCGGATAATTTCTCGGAATTGCTCTGGGTACCACGCATACATTCTCCGATATTCCTCTATTTCCTTTACAATATTTCGCAGGTTCTCCACTCTGTTACATGAATCGATTATCCATTTTGCCAAATCTGTTACAGTTCGTCTTTGATTTTTGGCTCCGGTTCTCAATATCGCTGCTAACTCTCTGCATTTTTGCGTTTCCGTTAATCGTGTTAATCCTTCCTCCACAGGATCGTCTATATCTGTGGGCAAATATCTTGTTCCTGGAATTCGTTTTTCGAGTACACTGATTCGCGGTCTCGCTTGCTCTTGTTGGATTCGTATTTTCATTTCCCGTTCTGTTTCTACTTCGATGGTGATATATATTGTGTCGTCTTTCACAAATTGAGGTGTTACATATTTTTTCAGTAGAAATTGTGCTACTCCTCCTGCAACATTTTCAGTGGATTTTGGCTTCTGACTTATCATTGATCTTGGGTCTACTCCCAATTTTTCGCTGTGTCGTTCTTCCCATTTTCCGGGTTTAGCGATTGAAATTGTGACTTTTCGATTAAATGGCCAATTTAATTTTTCGTCATATCTGCCTCTTGCTAACAGAAAATACACTGATAGATATTTTCCTTTTCCTGCCCCATCTCCGTTTGGGTATACTCTCAGTTTCATCCGGTATCCTCCGATCTCTGTATAGAATTGATGACTTGTGATACCGATGATTTTCTCTTCCTCAGCCGATTTTACTTTTTCCGCCCATCCACCTATTTTCCATGTGTATGGGGCTAGTCGAGCTCTATCGTTTATTTCCTCGTCTTCTTCTGGTTGCCATTCCATTTCGTTTAGCATTTCCTCTGGTAGATTTTCATATGGTTCATCTTCATATAACTCTAAGGTTGTTTCATTAGCTGCGTCCTCTGGCGCTTCTCCTGGTATGTATTTTCTCCATTTTGGTTCGGTTCTCTCCGTTTTCCATTTCCACTCTTTTGTCTTTTCGTCATACACCTTTTCCCATGGTGTTGATCGACATCGCGAATCATCTATGGGTTGTAATTTTGTGCTTAATTTCGCATCTTGTCTCCATAACTGGTAGATAGTTAACATTTGGTCCATCTTTCTTTTCATTTCCTCTTGAAATTCTTGGATCTGTTGTTCCTTTTTTGTTGTATTTTTCCTCTCTGGTTCATCCATGGCTATGATGTTGATGGTTTGTCCGTCTTCCCATATACCTAATTCGTATATCGGGGTTCGTTCTCGCGGACTTATTTGTCGTTTGTGGTACATTATTGCCACATCTTCTACCATGCCGTCATCACTACTTTCGATTATTGGTTGGATAATTTCTCGATTTATCCGTCGGTATAATTCGTGCATTTGACAATCGGGGATCTACCAATATTTCCTTTATTTCATCATTCGGTAGCTTTATTTTTATCTTTATTGGTTCATCTCCCCTCATATCTCTTTGATGCTCTCCATATTTCGCTATCAACTCATCTGTTCTCTCATTATCAAATCTCATTATATCTGTATCCCGTACAGCTTCTACGAACATTTTCATTGAGATCGGTCTAGCTAACGATAATCGGTTAATATATTTTCTAGCTTGGTCTATTGCTTGTTCTGTCATTTTGATCTGATTTTGTCTCATTATCTTTTTGTCTCTCTTTTTCTAATTCGGGTTTTATTTCTTTGTTATACAATATTTGAATTTTCTGCCATATTTCTGCTGTCGTTTCTTCGCTTTCATTCTTGTTTAACGTTACCACATTTATTCCGTTTGGCCATATTAGAGCATCCGCGAGGTGTATGTCTCGCTTTATTTTCCTTCCTTGGTAATATAAAGGTTTATTTTTATAACTGGGTCCTAGCTTTTTCACTACCCAATCATACAACTCGTTTGTGCTTTCGCCTCTTGTTGCTATTATCTGTCTTGGTATCTCTGGAAAATCAATAATTACCTGATACTCTTCTCTATCATATTCTTTCAGATTCTCTTGGTACTTTTTTATCATGTCTTTCCATGATGCCGTAAATGTACCGTTATCTTGTTGATATCCTTTCGCAATCAGTTTCATTATTCTGCTGTATGCGGTTATGTCTTTGAGGTTTAAGAACATTTGATTTCGATCTACTTCTTCTACAATCTCGTTGATTTCTTTTAGTATCTCGATTTCATCTTCTCTTGGCACGTTCGTTTCCATTTCCTCTAATTCGGATTTTGATTCATCTTTGTATGGTTTATTTTCCTCGCATGACTGAAATATTTCTCCACCCAGACTGCTTATTTCACTTTCATCTTCGTCTGTTTGATCGTCTGGTATTCGTCTTAGCATGTTGATTTGTAGTTGTTCCTCCTCTTTCATTATCTTTGTTGGCCCTTTTGTTTGGAACCATATCTCTTTTATTCTATTCTCAATTTGAGCTTCACTCCACGTGGGCTTTTCTTTTCTGATTCTTGTTTCTATTTTTTGTAGCAGTATCCTCTGGATTCGATTTTTTGTTATTATTGGTTCTGATATCCTTTCTTTTTCTTGTGACGTTGATGCTTCCTGCTCATCTTGTTGCAGTTTTAATTCTGGCTCTTTCATTTCTTGCGATAGCACTTTCTTTGCCATCACTTCTATTTTTTGATCTAGTGCTTGTTCTTGTTCTAAATGTTTCAACGCTCCATCTATTTTTAATATTAGTGCCTTCTTTCTTAGTTCCGCTTTCTCTTGTTTCAGGATTGCTTTTTTTCTTTTAATTGATCCTCCTCTTGTTCTAAAGCTTCCTCTTGCTTTATTTTCTCGAGTGTACTCTCTATTGTTTGTGTCATAATTTCGTTTTCGAGTTCGTCTATCTCGTACATTAGTGTTTCCTCGTTTTGATCTTCCGTTATCATCATCTCTGCTCGATTACTCTCTTGAGTTTCTGGTTCGTCTGATTTCTCAGTTGTCATTTCTTTTAATTGTCGACGTCTCTGTTTTTCCTCCTCTGCAAATTCTTTGATGGCCTCTATTTTTTCCATCGTATTTAATTCGATTGTTTTCTCATTTGTTATCATATTTCCTCCCCCTTCGTTCTCAACACACTGCTCCGCAGTGTGAATTTCATCTTGACTTTCCATTCTCATCATATTAATTCTTTTCGGGGTTTGTTTTCGATTCTCCCATCTTTGCTGGATTTCCTGAGCTTCCTCTGTTTATAGTCTTTGCCATTCAGCTTGTTGTTGCTCTTGATATTCTCTAGTTCGCAGCTCTTGAATCTCCTCATTGCTTCTCATTACGTTGATTCGTTGTTGTTGTATATTGGTGGGCATTTGTTGCATCATCTCTTTTAATTCCATGGGCATTCGTTGTAGTGTTTCTCGTAGCATATCTATTTCCTGCATCACGTTAATTTGTGGATTTCTCATAAGATTATTATTTAGTCTTGGTTGGTTTGACTCTCCTCTTATGTTACATTGCCTTGCGAGGTGTCCTTGTTGACCACAATTGTAACATGCTTTGCCATTAAGTTGTCTACATATTTTCTCAGTATGCCCTCGTTTACCACATATCTGGCAGTTGTAATTTCGGAAACAATTCTCTGACCGATGTCCCATTCTTTGACATGTGGAGCATTTTTCGTTTACGTTTGGATTGTTCCTGAAATTATTATTATAACTTACTTGGTTATTACCTCTATCCTCCGGATTTCTCGTTGCTGGTGGCTTGAACATCTGCTGTGCTCTTGGAATGAATTGATTCATAGCTGGATTGGTATTGTTGTTTTGATTGTTGGCATTGACTGTTGATGTTGTTGGTTCTGTGGCCAAGACTGCCACTTGATATCCCAGTTCTAGATGGGCTTCACATCTATTTGCGATTGCTACTGCTTTATCTAACGTTTCTGGTGCCAAGCATCCAATATTGGCTCGTATGTCTTCCCTTTTGATTCCTCTTATGAAGACGTCTACCATTTTATCTTCGGGCAAATCTGCTTCTCCGAAGGCTTCTTTACATAACTTCTTTAATTCACATGCGTATACTGCATTTGATTCGTCTCGTCTTTGTTTTCGGTGTAGGAAGTCCAATATCTTCCTATTCCCCTTTTTCTCTATTCCGAATATCTTTATTAAGAACTCTTTAATTTCTGTCCATGTTGTCAATTTCGTAGCGTCTCTTGCTTCTTCCACGAATACATCTTGTGCGCTCCCTTTCAAATACAAGGGTAATCGCTCTTTTACTTTTTGATCTGTCCAGTGACAGATATTTTTATAAACTTCAAATTCCTTTATAAATGTATCCAATTTGTTGAGACTACCGTCGAACGGTTCTCCTCTAAACTTTTCTCTGAATTCTCCCACTATCACGTTGTTGTTATTTGACAATGTATTTGCATCTGGAATTGAAGTCATGTTGGAATTGGTGGAATTTGCCATTTTTGGGTTTAAGTTTTTTAATCTCTCTTCCTCGTTCTCTGCTTCTATTATTGGCAACCGGTTTTCTATATCGTTTATTTCGTTTTCTTCGCTACTGTTAAATTCAACGTCGGTTAATCCACTATCTGTGCCGGTCCCTGTTGCTGCTGTAGTTGATACTCCGGTTTTGACGCTTCTACCGTTGCGAACTTTTTTCTTTTCTTCCGCTTTTAATAAACTCTTTTCGTTATTCTCTTTGCTTTTGCTTCTCGTATGGTTGCTGATGTTATCAATGTTTACGGTTATTCGTTTGCTTGACTGATTTTATCGTTTCTCTCTTCTTGCTTTGGTTGCTTTGAAATTCTGGTTGCTTATTGCTCGTGACTACTTTGACGTTTATTCCAAATTCTTTTCTGCTCGTTTATTCAAGTTTCTTTGTTATCGCTTTGCTTTGTCGTTTGCTCTGAAATATTTTCTCTTTTGCTTTGCTTTGCACTTGACTTTGATTGCTTTGTTTGACTATTGATTCCTAAAAATAAATAACACTCCAATATTCTATACTCTATACTAATTTCTCCTCCATTTACCATACTATATACGTTATCATCCCTTGTTCGCATTTATCGTGGTGGTCTTCTTTATCTGACTCACCCCCCTCATTTTAAGTCTATTTTTAATTATCTATTCCTCGTAATAATTATCTATTAATCTCGTATCAATTATCTATATAGTCTTATCAGTTATCTATATAGTCGTATCAATTATCTATATCATGATATCAATAATATAAAATCATCATATTCATACTTTCATTCATTCCATTAATTATTTTTCCTATGTCTCCCGAAAAATTCGTTACTTAATCCTCAATCGCTGGCGCTCTATGCCCTCTATAATTTCCGTTGGCTCTTCGGCCTTCGGCTTTTAACTCTTTTACTGGTCATCTGTGACCTTAATATCTATCCATAATCATATTTCATCCTTACTCATATTATATCTTATCTGGCACTCTATGGCCTCTAATATCTAATCATAATCATCCGGCACTCTATGGCCTCTAATATCTAATCATAATCATCCTTATCCGCACTCTATGGCCTCTAATATCTAATCATAATCATCCGGCACTCTATGGCCTCTAATATCTAATCATAATCATATTCTATCAATTTCATCTTTACTCATATTCGTATTCGTCTTATTCATATTATCTCTCAATTGTTTCACCGGACTTGAGCTCATCAGTGACTTTTGGGTATGTTTGAGGCCTCACACTGACTCTCAAGCCATGGCGTCTTTTGGCCGCGCATTCTTCCGGTTACGCTTTACTCACCGCCATTCGGATATTTGGTACTCGGTGTGGGATCCGGGTTATTGTACCAAACTCCTCGCTGGGCAATAAAAAAACATTCCCTCGGTACTCGGTGTGGGATCCGGGTTGTGTACCTCGGAGAATATAAAAGTATGGAAATGCCTAGACGTTCGATCAAGTTCCAAAAGCGGTTTACTTGATTTCCCGAATAGTGAAAAGAAAAGGAAGCGATTAAATGTGGGAGCGGAAAATAAACTATCAAATCTCTGCCCGCTCCTTCCATCAGATTTCTCGGCTCAATTCGGCCGCTCTCATCTGGCTTTAGTAGGACATTTTGAGTATGAACCATTTACCGGTTAGTTCACATCTCACCTACCGTTTGGCCCCGATACTCGGTGTGGGATCCGGGTTGTTGTATCGAGTTCCTCCCAGCGAAAAAAGAATCGTTCGATACTCGGTGTGTGATCCGGGTTTTGTATCGAACGGCTCAGCGCCATCAGTCCCTTGGCTGATAACAACCTGAACACGACAGTCCGTAGCTGTCCTCTGGTGCCTCACCACCAGCTAGGGAAAAAAGAAGTCATCTCTAGGTACCTTTAATCAAAACTATTAATTCTGTTCCGTGTACACTCTTTCTCTCACCTCTCGGTCTATCTCTTCACTCCCCTCTTCAAAATTTGTGGTAATCGCATCAGCAAGCTCCCCAAAAGGGGTGATCAATCTCTCGCCGGTTACTTGCTGACATACGCGACTTGGCCTACCAGTTCCTTTCTCAGTAGGGTTGATCAGGGTTTCCCTTGGGTGAGCGTACTATCATTAGATAGCTCAGGTTAACCATTTTTCCTCGTCCTATATCAATATAATATCAATAAAGCAATAATATCAATAAAACAAAAAGAATTATACACTAGGAAACTCGGTTGTCGAAATTTTTCCGTCCAATATTTTGTGTCTCTGTGCGTGTGTTTTAATTATTTCCTTAATTCGGCTTTCATGTATTTGGTCTATTACCTTTATTTATCGTTGTCGGGTGGTTTTATTATTTACAAACATTGCATATTTCTTTTATATTCGTCTTATCATCTAATAATAATTCAAGTACTGCGTAATACACATTTATTTCATTTTATCATAACAATTCATGGAAAGTAAACCGTTAGTCTTTCCTTTATCTTTCGCTGGCATAACATACAGTGCGACTCTTGTGCTCATCCATAACAATAACTCAGGTGTCCGCACGGTATCACCATTACTCATGCTTCCTCTGATTTGCACGCGTAACATTCTACATAAGCCTTGGTTTGCTCTTTCATTGTTGTTGCGATCTCGTCTTCAATGTTTTCGACCTTTTTCATTAACTTGTTCCAGCTCTTCCCAAATTTGGTTATTTCCAATCTCAATGATAGAATTTCGTATATTCTTTCAGTTGTTACGTCTTTATCAATATCGATCAATTTTATTAATATGCAATGTTCGTCGGAGTACAGGTTTGAAATCGTTGATATATCCTCTTTAGCTCTTTTAATTAACTTTTGTTTATTAATTAGTTCCTCAAGATTGTCATTTTCGATGTTTAGAATCCTCTTTAGTTTTTCTATAATTTTTGTTGGTTCCATCTAAAATTATTAAATTACCCTTTATTTTATCTAAATACTAATTAACTAGGTTCATTCACCTCTTTAATATATTTTGATTCATTTTATCACTACTATTTTACTCATTACCTGTTGTGCTTTATTTCTATTACCGTTGGTTTCCTCTATTTGGTTCCGTTGCTTTCCCTTGTTTATCATTGCTCCCCTTACTTACCCCATTTCATTTTATCCCGAATTTTGCCCCCTTTAATTATATGTTGTTTGCTTATGCATCTTGTGAGTGTCGTTGGTATCTTACAAGGGTGTTGTGTCGTCGAGTATTGATGGATGTTGAATGCTTTGGCGTTGCTGTCTATGTAACTTTAATGTCCGTTTGGTTCCTTGGGGTTTTGCAAAACAATCGTTGTATTAATGGGTTGGTTGTTTTATTGTAGTCAGCGTGGTTGTTTTTCATTGTTTATATCGTTATCTTGTAGTCGGGTTGTTCGTTTTTCATCAGTTGTTCTCTGGGTTTTTGTTTCATGACGTTCTCATCTCCCTGGGGTTTTGCAACATGTCGTCCCAACATCTCTGTTTAAACTTTACACATTTCTCTTATATTTTCCTGGGTTCTTTATAAAAACAGTCATTTTATGAGCCCCCAAATTTGTACCTAGCAGTCAGGTTGATCGCTTTTTATTGATGTTTCAATTTTCTCCTCGATCTTTACAATTGATTTTGCAATCTTTAAACTCTATATTCCATCTCTCCGGGGTTCGATAACATGTCGTCCCGACATTCTCCAATTACACCTTAAACATTTACTGATATTTCCTTTGGTTTTTCGCAAAAAACAATCATTCTATCCCGGCTGAGGGTGTACTGACAGAATTCTCTGTTGTTTCTTAACTTGATTGTTTTGGTCTTTCCAAATAACAAAGCTTCAATCCCGGCTGAGCCCCCAAATTTGTATGGTGGGTTACAGGGTTACAAATCTTGCTTATCCTCCCGGTGACCCTAGTAACGCCATACAAAATGATACTGTTCGCCACTTGGCACCCGTTGCTAAGCAACGTTGGTAATGTGTTCAAGTGGTGGATTGCCCGCAAAAATTGAGTACCATTGGCTAGTACTATAGTTGCTCGGACAAACCTCGGGTTCACGAGCTGTCGATAGAAGACCTGTGCTCGCTTTGCTCTGTCCCTCGTAACTATTCAGGATTAGTTCTTAATTGACTGTGGAACGGATTGGCGGGGTGATGAAAATGTCTAGGACAATGTTGGCATACGATTATGTTAAAATAACAATTCAACTAAGATTAAAACTATTCTATTTGATTCAAACACAGGTACAACAGTTACTACTGGGTGCTTTGGAGTTGTGTTGCGCGACGGCGGGCACGTTCCTTACGTCCCGGTCGACGATTGTTGGTTGTAGTGATGAGTTGTTCTGCTGGCTTAGTGGTTGTCTGCGGCATTTGGGTTGGGGCGAAGATGAGCGGGGAAGTTACCGCTTCACCTTCCCGGCATACCGCTAGGGCGACTTCGAGTCCCCGAATTTGCGTGCGCAGGCTCTGGTTGAGCTGTCGCTCCTCTGCCCAGCCTTTCTGTGCTGCAGTCAGGCGGTGGTACAGTGTTTTTACCTTTTCTGGTTCCCTCCAGGTTGCTTTAATCTGTTGTGTTTCGCGGGTTAGTTGAATAATCTGAGTGTGTAATTCCGCGTTTGTCTGTCTCGCGTGGTTCAATTCAGATTGTAAGATTTGTAAGGAAGACATTACTACAATCAAATAGATGATGTTAATTTATTATTGATCAAGTTATATAATTGTTTATTTCGTTAAACAAAACACGAATAACTCTAGCTATAAGAAAAGAAATAACACGTAAATTTCTAATCTTTTAAATCAATTACTACATAAAGTCTATCAGTGTTGGTTTACTCGTCCGGACAATATCTCTTCAGGCTTCGTTTGAGAGCCTCAACAGTATAGGGTCTTCTGGTGTCTCGAACTGGGTGAGGTGGATAGGCGACTGCAAATCGCCCGGCAAGGATGTCTTCCACCACGTTCGCAAGATACATCCTTGCCTTAACCCCCTGTAAATCTACCTGCTCCTGCACCCTTTCCCATTGGGTGAGGAGGTCCTGTGCGTGCAGGTAGGTCTCCGCGGCTGGATAATGCCGTTCCGAGAGACATGATCGTTGCAACTGGTCGAGTATCCTCGTGGTCGGCGGGACTCCTGTCTGTTCCTGTCTGGCGGTCTCTCGACGGGTAGTTCGTTTGGGCGACATGTCTAAACATTACTGTTATTAAGTTCGCTTGATTTATCATTCTAAGTTATTAGCAAGCAAATTGGGTCTATGTTACTCGTAAGGGTGTCATACGCGTGACCATTGCCTTCCTTTACGCGGTGGGACATTCATAAGCAAGTTGGGTTACTTCGTGGGTCTGGTTCTTTAAGGTGCACTCCTTTATAGGGAAAGTATATAATTATATGATTAATCATATGGATGGGGTAACCTGATGTTTCACTTATTCGATATATGCATCTTAACATTTAAATTTTTTCATGTAGGCGGATACTCGTACATTGACTTAAGGGAATTTGTGCATTGATTTAAAGTTTGTTTACTAACTTCAATTACAGTTGTTCGAACTTTAAGATTTAGGCCGGATGTTGATCCGAGATAACTTAGTCGCGTGTAGGTTTATCCTGGTGGACGAATGATTTCCGGCGGATTTTACCATTACCACTTAAGCGGTTGGCGAAAGGTGAGTTACATTGTTTACATCCGGTGATTGTATTATTCGTGTCATCTCTTCAGAATTACTGGTCCAATGTTCGCCTACACTCGATTATCTCAATTTCCGGTAAGTTATTTCGTTGACTAGTTCGAATGTACTTTACTAACAAATTTTAGGAAAACTTCTACGCTTACCGAGATTCCTAAATAGATGCGATACCCTTTTGTTGGCGCGTGGAATTTAATGTGATATTAATATAAATTCACTCTTGTCTTAAACTTTGATTTTTCCATTCCTACTAATTTAATTTACGTAATAATTCATTCATATTATCTTTAATCAGTTTGCTGTAATTACCGAATTTATAAGAATTGAAGAAAACCTTTTCCGAATCTGTGAATTTATTTTGGTTTTAACTAAGGGGTCGTGTTATTGGTAATGTATTCTGATGTCCATTATTCAAATTGCTAATAGTTTTCCCTAAGGCTATTTGGATCAACTATCACTTCAGCCCACAAAGTTATTTTAATGCTAATGGTTTTAAATCCGTGAATTCAGTCTTACTTTAATTTACATTTTTACGGTTATTCAACTCATCTCTAGTCTTAATCTATGAATTACTTTAATCTACTAATCATAGCTCGTTAAGGAACTTATTTTATTTATTCTTATTCAATACTTTGCTTTACCAGAACTAGATTATCTGGGTTTTACTCAATAGGTATTTGGACTAATTTAATCATCTCAATTGTCACCAATAAATTGATTCAATTTAATCAACGATATTTTTATTTGTATTCATTTTATTTCTAATCAATAATTTAATCTAAATACTTGAATTGCTCAATCACTTCTTCAATTTTATCAAGATGAATTAACAGTGAATTATGTGGTGTTACATTAATTTTAATCAACAATTTAATTAAGGGGTTCCATACTTTTATTCGAGAATCATTTTACTTTTAATTGATACATTTCTTGATTTGAAATCAATGAATTCGATTCTTAATTGCTTCCCTTTCTATCGGGGGTTGATTAGATCGATACATTCCTCGTTCTTACTCAAAGATCAGATTACTTTTACCGAAATGAATTATAATAATTTAATTGGTGAAATCATTTGTCATTACCCTAATCAATAATTTATGAGCATTTAAATTATCTTTACCCAATATTTACTTCAATTTTTTGTCATACAACACTTTACTTTTACAATCAATGGTTATTTTAATTTTTATCAATAATCTCAATTTAATCGAATTCAATGATTCCCAATAAATTTTATTTATTTCAAAATGTTAATCCAAAATAGTTATAACAACGATTCCAGTTAATTTAACCCACGTACCCTTTCCCTTTAATAGGCCTTAGACGCGTTTTGTGTTTATATTATATTTACTGAGTGCCCACTGGACTACTCGGTGTGATAATTTTAAGCCGTGTGTAATATGATTTTAGGTCGATTTTACAGAATTGAGAAACGAGGAAGCAGCCAGAGACTTCTTCCTTATTTCTCGCTTCAGCTATAGGGATAATATTGACGTTACGACCGCTGCGTTGCGCACGCTGAGTCTTCACGGGTACATGTCATTGGCGATTTTCCACGCACTTACATGCCTCTGTACTATGTAGATTTTATTTACTTGCGTTATGTGTCGGCTGTGGGCCGGAAAAATTTCGACATTTTAATTTAGTTTATAAAAAAAATATATATCAAACAATTTATGTATATTAATAATATTTATTAATTAGGACAAAATAACAGAATTACCCTTCCTAACCATTCCAAATATTTTCATACAATAGCATAAAATATCATAACAGAAAGCATAAATGCCTCTCTCCCCACGTCGACGCCAAGCAGAGCTCTACCGAGATGCAATGGACGTGACGTGGAAAGAGGGTTCCAACATAAATATTTCTCACCTAAAATCAGTTGAATTAGTTCAAATAGCTTGAAAATAGGGTTTTAAAATAGTTTCACAACGATTTGACAGTAAGATTTCAAAATAGTTTACAAACGATTTCAACTGGTTTGAAAAATGGTTTCAAAATGGTTTCAGTCAGTTTGAAAAAATGGTTAAGTTAAATGTGAAAATGGATCAGTATATATACCTAATTTTATGGTGTGTGAACTTTGATGCAGTAAAACAAAATTCGACCTTGTTATTTTCTAGCAAATTCTATTATTTATTTTTATTATTTTTTGATTTATTTTTATAATTTTTTATTTAGAATTTTTATTGAATTATTACTGATTCAAATTTTTCGATTTAACTTTCATTTTAATGAACTTTTATTAATTTTTTCACTTTTGATAATAATGTTGGGCCAGAACACAAACGGCCTTGAGAAATGTTTAAATGGATCGGTAACACACATGCAAATATAACATGCAAATTTAAATAAAACCTATTGAAACATCAATTAAACCCTATCAAATATGAGGAAAAAGAGAATTAAATACAAAATAATAAACATAAAAATAAATTAAAATAATAACAAAAATGCAACAAGATTCGCACGATACAAACACAAATATAACACGAAAACCCAACAAATTCGACAAAAATTGATAAATTAATAAAAGTTCATGAAAATGAAACTAAAATCAAAAGATTTGAATTAGTAATAATTCAATAAAAATTCTAAATGAAAAATTATTTAAAATAAATTGAAAAATAAAAAAATTAAAGATCAGAATACACTAGAAAATAACAAGGTCGAATTTTGTTTTACTACATCAAATTTAACACGCGAGGTTAGGGACAGAAAATAGGTATAAATACCGATTCATTTTCACATTAAATTTAACCGGTTTTCAAACCATTAACCATTTTTCAAACTATTTTGAATTTTGATTAAAAATCTATTACGAAATTCTTAGGTGAGAATTAGTTTTATTTGGAACTCTCTCTCCACGTCACATCCTCGCAACCTCGGTAGAGCTCTTCTTGGATGTCGGCGTGGGGGGAGAAGTATTTTGTTTTTGCTATGAAAATTCTATTATGAAAATTTTATGGAATGGAATGTATGGTAATTTTATATGTTATATACATAAATAAATATTCAAATATTTAAACATTGTTTTATGCATTTAATAAAATTAATTAATCTGTCGAAATTTTTCCGGCCCACAGCCAACACATATCGCAAGTCAGTAAAATATACATAGTACAGATTTGTGTAAGTGCGTGGAAAATCGCCAATGATATGTACCCGTGAAGACCCGGCGTGCGGAACGCAGGGATCGTAACGTCAATATTATCCGTATAGAGGAAACGAGAAATAAGGAAGAGGTCTTCCGGCTGCTTCCTCGTTTCTCATTTCTGTAAAATCGACCTAAAATTATATTACACACGGCTCAAAATCATTACACCGAGTAGTCCAGTGGGCACTCATTAAATATAATATAAACACAATATGCGCCTAAGGCTTATTAAAGGGTAAGGGTACGGGGAATAAATTAATATAAAATCATTGAATAAAAATAAAGTAATTCTTTGAGTAAAAATAAAGTAATTCTTTGATAAAAATTAAGTAAATCTTTGACTAAAAATAAAGTAAAGCTTTAATTCATTGATTAAAAAATAGAGCAAATGATTGATTAAGAATAGAGTAATTCAGCGATTAAAAATAAAGTAACTCATTGATTAAAAATAAAGGAATTCATTGATTAAAAATGGAGTAATTCGTAAAGTAATTCATTGTTTTTAAAAATAACGTAAAAATTAAAGTAATTCATTGATTAAAAATTAAAATAAAGTAGTTCACTGATTGGTTAAGATAAATTAACGATAAAGTAATTCATTACAAAATTTAAAGTAGTTATCAAGTAAAAATACGTAATTCGTTGATTAAATTAATATAATTCATTAATTAAAATTAAAGTAATATTTGATTCAATTCATTGGTAAAAAATAAAGTAATAGTCAATTAAAATGGGTAATTTATTGATTAAAATTTAAAGATAGAAACAAATAAACTAATCTGTACATGAAAAGTAAATATCCGTTGCTTAAAAAGAAAAGGACCATTTATTAACACCAGATTACAGTTATAGAAGTAAAAAACTAAATATCATTGTTAGAAAGGAGAAATCAAATCGATATTGATAGGAATTGGGGATGCGAGTAGTTTAATTCGTTGTGAAACAAATTAAATTAACTTGACGATGACTTTTAACGTAAAGGTTTGCTTAACCACTGATAAGAACCCCAAACCAGTTTGAGAACCAAGAATCTTTACGACTATTTCCCTGTAAAACCAAAACAAGCGACCATAAAATTTATTATATAAACTAACTAAAAATCATAAGGAATCGGCTTACTACTAGTGTAGAGTCTGAACCAGTTCATCTTCATAAAATAAAGGTATTTCGAACGTTAACGTCGAAGTAATAATCTAATTATTATAAGAAATCCAACAGCAGGAATAGAAGGACTACGAGCATTGTGAGGGAATTAGACTCCAATAAGCCGGTGGTAGAAGTGGTGAACACTTCCAAAATTTCGAAATAAATCAGGCGATATGATCAAAATTCCAACCCGCTAAACACGAATCCCATGACATAGAGGTGTATCGAATTGTCCAGTCAGCGTAATATACAGGATATTGAATCTCAAATTCCGTCGAAAATTTCACAACGAGACCGTGCCAACCCGATCTACTAAAATAAACCCGAATAATACCGACCAGTAAAATAGAATCACGACTAAATTAGAAATATTAATTACCACCAAACCTAAAGTTAACCTAACCGACAATCAATCGAAGTTCCATTTAACCGGAAATCCGGTTAATCGTAGACGACGACTCCTGAATACACGAATTCATCTAACGGAAACGCACCCACTGTCGCGATAGACCATCATCAATTTTCACCGCATCGAATTATGAATTTACGAGATCCCTTTAATGTAAATAATTTATTTCGAGTTTAAAACTACAAATCGTTAATAAATAATAACCTCCCATAACCTAGTTATGAACAAGATTTAACCATTTAATTAACTATAATCGCCCATATTAGCATAGTACCCAAATCGGATATTAACTTCCCAAAGAATTACACCAAATTACCAATTCATTCTGCCCTCTCCGACTCCTCTAAAATAAGAACACTCGCGAATATTTAAATTCTAGAATTATGTTATCCCTTCGCACTTCTAGCTTCTATTCTCATGAACTAGAATAATGGTTTGAACGCACTTACAATGAATGAGCCCTAAATACACCGTCATATTTCGTCCCTTAAATACTGTACTGATCACCAATTAATTAGGTACCAAATAAATTCGATATCTTAATTATGAGATGTGTTATCTAGTCTATGAACCAAAATATTAGCCTGAAATGTCGCATAGATTTCCAGCGTATTGATTGTCATAAGAAAAACTTTCAAGGTTGCTTGATGAAGAGTTTAGTCTGCGATTGTTAACAATTTTGGTACGACCAACCACAATTACGAATTCCGATAGGTGCTTTTCTTCCACCGACCCTCCATTAAAAATTATTTCACCATGACACTTCCGAAAATAACTAACGTTGCCACATAATAAGTCAACCTTTCATTTTACGAACATCAATCCGTGCAGCCGGTTTGGATAAATTTCATTTCTAATTTTTCGTACTTAATGGTTCATTCGCCATATCATTTCAGAAGAAATCATGCCGCTTGATTGGACCTCCACTCAAGTAACTGATGAACACTGTCAGGAGAAGGCACAGTCAACCACAGAGATTTTCAATGGACTTCGACCACAGTAGTCATATCCCACCACTTGGCGACTGTTAGGCTTCGAAAAAGACCCTTGTGGACTCACCGAACAGCAGTACTCTGCTGACGAAACATACGAGCACGCACGAAACCTCCTCATCCAATGGGAAAGGGTGCAGGAACAAGTGGACTTAAATGTGGTTAAGGCAAGGATGTACCTCGCGAACGTGGAAGAGGACATCCGCGTCGGGCGTATTGCGGAGGTTTACCCACCTCGACCGGCCCGCGACACCCGACGGCCATATCCGGCAGCTACTCTGAGGAAAAGCCGAAAACGACATTTTACGGAAGAGTCCTGATTCCTCGGGCAAGGGATAAGACATCAGTTTGTAGTATTAATGTCATAAAAATTTGAAAATTCCAATGTCATTTGTCTTGTTTCTCTTTGTAATCAGATTCATTTTGTAACTATGTTTATAATGATTAAATTTTGATGTAATTAAGCCCATAAAGAAATTTGAAAGTTTTCTTCTATTATAGCGATGTCGACCCTGCAGTTAATACAAGCCGAATTGGATCACGCTAGGCGGACGAATGCGGATCTACTCACCCAAATAATCCAAATGACCCGGGAAGTACAACAAATAAAGGCAACCTGGTCGGATCCGACAAAAATGAAAGCTATTTACCACAGACTCACGGCGTCACAAAAAGGTTGGGCAGAAGAGCGAAAGCTTAATCAGAGCTTGCGTACCCAAATCAGAGGATTGGAAGTCGCGGTAGCAGTCTGTCGGGAGGGGGAAGCAGTAACATACCCGCTCGTCTTCGCCCCATCCCAGATGCCACATAAAGGTTCTCAATCTACAAACCAGTCCGCCACTCCATCCAACAATCGTCGGCCGGGACGCAAGGAGCGTGCCCGACGTCGAGCAACACAACCCCAAACCTATCCCATTAACTCATAAAGGCTACGTGGCTTTTGTTGATTTGAATAGAATAGTTGTATTTATAGTCAATTTGTTTCCTAGATACATTTATATGCAAGCATTATCATGAATACTCGTATCACGTTTTCAAACCTTCGTCCCATCTCGCACAGTCAACAAAAATCTGATCTTGAACTCTTTACACCAGGGACAGAGCAAATCGAGCGTACGTCTTCTATCGACAGCTCGTGGACCCGAGGGTTGTCCGAGCAATTACAGTATTAGTAATAATGCTCACTTTTTGCGGACAATCCACCCACTCGAACACATTTCCAACGTTGCCTAGCAACGGGTGCCGGGTGGTAGCTAGAATCATTTTGTATGGCGTTACTGGGGCAACCATAAGGATAAACAAATTACGAAACCCTGTTACCCACCAATAATTTTTTAAAAATAACCTAACCCCAACAATTTGCATAATGCTTATTTACAGATCCATGTTGAAAAGAACTTGTGGCGCTACCACGTTGTACGATACGCCGGAAAGACATACTGTTTGATTCGGTTGGGATTTGGCCTAAATTGCGCCTCTAGAATCATGTCAAATATCCTACGCAAAGTGCGTTCTTCAGACGATCTCATCCGCAAAACCACACTGAGTTATATTGATGATATTACCGTTGATACTTCAAGAGTTTACCTGGAAGTGGTAATAAAACTACTTGATTCGTTTCGTTTAGCAACTAAAGATCCAGTACCTATTGCAAAATCAAAAGCGCTGGGCCTGTTTATCTCACAAACAAACAACAATCAGCTATGATTGTGAAAAGGAAATAAAATATAGGAGTTTGATGTCTTTGCTCCCTGTTAGCGTCGAAAGTTATTTCCTATTTGTGGGCACTTGGTCGGATATTACCCAATTGCAAGGTGGCTGAGGGTGGTTAGCAGCTTTCTTAAGCGACTGAGTGATGGGAATTCGTGGGACGATGATGTCGGTCAAGAGATTAAATTGGTAATGCGAGAACTGATAGACCATGTTAGAAACGAAGATCCAGTCGGAGGAATATGGTCCGTGGATAATTGTGATAAAGGTAAAAATTGGTGTGACACTAGTAATCAAGCTGTTGGAGTTTGCTTGGGAATAAAGTGAAATATTGTTGAAAACGAGTCATAACTGAGGAAGAAAGATGATCACCTGCACATTAATGTTGCAGAGTTAGAATCGGTTTTACGAGGTATCAATCTGGCGGTTTGATGGAACCTCTGAAGGCTAGTTATCATCACAGATTCTGCGTCGGTGCTTAAATAGATCGACAGTATCTTCTCAGGTAAAAGGAAAATCAATCGACTCGGCATGATCAAACAGCTACAGGAGGAACTAAGTCTCGATATAACCATATTTAGTTAAATCTGACGAAGGTGTCGAGAGCGTGGATGAAATATCATCCTTCTTACATTGCAGGTGCTTTCATATCACTAGTGTCTAGATTGCTCGGAAAGCATCATATGAGAGTCAACCGCACGCTTTTTTTGCAAGGAAAACGGACCCATCCTCAACGTATGAAATTGTGAAGGAAGTCGTAAATTCGTGCCACCAGTGCAAAATTTTCGATCCAGAGCCCATAAAATGAGATAATGGCGTGTTGGAGATGTCTACTGAATGGTTTCGTGTAGCTTGCGACATTACTCATGTAGAGAATGATTTTTGTCGATTATAGATTGTGGGCCAAGCACATACAGTATTTTGAAGAAACTAGCTAGTGGTGGCTCAAATTCTGTTTGTAATGCATTAAACTCTATTTTCTTAGAACGAGATCCCGTAGAAGAGATTTTGATAGACAATGTGCCGAGTTTTCACTCTCAAGAATTCAAAAACTTTGCAGATATGTGGAACTCCATGATAAATATCGTTGCGCTTATAGACCAGAAAGGAATGGAATAACAGAAAGAAACCACAGTACCATAAAGAGAATAGTTGCGAGATCAGGCTGCGACCCTTTCAAGGCTGGTTTCATTTATAACATTACGCCACATTCTGGTTTAGACAGTAACACCGTCCCATCAATGCTACACTTCGGAACAGAATGGAGAAGCCCAAAACTTTTTCTTGCAGATACCGCTTCAGAGAGTTGCGATGACTATGTTCATAGTCACTATACCGTTGGCAGCCATGTATTTGTTAAACCACCAAACGCAAAGTGCAACACTCAATGGACAGTTAGCATTGTCACAGGTATCAATTCCTCGACCAATAAGGAAGTTGATGGAATGCCCAGAAAAGTAAGTCACCTGAGAACGGTTACTAATTATATGGACAAAGTAGAAACTGTAAGCTGACCCAATTCATCCTGGTGTAGAGGATTTGTCGAATTCAAGATCAAGAAGAGAACGAAGGCCTCTAGAATAGTTGAACGACTATGAGATTGATCCTAAGATCACGGGGGAGTGTAATGATTTTGATAATATCACAAAATAGTAACATATTATATTGCAGTATTTTCATCAAATTTATTAGCAATATATTACGTTGCGGTATTTTAATCGTGAATATTAATCTGCGATATTAATATAATTTCGTCATTCAAATTGCATTGACTTATTCAATTTCTTATGGAACAATATTATATAAGAAAAGTTATTCAAGAAGGTTAAATATGTTAAATAGGATAAGTGCAAGTATTGTTTTTATTTATTTTTATTTATAATAAATATAATTTTGTAATTCTATTGTTTTATTATATAATTCTTATAAAGGCACTACAAATCATAAAGTATAGTAACATAACAGCCACCCCAGACCATCCCGACACATTTTTACTGGAGACTTCGATGGGCTCTTATACAATCATACAATCAATAACATTACAATATTATATTTATTCGTCATGGCTGGAAAAGTTGAAAAGAAAAGAAAACTTGAAGATGAAAATGTTGGTGTTGTTACATTAAATTTCGATCACATAAAAGCTTTGGGGAAAAGTTCAAATGATTTAAAAATTTTCCATTGCTTTTTGCTCCTTGAGAATCTATGTACACAAGTGTTAAATATATCTCATGTTTAATAATATTGAATTATCTATTTTAAACGTATTCTTTGCTCTTTGAAACCTGTTAAATATTTGTAATGAATCACATTTTGGTTGGTTTTTTTTAATTTTTCTAGTGTTTCTTCCCCGTGTTTTTATATGCTGTTTCCTAATTATTATTATTATTTTTACTATTATACCAATTAACGAAATCAATACACCATAGTAAATTGATCCAGAAATAATTTGAAGTTACAAATAAGTAAATTGAAGAAAATTAAAAATTTTTGAGAGCCAAAAAAAAGGAAGAATCGGGTTATTAATAAGAGTTACAAAAGTTCTCTAATTTTAATCAAAACTCTATTATCGGATATTGGCGTGCATTCGACCAGACCGATATAAACTGATATGAATTTCAAAAAGAAACCTCTAATTGAAGTCTGTAAATCAAAAAAAGCAAAGTCCATTAATACGAATAAAGAGAAAATAAATAATAAAAGAAAATGTATCGAATTAAACTTCAAGCACCAAAGAAATTAAAGATATTAATTATGGAAGAAAAATATAATCGTACTGCTAAATCTAAACAAAAGGAGGGCAACTAACAAGGGATAATAATTATTATTTTGATTAGTTGTGGTTAAATAAAATTTATAGCAGACTCTGTATACATTTGCGCAGACACCCTATCGAGAATGGAAACAGGAATAAATATCTTAAACAAGATCCCGATTGTGGACCAAGAAATATTTTTAAAAAACAAGAATTTTCAATAAAAAGTTCCACAAACTCCACTCACTAACCGTAAAAGAGATCGACGAAATCCTCTGGAGTCATATCTTACTATCTTTAATTTTTTAAATAAAAAACATTGTAAAACTTTATAAAATACAGAATAAACAATTAGACTCAAATTTTTCGGAAACCATTATACCAGATCATATAATATCAAATTTCGGTCGTTTTTTTCATTGTAGAAATCCTACAAAGTAATTCATTTTTCTTTTGTCAGTTAGTTCACGGTACTTTTACATAATCTAAATGTTTATTAGAAAATTCTCTATTTTTATGGTAGACTTCTACAGTCACTTCATTCAATTCTGTTCTAATTCATTTTGGGTGTTATGCTCTTAAGGAAATGTTTGTGATCCATTTATTTCGTAAATCATTACTGCAGTATATTCCATATCTTTTCCTATTATTTTCAATTTGTTTTCTTAGGTTTTTCTGCTAAGTTTTATTTTTCCATTTAAATATTCTTTTTTGTTTTATATTTATTTCTTTCCCAGGATCAGCTACAAACTCCACTGAGTGTCTAGAGATAGGAAATATAAGAGAGAGAACTGAACGGTTCTGACAATGGCCCCACCGCGGCTTCTCCTCAAAACATCGATTTTATCGAGAAGTCAAATTCTAATTTTATTTGTTGCCTGCATGCCTCGTATTTTTGTTTAAAAATTTAAATCTCCTCAAAATGGAGCTTTGATCGTTAAAATTGATAATTTAGATTAATTCCTGAGAAAATGTTGAGAAAATGATATATCAAAATAAAATGTTGGGCCAGAACACATACGGCCTTGGAAAATGTTTAAATGGATCGGTAACACACATGCAAACATAACATGCAAATTTAAACTCAAACCTATTAAAACATCAACTAAACCCTATCAAATATGAGAAAAAAGATAATTACATATAAAATAAATAAACATAAAAATAAATTAAAATAATAACAAAATGCAACAAGATCTGCACGATACAAACACAAACATAACATGAAAACCCAACAAATTCGACCAAAATTTGATAAATCAATAAAATTTCATGAAAATGAAATTTAAATCAAAGAATTTGAATTAGAAATAATTCAATAAAAATTCTAAAAAAAAAAAATTGTCAAAATAAATTAAAAATAATAAAAATAAAGATTAGAATACACTAGAAAATAACAAGGTCGAATTTTGTTTTACTAAATCAAAATTAACATGCGAGGTTAGGGACAGTAAATAGGTATAAATACTGATACATTTTCACATAAAATTTAACCATTTTGAAACCAATTTTGAGAATTTTGAATTTAGTTTTAAAAATCTATTTAAGTTCAATTTTAGGTGAGCAGAAATTTTATTTGGAAACTCTCTCTCCACGTCCCGTCCTCGCAACCTCGGTAGAGCTCTGCATGGATGTCGGCGTGGGGGGAGAAGTATTTTTACGTTATTTGGAATGATGAATTTTTTGGTCAAGTAATTTGTTGTATTGTTTTAATATCTTTAATAAATATTTATAATGCATAAAATTAACTTGTTTTTATAAAAATAATTATTATTTTTTGTCGAAATTTTTCCGGCCCACAGCCAAGACACATCGCAAGTCAGCAAAATCAACATACAATTCAGATTCGTGTAAGTGCGTGGAATATCGCCGATGATCTGTGCCCGTGAAGACCCGGCGTGCGGAACACAGGGATTGGAACGTCAATATTATCCCGTATAGAAGAAAGGAGAAATAAGGAAGGGGTCTTTTGGCTACTTCCTCGTTTCTCGTTTTCTGTAAACTCGACCTAAATTATTCTACACACGGCTCATTGGGCACTCATTAAATATAATGTAAACAAAAAATGCGTTTAAGGCCTATTAAAGGGAAAGGGTACGGGGAATAAATTAATATGAAATCGTTGATATGAAATGAAATAAATTAATAAATTCAACTTAACTATAAATTATAGATTTGTAATCGTTATCAAATAAATCACTTTAACTCCTGGTGAAGTTAAGAATTTAATCAGAGATTAGACGTTTTTTTTCCAATAAAAAACGGGATCACCGCTATGTAATTAAATGATAATTTTTCTCGTAAATTTAAAATTGATATGAATTTAAAAGGGGAACCATAAATTAATGTTACTGTTACATAGTTGTTAGTAAACTCGGTAAATACATAAGTGTAATGATCGAAACCAACTCACCCTGAACCTTCAGTAAAGCAGAAAATTTGATTAACTCCAAGTCAGAGTACATCCATCAGTATAGTTAGCAAACGCACTCCTTTTCGAGTACCCTCATAGAGAACGACATCAATAATAATTGAAATTGACTATAACTTTCCAACCGTCACCGTAATCCCAACCATTGAGCGAATTTTTGCGATCATACCACCAAAACTGTATTGTGTCAAAAATTCATAAAGTATCCATCGAAATTTTTGCTCGGTTGAGAATTAACCAAATCATCGGAACAAGTAAGGGGTTACCGCGCCAATTATGCATTATTTATAGAATTTATGAAACGTGATAAATACCATTGAGTTAAGTTAAATAGAATAGAGAAATAAAAACCCATCGAGCAGACAATTTTATTCCATTAAAGATGAATACCACTTATTAAAATAATTCCTCCACCAAATCATACCGGATGCCTGAATTAATAGAGCCTCATGGAAATCCCTACAATCTCTACGAAATTATGCGAAATAAATTAATTAAATTACTAACCCCACTTACGGATAATCAGCATCGACGTAGAAATAACAATTCATCCGATAAAATAATCCGAAGTGATCAGTATAACCCAAAACAGGAATAGGTCTCCGAATTCGTTCCCGGCATGTTTAGTAGTGAAATCCAGCGCTAACTAAGGAAAATTCGTTATAATAAAAAATGATTGTATAAAAAAAGGACTTACTAGACAACATAGTAGAACAAAACTCCGAATAATCACTAAATCACCAAAAATTTGATCACTGTAAGATTTCACATATTCTGATGGAAAGTCCAAATTAACGATACGCAAACCAATCACTCGATCAACGGATATAGATTTTAATATAAACATTTAAGTCGACTTCTATTCACTACCCAATAAACAATTTATCAACAATTCATCAGGATTAATCGATTTTCCGGCCATCAATAACCAGTGTGTACAGACACCCCCGCTTCTGCATCTAAATAAAACCTAACATCGATACAAAGTTATTTTGGAATTTTTCTCTTTCTGAACATGAATACACAACCAATTTCTGACGAAGCGACGTCGACGCCTGGAACGTTTAATGAAGAAACTACGACGACGCAAGATAGGATAATGGAGGGTGAGATTATTATAAATTATATTTAATTTATGATTGTAAATGATTTTTTCTTATTCATATATATTTATGATTGTAAATGATTTTTTCTTATTCATATATATTTATGATTGTAAATGATTTTTTCTTATTCATGTATAATTATGATTGTAAATGAATTTTTTCTTAATTATATATGTTTAATCGATCTTTACACCCAACTTATATCTATTATAGCTCCGTCCCCACTGACACCAGTTTTCCATTATTACCCCACAAATACCTTCCAAATACCCGATCGAGTGCAGTTAGGCCGCTAAATCGCAGACCATCACAATTTCCCCCCTAAAGTAGTTATACGCCTCGCCATAGTAATATCAGTTATGTCATCGTACTCCGTACTTATTATTTCATTCAATTTCACAAGTTTCAGAAGCCTCACACTGAAGGGTTAATTGTAACGCAAATGTAACATTTAACGAAATAGTCATTGTCGATCAATGAATTTTGGGGAATTTGGGTTTGTCCGATACTCAAAAATGGGTGATACCGGGATTTATTGTCATTAAATTTTCGGGCTTTATTGTCATTAACTTTTATCGAAAATCCATGAATTACAATGGAAAAATTTGTCGCAGCCCTATTCCAAACGCTAATTTCTATCCAAGGGTCAAGAGAGTATTTCGTTCCCAAAGATTCCGACGGAGGCATTTTTGCAATATTACGTACTTAATGTTCTAAATTAGCATGAAATAGTTAATCACAAGTATGAAAAAGCACGATAATCATAGATATGTACAACGATAGTAACTCAAACAAACATTTGGAACGAACCAATTATTTTACCTATAGGAGGTCCGCGAGATCAACTAAAAATCCCTTATATAATAGTAAAAGAAACAGACTTAATCGACTGCAAGAGACCCGTCATAATTATTTTCTGCCACTAAGATTAGCCATATTAATAATATTCATTCCAGCAACTAATCCGACGGATCCGACGGCAATCTCTCTCGCAGACCGATGGAGATGGGCCTGGGCTCAATACCGACAGGAGAAGTGCCCAGAGTTTCCCCCGTCGAAGTTTCTCGATAGAAACAATATAGGGCAAGGAATAGCCGACCAGTGGAGCCCGGCCGAAGAGATCTATCAACAGGCCCGGTGGCTACTCACAAACCTGGAGACCCATCAGTGTCAAGTAAACCTGCAGGTAATCCGAGCTCGCCAGTATCTGGCGAACGTTGAAGAAGATTTGCTGGCGGGTCGGATCGCCGACAACTATTGGCATCCCCAACCAATCTCCTCGACCCAGGACTCGCCAACCGCTACGACTCGAGCCCGCAACACGAAGAGACCGACTATGTCGATCTCGGGCTATACACCCGAGGAATGGGTGGCGAAAAGATTCCCATGAGTAATGATAAAACTAAATTTCGCTGGGTGATCGATTTAAAACAATTGTTTCTTTCGACATTTTGATTTAGGTTGAACTGTTGATAATAAAAATTAAATTTGTGAATGTTTTGTTTTTGTTGTTCTGTTTTCGCTTAATTAAGATTTTTTATCTTTAAATGATTTTGCCTTAATTTGTTTGAAATAAACCTAATGTTATATGATTGTATCCTATCAGTAAACTATCTTTTAATTAGATTATCGTTATTAGCCATGGAAACCACCCAATTGCTACAAAATGAACTACCCCGCGCCCAGAAATCCAACAAATCCTTATACGAACAAATAATTCATCTCACCAGGGAGGTGCAGCAGGTAAAATCTACCTGGGTGGACCCGGCAAAGCTCAAATCCATCCACCAACGCCTCACAGCCGCTCAAAAGGGTTGGGGGGAGGAGCGCCAACTAAATCAGAATCTCCGGACGCAAATAAGGGGACTAGAAGTCGCCCTGGCTGCTAGTCGTGAAAGGGAAGCGGTAACTTACCCCCTTATTTTCGCCCCATCTCAGTTGGCGTACCGGGATTCAATCAACAATTCCACATTAGCCGTGACTCCCTCAGCAGTACCGTCAAGTAATCACCGGCCGGGACGCAAGGAACGTGCCCGACGCAGAGCTGCACGTCTGACAAGCCAATTAAACTAAAGTGTCCGGTACCGCTCTAACACCGAATTAACTTACAGTCATTGTATATTTGTGATCGTTTTTCTTGCTTCATTGAATAAAATTGTAATTATCATTAAACAAATCTAAAGTAGCAGGTCACCAGATATGATTAATATTGAATTGTTATCGACAAGTCGTGAGTACTCACACCGCGTCACCGGAACATCGTTCTATTTCTACCGATCAACATGAGTCTGATCTTGAACTTTCTCACACAGGGGACATTGCAAAGCGAGTATAGGTCTTCCATCGAAAGCTCGTTGAACCCGAGGGTTGTCCGGGCAATTACAGTATTAGTAATAGTGCTCACTTTTTGCGGACAATCCACCCACTAGAACACGATGTGTTTTCACAAATTTTCAGTCTTATTTTTCGGAGAAAAAATTTCATTACAGAACTGTATAACTGGTTGTATAACTGGTTGAGAGCCGTGCATTCAGGCAATTAACACAGGTAAGTGTTTTGCCTGAACACGATCACTCTCAACTGGTGCAGTATTATTAATTGATTTTTTCGAATGGAATTGATGGGTAATTTTTCAATTGAATTTATGGATGACTTTTCAGATCGAATTTATGGATGATTTTTGTTTTTCAAATTGAATTTATGGATGATTTTTGTTTTTCCAATTGAATTTATGGATGATTTTTCGAATCGAATTTGTGGGTAATTTTTTCAATTGAATTTATGGATGATTTTTCAGATCAAATTTATGGATAATTTTGTTTTTCCAATCGAATTTATGGATGATTTATCGAATTAAATTTATGGGATTTTCGAAGTAAATTTTATGGAATGGATACAATGAATTTCAAATGTATGTGGCCGATGTAATATGCTGAATAAATATTTTCTATCTAATGCCTTAGTGCATCGAAACTTTTATTCCAAATGCTTTGGTAAAATATTATTTGTTATTCCTTTTCCGGCCCACAGCCAAAGACACATCACAAGTTAATAAAATCATATACAGTACTCGAACTGTGTAAGTGCGTGTAAAATCGCCAATAGTTCGTGCCCGTGAAGGCTCCGGCGTGCGGAACGCAGGAGTTGGAACGTCAATATTATCCATACATAGGGGAAATTGGAGGTTAAATGAGTAGTCCATTGGCTGCTCCTTCATCATCCGTTTCCTGTAAAATTGACATAATTTTTTAACAACAATCGGCTCAAAATCTCTAACACCGAGTAGTCCAGTGGGCACTCATTAACTATGAAATGAACATACATAGATCTTAAGGACAAAAAGAGGGAATGGGTAGCGGGGAAAATTGCGAAATCGTTGCAACAGTTAAAATGAACAGCCATCGGAAAAAGATTAATCCGAACGACCAAAATCATGAAAAATAATGTTTTTAAATAAGAATTAAATAAATTAATTTGAGTTGAGGCGGAAAATATGGGCGGGACGCTGCTCAAATTTTCCAAACTAATTCAAATACTTAACAAAAATGGTAACGTAAAAATGGAACGTGTAAAATAAGGGCGGAACGCTGCTCAAATTTTCCGAGTCAATGAAAATACTTTGTCGAAAACTGTAGAATAGGGATAAACCGTAAAATAAGGGCGGAACGCTGCTAAAATTTTCGAATTTACAAAAATACTTTATCGAAAACCGAAAAATACAGATGGACTACGGCTAATGTTGTATATCAATAAAAAAATTTTAACGCTGAGGAATAAGGACGGATCCCTACAAAATCTTAATAATAATAACGATAATGATAAGGGTAATGGTAATTATAATAATAATAATAATAATAATAATAATAATAATAATAATAATAATAATAATAATAATAATAATAATAATAATAATAATAATAATAATAATAATAATAATAATAATAATAATAATAATAATAATAATAATAATAATAATAATAATAATAATAATAATAATAATAATAATAATAATAATAATAATAATAATAATAATAATAATCATGGTATTTGTAGTAATGATGATAATAATTATGATAATAATAATAGTAGTAATAATCATAGTAGTAATAACAATAAATATAATGGCAGTTATAGTAATAAAAATAATAATAAAGGTAATAGTAGTAACAATTAATAAAGGTAATACATATAATAGCAACAATGATAGTGCTAGTAATAATAATAGGGAACATTGTAGTTATGATAGGGATAAGAGTAAGAGAACTAGTGTGTGAATACTTAACATAACCAAAGGTGTATCGACCAAAGAATAATCTTCGACATGGACAACGATAAGAAGGACTATGGGAATGGACATAAAGATAGATGATATGAGAGTATAGGTTAACATTTGAAGGAGATAGGAGAATAATGGGACCTAAGAATCAAAAGCGAGCACAGGTCTTCTATCGACAGCTCGTTGGACCCATGGATCGTTCGATCAATTATAGCATTAGCAATAACGCTCACTTTTTGCGGACGATCTACCCACTCGAACACAGTTCCAACGTTGCTTAGCAACGGGTGCCGAGTGGTAAGCAAAGGAAATATTTGTATGGGGTTGTCTGGGTAACAACCATATAGTTTCAAAATATCAAAACCCAGAAACCCACCAATAGTCCGTTTATTAAACATATCTACATGAAAGGATGGGAGGGTCATAGAAACTGTTGAGCCAAGACACGATTTTGTTTTAATGAATCGGTAACAGCACGCAAACACAACACGCAGATTTAAAATCAGACCCATAAAACATCAAATAACCATGCTAAAATACGAGAAAGAAACAATAAAAATATAAAATCGAAAAACACAAAAGTAAATTAAAATAATAAAAAGATGCAACAAGATCCGCACAAAATAAACACAGAAATAACATGAAAACATGAAAGTTTGACAGGAATTTGATAATTCACTAAAAAAGAAAGAGTTCGCGAAAGTTGGAACTAAAATTAAATAATTTGAATTGGAAATCATTCAATTAAAAGTTAAAAAATAAAATTGTCTAATTAAATCACGAAAATAATAAAATTAAGATTAGATTATACAAGAAAATAACAAGGTCAAATTTTGTTTTACCACATCCAATTTAACACGCAAGGTTAGGGTCGTACAATAGGTATATATACCGATTCATTTTCACAGAATTTAAATCTGTCTTAACCAGTCTTAATCAATTGTAACCAGTTGAAACAGTCTTGAACCGTTTTGAATCAGAACAATTTCTACGATTTCTAATGGAGGAATGTTCGAAAACTTTATCCACGTCGCATTCAGACAACCTCATATGAGCTCTGTCTGGGTGTCGGCGTGGGGAAAGGTTTGTAATGAGATTTCGAGAATGCTATTTCATGATTCAACGTTGTATTATGCCAAATATGTACAGTAAACCCTCCAACTGCGCGGTTTTTCATTGCGCGATTTCGCAATTGCGCGGCCAAACCTTTAATACCAAAATTTCGATCTGCGCGCTAAAAATTTCGTAGCTGCGCGGTTTTTTTTTGTTTTTGTCTATTTTAACAAGAAAAATCATGTCAATTTAATTTTTTATGGTGAATCCCGTAAAACTACGAATACATATGGTAGTGAAAATAGTGATTCATCGTATTTCGATGCACTGTATTTTTTATATAAAAATAATAAAGGCAGTTTCATTTGCTCCGGGGTTCAAGGTTTCCAAAGATAGATTGACAGTTTTGTTTTGCGGTAATGCAGCTGGCGATTGTAAGAACAAACCACTAATAATTTATAAATCAGAAAATCCTCGTGCTTTTAAAGGCATATCAAATAACTCACTGCCAGTTCATTGGGTATCAAATAAGAAAGCTTGGATGACTGCAAAGCTTTTTGAGAACTGGTTTTTAAATTGCTTTTGTGTACAAGCTGAAACTTACTGTAAAGACAAAAACATTGCTTTTAAGATTCTGTTGATTGTTGACAATGCACCAAGTCATCCACCACATTTAGCTGAATTGCACCCCAATTTTTATAATAGTAATATTAATTATGTAAAAGCAATGAATTGAGACTGTTTTTATTAGTTTTTATGTTTATATAAATGTAAATATGTATATTAGTCGTTGAATAAAGACTTTTTATTATATTTTTTAATATTTTTGTAATATCTGGAACCTAACCCCATAATTACATATAAAATCGGGTTCACAGTGCGCGGTTTCGGTTTGCGCGTTGGTTTTGTGGAACGTATCTACCGCGCAGTTGGAGGGTTTACTGTATATGCCAATTCAGAATAAATGTTTTGAACTGGGGAATTTAATGTCGAAAATCGTTTTTATGACTTTTGGAAGTTAAAATATAAAGATTTTAAGTGAAGCTTAGAAAAACTCAATTTCAATATGCTAACGGTTTTTATCCTAAAAATAACATGATTCCATAACATATAAAGGCTAAAATAAGTGATTCTAGAACTCAGTTCAGTAAACTCATTTAAATTTACTAATGACTTTCGTCGTAGGAATAACATGATTCTCTAATATTAAAAGGCTAAAATAGATGATTCTGAAAACTCAGTTCAGTGAACCCATTTAAATTTGCTAACTGTTTTCATCGTAAAAATAACACCGCCCCATACCCGTAGTAGTAAATCAGCGGTAGATCCCGGAATTGCCATCACTAACTGACGAATAACTAAAAGAAAAATTTAAACCTCCGTCCCAATCCTATTATTAACTAATCATGAAAATTGTACGTCACGACAAATAAAATCTTCATAAAAGATAGAGAATCTATACGACGGCCACAAGTGGTCATGAGGTTTATTACATACATTAAGGAGATATTAGAACAAAAATATTAAAATCAATTAAAAGGGATAATTATAATCATTAAGCGTAAAACATAAGGAGAAATCAGAACGACCAAGTCCCAGATTAATAATTAAATTAAATTACTTGAAAAAGACCATCCCGTCATAAACGATAACAAAAGAAAATCAAACAAATTGAATATTCCAAATGAATACCATAACGAATATAATATAAAAATCATGCATGGCCAATGCCACCATAAATAACGGTTCCGCAAATTTTTCTCGTATTCGATGTTGACCATGAATAGGAGCCACAACAGTAGGGATTTACGAGGAATAGGTGTAGCAATTCCATCCAAAACAGAATCGAAGAACTAATCGCGACCAAAAACGGACCTGAAATTCGATAACTTTCCAAGAATAACAACCATTAGAACCTCCCGAGTAGCTGACAGAATAAGCTGCATCATAATTTCATCGATAGCCCACGAATACATTCCTATCCCAAAAGTAACATTATTCTAGAAACTTAATTAATCAGTTGACGAAAAGAAAGTCCACCAAAATTACCCGTATAGAAGTTTAATGGAATTTTCACCAATACTAAATAAACCATGAATATTTGGAATAAATTACTGGCACGCATGATCTAACTGACAGGAAAATTGACCTGACATTCATCTAGAATGCCGATCAATTTAGAAATAACTGCAGATTAATTCGCATGCACCATTTCAGAGAGTGCATACACACAAGCGACCTTTAACAGTATCAGGTGTGTCGATAGTAAATGCAAAAAGTCTTAACTCCTGCCTACCCAGCAGGCACACTTACTCCGATATAAGCAGACGATACATCCCGGGTATTCATTTTAATCGTACTAATGGCTAACACTTCGCGATGTCAAACTTCTTCGAATGATAATCCGCGAGGAACCGAAAAGGAACCAATCTACATGGAGGCCCAAGACTCGAAATGGTAATTTCCATAAACTATTAGTTACAAAATTAATTATTCTTCCGAGGCCTAGCTACATGAATTTAACCCAGATGGATACACGCGGACCCCGAAGGTAATGTTGACCTAGAATTTGATGAATCTATTATGTTGTTAATACAATTTGTACTTCCCCATTTGTTCAAGTAAACTGCAGGTGATCATCCAACTGATTTAAATGTCAATTTCAAACCCAATCAGTGAAGATAATAAAACCATTTAAGATTTTCCCATGCAACCTATGGTCCGACCCCAGTTAGACCTGTTCGTAGAAGGAAGGTGTAAATTCCAGCTCTCACAGACCATCAGTATTCGTGATGCATGATAAAATAGAAAATAAGTTAAATTCATTGTATAGTTTCTTAGTTTTAGTTATTCATTCTGTATATGTTACCTATGATAATTTAAACTTGAAATAATTAGCAGACTTAAATTTATTGTATAGTTTTTAGCTTTAATTGTTCGTTCTTTGTGGTAACGACAATTTTGTAATTCAATATTTTCATTTTAAAGGTTACATATGATAATTTAAACTCGGAATGATTTAATAGACTTGTTTAAACAATGATTAGATTTTATTTATGCAAATTCTCTTTAAATATTTTCTCTAATTTTGCATCTAACCATGCTTGAAAATATGATTGTAGCCTTCTAATTTTTATACTTAGATCTAATAGGAAAGAACAGTATCTTGATTAATAATATTTATGATAACTTTATTTTTGTAGTAATTTGAAATTTCTCTTAGGATTATATAGAGTGTATCTATCTTCATCTACAACATGTATCCCAAATCTCGAATATTTGATCATAATTGAACTAGTTAAACGAGGTTAATACAAACTTGGCGGGCCGAAGAATACCTAAATGAAATGAATATGCTGTATGAGATAATATAGGAGTTTATGTCACGTTTCCATTGTAGACATGTACCCCTACCAAATCCTGCAGCAGGAGCTACAACAAGCGTAGAAGATAAACGCAGGACTTCACCAGCAGATCCTGCAGATGACAAAGGAAATACAGCTGACCAAGGCCACCTGGGTGGAGCCTGGTAGGGTATAACGCATTTACCAAAAGATGACAGCTGCACAGAATGGTTGGGCTGAAGAAATGCAGCTCAACCAAAATCAGAAAACTCAATCAGAGGCCTGGAGGTGGCGTTATCGGCGCGGCGATAACCTTCCCCCTTAGTATTCGCCTCAGCACAACTGGCCTACAGAGATACAGCGGCCCCACATGAAGCCCGCAACCAAGCCAATCAAACATCGGCCGGGAAAATCTGAGCGTGCTAAGCGTCGTGCCGCTCACATGAAAGACCAATAATGCTGTTGATATTTTCTGGCACTGTTGTTTAATAAATATTCTTAATTGACTTTATAAATTTGTATGCCTTGTCCTAAAAATAAAATTAACTAATTTAAATTTGAAACAAGTTAGAGGATAAGTTCAATAGTACTAGACACACCAGTGAGGGACCAAGAAAAGAAAGCGCACGCAAACCTTCTAACGGTAGTGCGTTGAACCCATGTTGAAGTCAGGCCAGAGTAGTTCCTGTGTGGCGCTCAACTTTGGCGATCTCAAAACCAATGGTTACATTACCATTTGGGGCGAAGAAACATTTGTAGCTGGGGTCAAGGTCACTCCAACCATAAACCCACACAAAACTATGAACGATATGTCAATGTTTGAGAATAGACTTGGAAAATATTTTACTATTTTAATGAGGCAAAGTCTTGAGTTATTTCAAGCACAAAAAAACTTAGAAAAATAAATATTTTTATTAAATTTAGTGACAATTTATAAAAATGAAACAATGTCGCAAAATTAGTGCATGCATAAATAGGAAAGAAATATTTCATTGTATATCTGATTCATTTTCAAATTCCTTTTTCAAAATATTAAATGACTTATAAACACTATTTCCAATGTTTTCTTCATACGGTCTTTTTAAACTATAATAAATCATATTTTGGCAAGTTTTAAAGACGTTCATATTCTTGTTGACTTTCGAGAATTTTTCATCTAGTTCATCTTTGTAATTTTTATTGTTTAAAATATTTCCATTGATAAGATTTTGACATCTGCCGAACAAGACAATAAGCACAGTCCAGCTGAAAGAATAAATCATGCTCAAATTCATTTCATCTATTGATTTCATTTCTAAATAAAAAGGATATTTGAAAAATACCTCATCGCTTTTTTGGCCATCTTCCAATGTATATCGCCACTGGCGGAAGTTCTGGCTGGTTTCCGTCAGTTTAACCTCAACCCCAAGTTTCGGGCATAATCTCCCAAATACCATGTCGGGCCCAAAATTATCCAATGGCAGAGATGATTCATACAATGTGCTAACGATTTGTGATAATTGACCAATAAGGATTCTCTTATTGTCGCTGTTCAGTTTCGGTAGAAGTTCTCGTAACGGTTGAAAATCTTCTAGATTTGTAATGTAAAAAATTTCTTTTCTCTCTTCGTGGAAATATATGAAATTTTCCAATAAAAAATTGCTAATGATTTGTGTTCGCAAAAAGTATTGAATGATGACATAATTTTTACTATTAATTTCCTTTAAATCTAAATGCTCGCGTTTGATAATTGGATTATTTGTGGAAATTTCTTCTCCATTCTCACAACAGTCGACGATTTTCGCAAATTTTTCTCTTCGAGAACTGTTTTTTAATAATTTAACGTAGTTATTATTTAACATCAACCACTTTCTAAAATCCTCAATTATATCTTTTATTTCTGATTCAGTTTCTTGATCCGTTTTCTCCACTGCAGAAATAATTTCATTGGTTTTGCTTTCAATTGCCTGAACCAAATGCTTTCTTTCATTTTCTATTTTAATTCCAATATAATCTTCGACTTTCGGCAGAATATATTTAATGTCATATTTCAAATTCTCTTTCAAGTATTCCTTATAGTTTTCGATAGATTGGAATCCATTGGAAACCTTTCCTTCAAAGTGGTTAGCGTATTGATCATTAAAGTGTTGTTCAATCACAAAATGAAGATTGAAAATATCATAATCATATTTCAAGGTGCAAAACGCGTGAGAAAAATAGCTTTCCAAATTGTTGGCTTTGATTTCATTGCAAAGAAGATCGAAAGAAACCAAATTGAGATTGACATGAATAATATTAGAAAATAGATTGTTATAACGATTCACGAGAAAACCAATTAAGGATTTCGTGATTTTTTCATATTTATTTTCAATCGACTCATTTGTCAAACGCTTCTCTTGACTTTTTATTATATCATTTATACTACTATCTAATTCGAATTTGTTTGAATCTATTGGTTGTATTTTAATTTCACTGTGAGACTTGTCGTACATCTTTAACAGTTTGTCTTTTCTTGTGCTTTTAAGGGTATAACTGTGAAAATATTTTTTCCTCGTCGAAATAATATCGGAATAAACTATATTAAATTTGGAATACAAATACAATTTGCAGTATTCAAACAATTCTATAATTGTATTAATGGCAGTTATATTAATTTGATTTTCTATTTCAAATAGAAAAGTCAAATGTTTTTTCAATAAAAAAGGCAGCTCATTTTCGTGCGTTAATCTCCAAGTTCTAACTAGTTTGCTCGAATAGCCGATCAAAACTATTTTCCTATCGTCATAGTCGAATTTTTTACTGACACCTTCATAGATATCTTTGTAGTCTTTGTCATAGGTTTTTATGTTTTTCTCATCATCAGGTGTATCAAAATTGTCATCGTCTGAAACATCACTTTCAACAGTGTTTTCATCCTCACTTGAATTTCCTTGAAAGGTTTTCTCTGTTTCAAATGCACGGTCGTATTTGTTGAATAAAAAGATTATTTTCAACTTTTGTCTTGACTGAGAAATTAGGTTCGTACAAAACCCTTCATCTGTGACAGTGAATTTAGGTCCAGCGTCAAAAATGTACACAACTAATTGTGGATTTAATTTTTTAATATTTATATAAAACGCGTCAGAAATTTCTTTTGTTTCATTTAAGCCTGGAGTGTCGATAATGTGAAAACTTTTCTCTTCGAATGTGTATGGTGTTCCAGCATGATAAATCGTTTCCAAATCCTGTTTAATTTCTGGTTCCTGATCAGTTCGACCAACTAATTTATTGTCAACATTTTTCCCATCGAATTCATAGTATTGAAGTATATTGTTTGGCATTTCCGAATACATAATTGGTTTTACTGAATAGAAAATGTGAGTAAAATTCATCGTTGCTGGAATACTGCGACTAGGCAAGATAACCTTTCCGGAAAGAAATTCAATGATACAATGAGATTTGCCTGATTTTACTTGACCACAGAATACCAATCGAATATTTCCTTCATTGAGATCATTGTAAGAGCATCTACATTTTGCTTTGGTCTCATCATCAAATTTTGATAAAAGCAATTTTTCATAAAATTTTTTAAATAATAAATAATTTTCATTATAAATTTTACATTGATTTTGAATCCCAGTTTTAGCAGCTTTGACTTCTACATTGAAACTATTTAGCATCATGCGCGGCTGTAAATGATAAAATTTATCATCTTTCAAAGTTCAATATTGATCTTTAATTTCCGATGATCTGATTCGTCAGCTATTTCGATATTTAGCGCACATTGGTTCATATCGATTTTCTCCATTAATCGAATATGCAATTCAATTAATACAGAATCGTTTCTTATCGGTTTTTAATTGAAAATATCGCGCAAAATAAATTTATGCGGCTTTTTATTATTTTTGGTCAACACCAATAATGAACCATTACTATTAATTAATTAATTATTAATTCGAATAGAATTTTTATATATTTAATAAATAAAATGCCGATTATTAAATATATAGTCACTCAAGTTGATAGAGAATCTAAGATATTTATCAGAAGGTTATAGGGTGGTAAATAAGAAAGAAGAGAGGTGATATTGATGCAATGAAAGATTGAATTTAGCAATTACGGATCAGATAGACAGGTTCCTACTAATTCTGGATGGAGAATTGAAATATTTGGAAGAGTTGGTTAAAAATAAGAGACTTTGGGAGTGCGATTAAAGAAAGTAGGTCGAGAGGACGAGAAAAGGGTAGATATATGCTTCAGAGGTGCCTCAAGAAATTATCTTGGTTTCGCTATAAAGATGGAAGGAAGAAAGTAATGAATGTTTAAATGGCAAGGAACATCATAATTTAGATCAACGGAAAGAATTCAAAGAGATGAACTAATCAATGAGACGCAGATTTTTGGAGGAAGAGCTATTATGCTTCAACTGCTTAAAACCAAATCAAATATAATCAAAATATACAAAACCTTCATTCTGTAGAAAGGATGGTTGCAAGTTGAACCTGCTTCATGTAGATTGATGTGAAACAAAATTTGAAAACACGTTGATGTCTACAGCAAAAGATGATGCACCAAATACATCGCGGAAATATCTCAGTTTAAGGAAACTACCAGTTCGTGGAGCGAAGAGAGTGAAAGAAAATCCATTTCTTGACGATGCTAGCTCAATTAGCTATGTTATTCACGATATTGCTGATGAATTGGGAATTAAAGGAAAATAAGAGATAATCCCTGTGGTAGTTATCGGTGGAAATAAGCAAAAAATGTCAATAAGAACAGTTATGATGACACTGGTAAGCTATGATCGGAAAAAGAAGAAGGAATTTACAGCTTCAGTGGTAAAAAGGGTAACTGGATAAATGAGAGTAATAAATTTGGCAAAAGAAAAATATCAGTGGAGATATTTAAAAAGAATACTATTTTCAAAGATAAACGAACAGCATATTGCGCAAGTGCTTTAACTTTACAAAGATTCTTAGAAGTAGATGGAATAATGAATGATCCAATCGCATGATTGACTCCATTTGGCTGAAATTGAGTAAGTAACGCATCGGTGGGAAAAATAGCGAACCATCGAAGCAATAATACCAAAGCGTTTTTTGGACATGAAGATCCGTTAGAAAACCAACTAAAGACTGAGAGATTGATGAAATCGATTTCAAGGGTATAATTTTACCTAAAAAGGTCAAAAAAATTACGAAAGGACTAGAGATAGTTTAATAAAAGTTGGTGACCATTATGAAGTGAAATTAACGAAGAAAGAAATAATATTGATGATATGAATGGATGGTAACATGCAAGGAGAAACTAATTGTTTTGAAGTAGAAACGTTTTCATTATGGAGAAATTAGTACGGAAAATAAAAACCAGAGAAGGGATAAAAGAAGCACTAATCCTTATGGGAAAAGTTGAGAAACGGAAAGAACAAATAAACTTTGATAAAATTACACAAACGCCATTTACCTAGGTACGCAAAGATGTGGACAGAACATATAGAAAGAAAAAGAGAAGGACCAGAATTCAGGTTTTGTCACAAAATGGGTCATACGAATATCAACTATCCGATAAAGGGAAAGGTAGAATGCTGGATGTGTCACAGAAACGAACACATGATTCTGTGTTGCTCTGGATTTATCTTACTAGGATTCATCACATCTTCATAAGAATGATCTAAAAGGATTTTGAGTCACATTCATTGTTCCAAGGATATAAACTTTCTTTACCATTTTCTCAGGGAGTGTTTTTGACTCCAATATAACGTCAAAAATGTTTTTGATTTATTGTTAATTCAATCCATCAATAAATAGCAATTAACACACTTTTAGACATCATAGTCTGAACCATTTATTTGAGTTTTATTTGTTATAAATATAATAAAGTAAACATAAAATATCGTTTGAAAAGAAATATTATTTATTAATAAATATCCTAGTACAAACGACAGATCATCAATTTACATAATAAAAGTGAACATACAATAAGCACAAATTTATTCCATATAATAAATAACAAAAGCCATATTATGAGCTATTTTGAACAACTTCCTTAGTAGCACTATCTAAATCTTCATCGTTGTAAATATTCTCCGCCATTTGCCAGACCTGTAGAATATTGTCTTCTGAAACCGAGCATATAAGCCACGGCGTGTTTGGGCTCCAACTGAAATCGGATATTTTAGCTGTATGACCTCCGTGGATAAACAGCAATTCCGGAGGACCGTCTTCCGCATCTTCAGGCGACTGTTCTTCACCAATTCTGCTTAAATCCCAAACGTGCAAACGCCTGTCAGTGCCACTAGAAGCCAGGATTGTTTCATGATGCGGTGACCACTGAACTTGGAATATTTCGTCTTTGTGTGACTCAAAGGAATGCAGCTTAAGATTTAGATTCCGAAGATCCCAGAGTGCTACAGTTCGATCGGCACTACCGGTTGCCAGAATGTACTCGGAAAACGGATTAAAACTGATGCAATTGACTTCTGCCGCATGTGCGTCAACTGACTGACTCGGGCGATTGGTAACACTAGTACGCGTGTCCCAAATCATTAGTTGTCTGTCATCGGCTACGGAACCGAATATGTGCTCATGCAGTAAATGCCAACTGACATCCTCAACGACACTAGAATGCCCGGTGAAGATGCTAAGTGCATCAATAATCCGTTGATCACGAGGAGAAGTGTTAATATCCCACATACAAATCGTGTTGTCATCCGAAGCACTCAACAAATACCCGCTTCGCTTAGGATTCCAACTGAGACCGTAACCTTCTTTCTGATGACCTTTTAATCTCAGATCTGGTTGACACAGCCCGTTGGGATCCGGTTTTGCTGGATGCTTTGTGTAGTCAAAAACCAGTACATCGGAGCTGGGTGATTTTGTGGCTATGATTGTGGGGTTTTGAGGGAGATATCGAGCTCGGTTTACTTCCCCATCATGATTAATTTTAATATTGATTTCGATTTTTCCATTGACAGATCCGAAACCACCAAATTCTAAAAATTAATCAGATATATAATTTATCATTATAAATAAAAGAAACATTATATAATACAGTAATACAAAATGTCATAATTGACTTAATCAATAACAATTCTTAAATCGTAAAATACTTTTAGCAAATAATGTTTAAAAAGATTAAAAGAATGAGATTTATTGGACGTATCAATCTTAATTTCTAAAAACTGCCGTGCAAGTATAAATTAATACCTTTTGGTTTCGATTGTTATGATCTGTCCCAAATCAGTATTTTATGAACTGCTATAATACCAAAGAATATGCTTTTGATCGCTGGATTTTAATAGATTCATAAAGTCTTCCAACGTCAACTTAAAAATTTGTACAAAAAAATGAACAAAATACCAGTCCACGAGTTATTGTGAATCGCATAAATCAGAAAAGAGTTTGTTTCAATACAACTTCAATAAAACGTAACAATTAAAATATTCATTTATACATTTGTGGCCTAATTGCCCGATTTGATTTACACCATTAATCTTTAAGTTAAACCATTTATAATCTTCGACGTAATATAATAAATTATGTTGATTTAAAATTAAAATCCAGTTTTTAATATTGTGTTTGTGCCAAATATTTAGATTCTGATTAAATTAATTACAAATAGAGATTATAGAAACAATAAATTAGAAATCTATATAAACCTTTAATGGTCTTTTATAAATAAATGTTTGATAATTTTACAAAAACTGCATGAATATAATTTTAAATATACAATTTTTCAAAATATTTTTCGTGTAAATGATAAAATTTAAACACACAATTTTATGGAGAATGTTTAGATTATGCTTAAATGGAATTTTTAATTATTTATTGAAATCGACTTTTAATCTAAATAATTTTGAAACTTACCACCTTTATCAGGTTCATATTTATTTATATCAAATTCATTAGAATCTGTAGGTATATGAGCAGTAGCTATTAATAAATGATTTTGTTCATCTGACGTGTGAGTACCAAGTATAAGCCTATGCAAACCATAATCTTTTCCCTCTGGACTAAATATATATATAATTATTTTTTAAAAATTAACTATTACCAAACTACATCCGGTAACCACTGAGCAGTTAAGCTTGGCCATTCAAGAGCATGTGTCATTACCAAATCATATAAAAATGGTGTATTTTTCTTCCAAATTTTATATTCTTCATTAATAACTCGTTCTTCAATACCGTCATCAAAGTCTATGAAAATACGTGACCTCATTGAACAATAAATTATAAACCTTTCTCAGTCATGGTTGTAAAATGGTTTCCAAATTAAAAATATTTAAAATTTTTAAAGTATTAGTCAAAGTTAAACAAAAGAAAAATTGTATATAAAATATTCATAAAGATATAAATGCACGATGACACTTACAAGTTTAGAAAACACACTTGTAGCACAAAAAAAAGTTAATGTAAAATTTTTAATTTTTAACTCCTACTCGGAACTAGTTTTATATCTTATTAAAGCGCTGAATTAAAGAGAAAAATTTAAATATCAAATTAAATAATCCTAACATTCGTAATTAAAGAAAATGAGTTGAAATTTTAATAATTATGAACGTAATTTTAAATTTTTGATTGTGTTAAATAGCAATACATTAGGTGTGTTGGGCTAAAACTTGTAGTTAAGATATTTAAATTATCTTGTGTTTAAAATATTAGTTATTTAGCCCTTTTGTTGAGCAAAAACTAAAGTTTTAAAAATTTTTGTTTATCTGGGACGACATCTAATAACATTGGGGCTCACAAAGTCCAAATGGACGAAAATGGTCAAATATTGAATATTTAGCATTAAATAATACAAAAAGTATATCAAAGGGTGAAAAATGAAAAAAATATGTAAAAACTGTTGGGCCAGAACGTAAACGGCCTTGAAAAATGTTTAAATGGATCAGAAACACACACGCAAATACAACATGCAATTTAAATAAACCTGAAAAACACCAATTAAACCATATAAAATCTGAGAAATAAAAGAATTAAATATAAAATAATAAACATAAAAATAAAATAAAATAATAACAAAATGCACCAAGATCCGCACGATACCTACACAAATACAACAAGAAAACACGACAAATTCGACGAAATTAGAAAAATCAATTAAAGTTCATTAAAGTGAAATTTATATTGGAAAATTTGAATTAGCAATAATTCAATAAAAATTCTAAATAAAAAATTATAAAAATAAATCGAAAAATAATAAAAATAAATAATAGAATTTGCTAGAAAAGAACAAGGTCGAATTTTGTTTTACTGCATCAAATTTCACACGTCATAAAATTAGGTATATATACTGATCCATTTTCACATTTAACTTAACCAAAAAACCATAAAAACCATATTTTCGAATCTTGAAGTCAATTTAAAAACTATTCTCGACTATTTTAAATTGTTTTAGAAAGTTATTTTCAGACGAATTTGGAAACATTTTTTAGGTGAGAATTATTTATGGTGGAACCCTCTTTCCACGTCACGTCCCTGCATCTCAATGGAGCTCTGCTCGGCGTTGGCGTGGGGAGAGAGGTATTTATGTCATTTTGTATTATGATTTGATGTTTTTATGGAATGGTTAAAATGGGTAAATTTATTGTTTTATAATTAATAAATATTATGAATATACATAACTTATTTAATATGTTTTCTATAAATTTTCAATTTCGAAATTTTTCCGGCCCACAGCCGACACATCACGCAAGATAGAAAAATCAACATAGTGCAGATTCATGTAAGTGCGTGGAAAATCGCCAATGATATGCACCCGTGAAGACTCAGCGTGCGCAACGCAGCGGTCGTAACGTCAATAATTATCCCTATAGCTGAAGCGAGAAATAAGGAAGAAGTCTCTGGCTGCTTCCTCGTTTCTCAATTCTGTAAAATCGACCAAAAATTATATTACACACGGCTTAAAATCATCACACCGAGTAGTCCAGTGGGCACTCAGTAAATATAATATGAACACAATGTGCGCCTAAGGTCTATTAAAGGGAAAGGATACGGGGGTAAACTAAATTGAAATCGTTGGTTGATAATTTTGATGATAAAAACTCATTAAATAGGTAATTCAGAAATTCAATTATTGGGAAAATTAGATGATTATTAAATGAAAAGAAATATCTCATCGATTAATTTAAATTGAGTAATTAATGATTAGCGAGCGAGGATAGGTAAACCATCGACTAAATTGATACAATTCATTTCTTTTTTATCAAAGTAATAATGATTAATTCTTAACTAAAGTAATATAAATTATTTTTAATAACATTAAAATAATGAACAAGTAAAGGATAAATTTGTTGGTTAAATTCCTTTAGTTCAATGATTATGATTAACGCAATTACGGTAAAGGTAGGAAAAATTTTGGTTAAAAATCAAGTAAAATGTTTAGAAAAATGAAGTAAAGTTTCAATTCACTAAGTAGAATATTCACCTAATCTATTGAAATAAAGTGGCCCATTGCTTAGAGAAATTCGTCTAGTAATTGTCAGAGCAAAATCAGTAGGTTGAATATTAAAAATTAATATAATTCGTTGGGTTAGGTTAATGCAACTATTGATTAAATTCATCAAGAAAGTAATACCTTGGTTTGTAATAGAATAACCCTTCGAGAAAAAAAAATAAAGAAATGTGTTGATTTAAGACAAAAATCCTTTTCCGTAAATTTAATATGAATTCAGGAATCCAACGTAAATCAATGATAATAAGGTATTGCTTAAAATTGGATTAAAATAAAATCGACGCAAATGAGAATAACAAAATCCAGAATAACAAATAGGGCATGAGAAACAATCAAATGTCATATTGATATCACACGAGATAAACATTCATCGAATTGCGATCCCGAAACATGTCGAATAAAATCCCGATAACAAAGGTTCACTTGCGAGATCCGCTATCGAGTTGCCCTAAACGACGATAATATACATTTAAACCACCGAAACAGCAACTTACGGAATAGCTTCAACATAATCGAAAAATTAAACTCCAGTAAAAATATCTAAGATCGATCGGTAACTCCTACGAATAAAATCAGAATAAGTTAAACAGCGGAGGTAAACAAACTAAACAATGAAGTTGCGACGACAAGATCCGCCGGAAATCGTTCGGTTAAGATCATCGAGCGATTCATCTATTTAATTTATCCGATTCAACATCCGGCCTTGACTTAAACGTGTAATTTGTATGCACCCAAAATTGTTATATCAAATTTTCAATTAAATTATAAATTCCAGCTGAAATAATACCCAGATAAAACTTTAGAATTAAAATACATATTGACACTAAAATAAACTAATTATCAGCCTTATCCCACATATATTATTACTTGCACTATTATATAACTTGCTTTGAAGGAGCGCATACTAAAAGGCCAGGCCTATGAGATAAATATAACCCACTTGCCAACTACCCATCGAAGATAAGTGAACCCTAGTCAACCGAGACGCCCGTGAACTAATTTATATATCATCAGAATAGTACTTGAATAGCATAATTGTAAAGAATACATAAGAGAGTCAGAAGGAGACGATCAACGGAATGTAGCACGCCTGAAGTTTCTAGATGAACCGTCATCCGCTTTACAAAAGATATAACTAAAATACAAGCTGATAGACTTAAACAATTCCAATAACATTAGCCTAGGCATCATTTAGTTGAGTTTACATAAAGCAGATAACTTAATTGAACTTAATAGCAATGATATTTTAGACATGCCACTCGAACAAGATGCTAGACAGGAGACGGACAAACAGGGACGAGAAGGAGCCCCGGCAACAACGGAAATATTCGACCAGATACGACAACGATGGCCGTACCCGACTACTTGGCGGATACTAGGCTTGGAAAGAGACCCTTGCGGACTCGCGGGACAACAGTATCCAGCTGCGGAGACATACATGTCCGCACTGAGCCTCCTCACCCATTGGGAAAGGGTGCAGGAGCAAGTAGATCTACAGATGGTGAAAGCGAGGATGTATCTCGCAAACGTGATGGAAGACATCCTCGCCGGGCGAATTGCAGAAGCCTACCCACCTCGTCCAGCCCGCGACACCCGACGTCCGTATCCAGTGGCCACCCTAAAGAGGAAGAGGACATTCGACGAGAGACATTAATTCTTAAGAACACAAACATTGAATATAATTAAATGTCGATAAAAAGAAAATTTGGTTAATGTGTTATCTATATAATTGAATGTTGATAAAAAGAAAATTTTGTTAATTTGTTATCTTCGCCTTAATTATTTACATAGGTCGACCCGTTTTAACAATTATGTTTAAGATAACTATCAATAAAAGTTATACAACTCAATAGAGAAACTTTAATTCTTTTGTACATTGTAGTAATGACAACTAATCAAATCTTGCAAATGGAGCTAGATCGTGCAAGGAACACAATCGCGGATCTTCACAACCAGATCATTCAAATGACCAAAGAGGTACAACAGATAAAAGCAACCTGGTCCAACCCGACAAAGATGAAAGCCATTTATCACAAACTCACGGCGGTACAAAAGGGATGGACAGAGGAGCGGCAGCTCAACCAGAGCCTGCGCACCCAAATCAGAGGGTTGGAAGTTGCTTTAGCAGTCTGTCGGGAGGGGGAAGCGGTGACATATCCGCTGGTCTTCGCCCCGTCCCAGATGCCACGTACAAATCCTCAGTCTACCAATCAGTCCAACGTTCCATCGAAGAGTCGACGCCCAGGACGCAAGGAGCGTGCCCGACGTCGAGCAGCACAGCTCCAAACTATCCCATGAACTCATGAATGTTACACGTTTTTTTTATTGAATAAAATCGTTGTATGTATAGTCAACTCATTCTCGAGGTACATCTGAACGTAAGCGTTATTAGGAATACTTGCATCATGGTTTGTAAGCAGTCGTCCACCTCCGATCATAAATTTTCGTACACATGGGACAAGCAAAGCGAGCATAGGTCTTCTATCGACAGCTCGTGAACCCGAGGATTGTCCGAGCAACTATAGTACTAGCACATGGTACTCAATTTTTGCGGGCAGTCCACCACTTGAACACATTACCAACGTTGCCTAGCAACGGGTGCCAAGTGGCGATCAGCATCATTTTGTATGGCGTTACGAGGGCAACTAGAATGATAAGCAAGATATGAAACCCTGTAACCCACCAAAACTAAATAAAAACTAACAAAATTAACCAATTTCATCACTTTGGCTCCAAATTCATCTAAAACGCTTACATTCTAGAAAATAAATATGAGAATTAAACCTGAAATATAATTAGAAACATAAATTAAAAAGAATCACGAAAATCTGTAAACCAGGAGAAAAGTGATGAAATATAATAAAAACGTGTAGGCGTTTTGTTTTATCACATCAAAGAACATGTTTGTAAAACCCCGCTATATAAGTAGATGCCAGATCGAAATAAATTAATGTTATTTTCTAAAAAAGTTTTAGAGATTTTTTAGAAGAATTGTACCAACTTCGAATTATTTTAAACGTAAGGAACTATCGGCATTTTGTTTTTATTTTTTTATATCTATTATTTAATGTAAAATTCTAGTAGAATGTGAATGAATTTTTTTTTGCAAAAATTTAGATAAGTCTTAGGAAATACCCTACCTTATGTATTTTTGATTTATACATAGATGTCAGGTATTTTAAGTACAAATTTTCAAATTATATGATTTGTTTTTTGTTTTATTGTCGAAATCTTAAATTTTCTAATAATATATAAAGTCAAAATAGTTTCCTCGCATCGATCAATTTACAAGGAGGCTTCGCTCCCATGGTACTTGCCCTATGCGAGATGCCTCATAATTTGTTTTAATTGGTGTTTTTATTTTATTTTATTTACTGCTTGCGGTGGATACTAATGTTACAGCAGCCATATTGATAATTCCCAAAATGACATTAAATATTCATTCAATTTTTGTTTAAATTATGGCTTATAGCCCAACAGAAGCTTCGCTCTCATGGTACTTGACCTATGCAAGATGCCTCATGACCGATCTCCATTATGATCAATAATATGAAATCATTAAATCACATAATTAACCATTTATTATAGTTATGATTTTAATTATCATTTTTGATTACTATTATACATAAATTGCTAATTATATATTCATTATTATCAATCATTATCATATGCCAATCAATTGTAACCATCTGATCGTCTACATGCATACAAGAGAATAAAATAATTTTTCACCAACTAGTCTAGGACTTATACTTCAGTATGGGAGGTACCCGTAGTGAACGCCAAACATTTAGTCATCATGAATATTATCGTTCCTCAAGGAGAGATCGACTAAACAAATTTGGTTTTAATCAACAATAATGTCGGAATATAGTTGTCGAAAATAAAACCTCGGAAGATAATTTTAATCAATAATAATCGTAAATTAAGATTAAAGAAAACAAAAATGTTAGCTATACGAATCAAAAAGAGAACTGATGTCGAGATAATAATATAACTCGATTTTTTGTTTTAATCAACAGGATATTGTTAAAAATCCATAGGTTTATAATATTTAGGTTACATATAAATGGATAACAAAATCATTCTCGTGATAAAATTTTTGAATTTTCTTATTTAGTTTATATATGCCATGAATATAAATAATTATAAAATTATTAAAAGTACATCTAGTCATAAATGTAAATAAATAAAAATTCATTTTGTATATTTAATCATAAACCCTTTTAGGAAAATTTCAGATGGAATCAAGTCAACAAATGATACAACAAATGAAGAAATTCCTCAATATAAATGAAGATAGTTTAGAAGAGTTAAGCCAAAAATGGTAACGAATTAAAAGAATAAAAGATGAATGGTTATTGAAGTCCAAACCACATACAGAAATAGAATATGTTATGGTAGGAAAGGTATGGCCAACCTTAGATATAACAACTGAAAAAATTTATCGTTTCAAAAAAACGAGAGTGATACGAAATTCAATTTACAATGTGACAATATTCAAAAACAAATAGAAAGGATTAAATCACAAAATGCCAGAGTTGTAAAGGGCGAGAAGCAAATATATTAATATTACCATGTAGTTATTTATGTTATTGTCAGGAATGTATAAAAACAATGAAAATTTGTAATTTCTGTAAAGACCAATTGATAAAAAAATAATAGTTTATTATTCATAATAAAAAGCTGTATGTGGTGGTGAAAATAAATGATTAGTGGTGGGTTTCTGGGTGTTGATATTTTGAAACTATATGGTTGTTACTGTTGGGCTCAGAGCCACAATTTAAACAAAATAAGAATAAAAATTAAAGTTAAAGAGCGGAAGTAATGGAAGGAATCACTGTACATAAACATGCACCGCACCAAGATATTAAAAATCAATAAATAACATAATAATTAAAACAAAATAAAAACAAAACAAAAATTAAATAAAACAAATAATTAATTAAAATTCGAAAATGCCTACAGACGCAAAAAGAAAACATAAAGAAATAAAATAAACTGCCAAAACCTTGCAAAATAAGGTTTAGAAAAAACATAGGCAGAAGTGGCGGCCAGAAAATAAATAAAAAGGGCTAAAAATAATGTACAAGAAAATAATGACAAAAATAAAATTCAAATATAATATAAATTATATATCGAAAAATAAAGAAAAATATACAAAAAATAATAAAAATAATTTTAAAATAACAAAATAATTAAAAAGCCCTAAAAATGGCGGAAAATCGCCTATTGGTCGCACACATGCACGAAAATACTATAAATACAGTGATGAATTTCATTAAATCTAATCTTATGCTTTATTGAAAAATTCAATTTTCACACTACAGTCTCGACAAATTAAGTAAGGAACCTTTCGTTGTTATTTAATGTAATTGATTTTCATTTTTATGATGCATTTTATTCAAATTAAATATTTTTTCGATGTCACGTTTCATTTCATTAATAACTCTATATCCATATATGTATATTTATATGTTCGGACCCTATAAAATCATATATTATGTATAGAAATAGATGGTTCATGGGACCGACCGTGTGCCGGCTAGTGGGTGAAAACCCTTAGTTGAGCTCGTGGGTCATGCCTCGTGAACCCCTTGGCAGTTCGCAGTCGGTTCCGGCTTTATGCACGGGACCGCTACGCAGGGCGCCATTGTATGCTCGAAGCGGCTGCTGAAAATGTGGCCGGAGCGAGTCGTTTAAAATCACGGGAAGAGCGGAAGACTTCAGTTAGGGGAAAGCTAAGGCGGATCATGCTTTGATCTAAAACATTTTTTAAGTATTCCGAACGAAAATGTGCAAACAGAACTGGGCAGCAAGGATAGAATATAGGTCGAAAATGATGAAAAATGTTTTCTTTTGTGCACATAGCTATTAAATCAAGAAACTAAATAATAGTAGGACAATCTATTGCAAATGACAATTATAAAAATTACCTTGCCGATAAATGCTCCGCAGGAGAGCAGCACGATTGACCATTCCAAATTTTTTTTCTCTGAAAATAGGCTAAAGAAAAATCCGCGAACGCAAATGTCGCTTTGAATAAGAACTCCACCAACATCTTATAGCTAAGACATCCACCGCGAATACAGGCAGGTGACTCGGAGAATGATTTAGGAAATCCACATCCAGTAGGGCGAGCAAACGTAAATCATGATGTAAAAAGAAAAATCCAAAAACGCACAAATACGTAATAATTTATTCACGGTCTATTAAGCCGTCATCATATAAAAATTGTCTAACAGTTGCATCGATCCGTATACAACTTTTGTAGGCTTGATAACTTGTATTTCAAAAATCGATATAATTCACTTGATATAAAAGGTAGTTTTTCATCTCGTCGCCTGGATTTAATTCGTCTTCGGTATCAGGACCATCGCGGGAAAAAACGTAAGCTTACATATTAGTAGTACCCCATTTTACATAAGTTAACCTTAAATATAAATTTGGATTTTGAATTCTATAAATTAATAGTCGATACCATTGTATACCAGTTAATCTTGAATACAAATTTGGATTTCGAATTCTATAAATTAATATTCGACACCATTTTACTTAAATTAACCTTAAACATAAATTTGGACTTTGAAATCTATGAATTATTATTTAATATCATTTTATATAAGGTAACATTGAAGATAAATTTAGGTTGTGGAAGCTACAAATAAATATTAAATGTCAATTTTAACCTCCAAGATCATAAATCATCATTAATTTAAATCTGGGAAACCGTAACTGTAGTATTCACTGTCAATTTAGGGAAACGGAAAATTATTATTCGATGTCGACATAAATTTTGAGAAAATCTGAATTATCTTGGCCTTTGGGTAGAAAACCGCGAATTATCACCCAACGTCGAGATTAATTGCGAGAATTGTAAATTATCAATAAAATGAATTTTGAATACTATTAAACCTCAACCTTAACCTGGAAACCGATAATTTATTATTAAATACTATAACTCGCGAGTAGGTAATAACAGAAATTTTAGAATTACGCTATATTCCAAATTAAATCAACTTAAACATTATTAATTATCAATAAAAAAAAATGACCGAAACCTTAAAAACTACCCTTCCATATTTGACAGCTTAGATTGTAATTAAATGAACCACTGCCCTTTAAGTCGAAATACTAATTACGCTAGGTTGGTTCAAACTTTCGTCATTGTTTAATTCGATCTTGCTCTCAACTACTAACCTGAAACTAAGGTCGCCATGTTTTAAATACTTTTATTGTTCATTCGTTACAAGTTGTTTGGCTAGAACTTTTGGCCATCCGGATGCAGTGTTTACGTTTGTAAGCGGTTTTTGATAACAGGTTCTTCTTTTGAGGTGTGAATGTATCACCATGGTTGAATCGTGGTTGACCAGGTGCATTGAGTGAAATAATTACCTTCTGTGTAAATGGCCATAATAGTTTTCCACTCCATCACCATTTGGATATACTTTCATTGTTAATCGGTAGCCTACTGATTTCGTATAAAACTTTGGGCTTGATATTACTACTGATTTCCCTTCTTTTGCTGCTTCTACCTTTTCCAGTCAATTTTGAATTTTTTATTTGAATGGTATTATCCATTTCTCTTCTCGTAACTCTTCATCGTATTTAGGTAACCATTCCGATTCATCTAACATATAATCTGAAGCTCCTTCGTCGTTGAGTTCATCTGTATTTCTTTTAATAATTCTGGTGAAATTCCATTCGGTAAATATTTAATCCATTTTTGTTCTATTATATATTGTTCTAATTTCCATCGAGCCTCTTTTTCATTCAATACTTTTATCCATGGTGTAATTTTGCAATCAGTATCAGCATCATTTCTCCATGCGTTATATATTTCTAATATTTTATCCATTTTTCTTTCATTCTAGTTTGCAATTTTATTATTTGTTGCTCATCTTTTGCTGGTTTTTTTATCCTTCCCGACGGTTCGTCCATTGCAATTACTTTGATTATTTGCCCATTTTCCAATATTCATAATTCGTATATCGGAGTTTGATCATCTTGTTCTAAAGAGTATCTACTGTACATCAATATGGCATCTTACATCATCCCATTGTCGCTGCTTTCTCTTACTTTTCGCAGAATTTCTTGATCGATTATAGCTATTAGTTCAACTACTCGACAATCTGGATCGACGGTGATGCTTTGTTGCTCACCATTGGGTAACTTTATTTTAATTTCTATTAATTCTATTTCTCTCATTTCTCTCTGGTATTTACCATATTTACTAATTAATTCTGTGGTCCGTTGGTCTTCAAATCGTATTATTTCTGTATCTCGCACATTTTCGACAAATATTTTCATCGATTCAGGTCTTCTTGTATTTATTCGGTCGATAAATTTTCATGTCTTGTCGATTGCTTGTTTTATCTGGTTTTCTCTAATGTGTTGTTTTGCCAATTTCTCCATTCTTGGTTTTATTTCGTTCTCGTAAACTTTTTTTATGTTATTTAGAATTTCTGTTACTTGTTTCTCTTCTCGATTCTTTTAAAGCGATAAGATATTGATTTTTTCTGACCATATCATTGCGTCTACTAGATGTATATCTGCTTTGAATTTCCAACCATTGTTGTATAGTTGCTCGTTTTCTCAGCCAATTCACATCTTTTCTCGTACCCATTGATATAATTCATTCGTGCTTGTTCCTGTTAGTTGGATCATTTGCGTTTGGATTTCTGGGTGTTGTATTCCTTCTTCCTTCTGGTTATATTATTTTCCTTTTTCTCTTTATTAGTAATATATTATTCTTTTCTCTTGTGTAAGATTTACTCTTTCCTCGTGACCAAACGCACTCTACTGAGGATCTGGCGTTGAGGTTATTGGAGAGGAAAACTGACCCTGCGAACTGCCACTCACTACGGATACCTCCACACCGAAGTACTAGCTCGAGACTAAGTATTCAAATTTTTAATTTAATTTCTTGTGTGCATGTGGTTATCATAAATTAATCAAATTGATAAAAATATAAAATATAAAAATATATATCATAAGAATGGTTAGTAAATTAATTTAATTGAATAAGTATGATGGATCCCGATTGTGCTAGCTCGGATCATCTTTAATGCATACCATGGAATAAAACGTCTATGATATTCAATTGACAAAACAATTGATTAGAATAGCGGTAGTTATAAATTCTTAATAGTTAAATTTCATTGTAAATTAAATTAAAAAATAAATCGAATTGGATAGTAAAATTTAATGAAAACCACTAAGGTTACAACTCCTAAATAAAAGATTCACATATAGACTAAAATTAATAAACAAAAGTTGCGTTCGGCATTAGTTTAAATATTAAAAATTTACTGACAACAGGCAATAATGAAAAACAAATAAAATAAAATCATCCTTACTCCTGATTTCTTTTTCTTTACTTGTGAAAAATTTTAAATTTAAGTGTATCCATTTTGTCGATTTGACAGACTTATATATGATCGATTTTTACGCATTTTTTAATGCGGTAAAACAAAAAAACTACACGTTTTTACCATATTTCATCACTCTTCCCTTAATTGTCAGATTTTCATGATTCTTTTTTATTAAAGTTTCTAATTACATTTTAAGCTTAATTATCAAAATTATTTTCCAAAATATAATAGTTTTTGATGAAATTGGATGATTTTGTTAGTTTTTGTTGTTTTACAATTCTTTTTTTAATGTTTTTAATCATTTTTTATATCTTTTTGGTATCTTATTATACTTTTTTATTATTTTTTGTTTTGTTTAACGATAAATAGACGATATTTGGTAATTTTTCGTCCATTTGAAATTTGCGCTACTAAATTATATCGGAAGTCGTGTCAGAAAAACAAAATTCTCAAAACCTTAGTTTTTGCCCAACATAAGTAAGGAAGATTTTTAATTTTTATTATTATGATTTTAATTTGTATATTATATACATTATTTGATAATGATTTTGATTGATATATTTTTTTGTAAAATAAATGTTAGAACCAAAGAATCCGATTTTAGTTTTTCAAATAGATTTATAGGTATTTTAGATTCATCTAGAAAGTATTTCACAGTAAGTCAAGAAAGCTGTGAATTTTCAAAGATTCTACTTTTTTGTGTTTCATTCACGATTTAAATTATTGTTTAAATTATTTTAAATTATTGTTTTTTAATAATTATTTTCGTGATCTAAATTTCATCACTGGTTCATAAAATTATATTTATACTCAAAATTTTGATTCATAAAATTGTGATTATACTCGTTATTTGATAAAATATATTCATAGAGTTATATTTATATTTATAATGTTTATTCATAAAGTTTCAATTATGCACATAATTTAATAAAGCATGCTCATGAAGTCCCATTTATGCTAAATATTTTCATAATGAAGTCGCCAAATGCACTAAGAAAAGAAATTTGACGTCTGGGCTCAGTCTAGTGATTTGGAGAAGTGTTGGGCCAGAACACAAAATGCCTTGAGAAATGTTTAAATGGATCGGTAACATACATGCAAACATAACATGCAAATTCAAAAATTAAACCTATTGAAACACCAATTAAACCCTACCAAATATGAGGAAAAAGAGAATTAAATATAAAATAATAAACAAAAAAAATAAATTAAAATAATAACAAAATGCAACAAGATTCGCATGATACAAACACAAATATAACACGAAAACCCAACAAATTCGACAAAAATTGTTAAATTTAATAAAAGTTCATGAAAATGAAACTTAAATCAAAAAAAATTTGAATTAGAAATAATTCAATAAAAATTCTAAACGAAAAATTATTAAAATAAATTAAAAAATAATGAAATTAAAGATTAGAATACACTAGAAAATGACAAGGTCGAATTTTGTTTTACTACATCAAATTTAACACGCAAGGTTAGGTACAGAAAATAGGTATAAATACCGATTCATTTTCACATTAAAAACACACCATTTTTCAAACCAAAAATTACTTTTGAGTTTTGTTTAAAAATCTATTTCGAAATTTTTAGGTGAGACTTAGTTTTATTTGGAACTCTCTCTCCACGTTACATCCTCGCAACCTCGGTAGAGCTCTGCTTGGATGTCGGCGTGGGGGGAGATGTATTTTTATGAAATTTTTGATTGAATGGAATGGATCAAGTAATTCTGTATTTTGCTTTTAATATATATTAATAAAAATTTATAATGTTTAAAATTTGTTTTTCTTAAAATTAATTAAACATTTGTCGAAATTTTTCCGGCCCACAGCCAAGACACATCGCAAGTTAGTAAAATCAACATATAATTCAGATTCGTGTAAGTGCGTGGAATATCGCCAATGATCTGTGCCCGTGAAGACCCGGCGTGTGGAACACAGGGTTGGAACGTCAATACTATCCCGTATAGAAGAAACGAGGAATAAGGAAGGAGTCTATTGGCTGCTTCCTCGTTTCTCATTTCTGTAAAACCGACCTAAATTCTTTCACACACGGCTCAAAATCACCACACCGAGTAGTCCAGTGGGCACTCATTAAATATAATATGAACATAAAGTGCGTTTAAGGCTTATTAAAGGGAAAGGTTACGGGGAATAAATCAATATGAAATCGCTGCTATAAAAATTAAATTACTAATGAATTAACTTAACTTTGAATTAAAAATTTTTTAAAAAAATCAACCCAAATTTCTATTAACTTTGAATTAGAATTTTTAATCAATTCAAATTTCTAATAAAATGGAGAATTTAATCAGGTTCTGAGTCAAAGCATAGACGCATTTAGTACGGTTTATAGAACTAATTCTAGCTATTAAGCAATCATACCAACCGAATAATTGGTTTTATATAAAAATTTCTAAGGTAAGCATCGTAAACTGTTGATAATCAATAAAATCTTATACTATAATCATCATAAACATTGTAAAAAGTTACTTTACTATTAAATATCTTGAAAACAAAATTAAAGCCATATAAACTTTCTTTTATTAAAATGAAAACACCCACTTACTAAAATTAGGCATAAAATGACGATTAAAACTCCAGTTCAATCATACCGAGATGAGAAAGATACAATCCAGATGGCAAGCAGAGTAGTTTGATGTTATTAAGTTAGGATCCCGTCAGAACCAGAACCAATTTTCATTATCATGATGGTGAACAATGATTGACAGAATCAAATCTGAGTAAGTCGCGACACCAGAAGGTAAATAAATCCGACGAAATAATTTTTGCGAACGAGGAAAATCCCCTGAAATTTGCACCGAAATTAATTAATTAAATATATACGATAAATTACCAAATGACCAGAGAGAGATAATGAACCGACAAAACTTTCCAATAAATCAACTGGGCGATCGATAGCGAAAAGAAAATTCCAAAATGCACTGATTCCCTGAATTCACCGCATTACAAGCTAAATAAGAAATTCATTATAATAAAAGTTAACTCATAAAACTTACCCGATAATTCACAAACTCGCAACCCTAAAAGTCCACTCGCCTAAAATGAATTTCGTAAACTTATAAGCTACAAAGTAAACAATATTACCTCAACGAAAATTCGCCGACATCTCCGGCGATGTAAACATCCACCCCGTTGTAGTCGCGTTGCAATCGACATTCACATCCTGTCCATCTGGTTCGATCATCCGGCACACCGTACCAATATATCCACCGACGATAGTAGAAAACACATCATTTTTAAATAACTAAAATCATGGATTCACTAAATGGTTCAGGTGAAGATCCAAAAATCCATTCTCAGGATATCGCAGAAGCCCCTTTGACGAGTAAGTTTGATTATTTCTAATAACAAGATTGTAATTGTACTTGAGCCATAGAAAACAAGTCTGAATCAAAATCTTATCGTTTTTCCCCGCCAAATGAAAACGCACGAGTCAGTAAGCAAACTCTTCGAATTAAATATGATGACCAAATAATTCCATACCTAATGGTACATTGTGATATTCCCGCACAAGACCGATTGCCAACACGACAAATCCCTGACATTGCACTGTTGAGTACAACAACCAATTCCATTGCTATTAAATAACATTATTCGCCATCATCGATCTCATTGATCTTCCGCGTTATAAATATTCGAATTAACAATTTCTATTCCGGTTCCCACCACCTAAACAACCGCTCGACGATCATTTTTTGGAAAACGAATTTCTTAGATATTTCATCTCAGTAATCCAGGTTAAAATTCTATCTCGTAAAATAAAATATTGACATTACGATCTCTCCAAGTATTTTTTTTTCTTTTATTTATTTTAGTCGAATCGATAGATCGTTTTATTATTATCATCCCTACATTCAATTCAGGTAATTTAATTACTCAATAAACCGAATGAGGAACTTCTCTCGAATAGACCCTTACGGCATAAGAATGCGTAACCCCAGTAGCTTTAGAGTACCGATTTCCCTGGTTTCCAAATACATACCAGATCTGTTAGTAACACACGTCCAACTTCGAGTTCCATGAGGGTTAGCGCATTTAACAATTAGTTAATTCAGTTTTTTTTTAAACGACGAGGAATTTTATATAATCGAGAACCACAAGATAGCCAATCCAATCTAAAATGCCAAGAGAAATACTGAATAATAACGCTTTTCTCACCAATTTTTCCATTCAGGACAAACTGGAGCTATCGTAGAACTCCCCGCTCATATCGTGGAGCAATGGCGGCAGGCATGGAATCGAGTGTATCGAGAGCGATGCCACAACATACCAGAAGACGACAGGCAGGAGGATATCTCACCAGAAGACTTTATGCGACAGTTCAGAAAACTGTCTAATGAACCAAACCCATCCCAAGATATACTAGCTCAGGCCCAAGAACTCCTGGAAGGTCTCCTGCATCACCAGCGCCACGTCGAGGCTGCTGTAGAGTGGGCCACGAGATACTTGGCCAACGTCCAAGACGACCTAGCGGTGGGGCGTCTAGCAAGCAACTATCCACCTTCCCCTAGACCGACCCGAAATACCAAGAGGCCAGTGTTTGTGATCCCTGGTTACTCCCCAGAAGAAGGGATCAAGCGATTCCTCACAGACGAGTAATCATCTAAAACAATGACAATTAATGATTGGAACATTTTGTTATTTAGTATATTATTAGAATTCTAGACTTAAAAATTCTTTTTCTTCTTTTGTTATTGTAGATTCGTTTCATAAATATGTTTAAGTTTAATTACACTTGTTATTATAGCAATCATCACAGAAATTCAACCCTTATTATTCTAGAAATGGACCCCGTGAAATTACTACAAACCGAATTAACCCATGTGAGACAGGTCAATAAGAAACTCCATGACCAACTCGTCCAAATAGTCCTGGAAACTCAACAAATTAAGGCAACGTGGATAGAGCCAAAGAGAGTCAAACCGCTATACCAAAAACTGGCCGCGGCGCAAAAGGGATGGGCGGAAGAGAACCAATTGGTCCAAGGCCTGAAGACTCAAATCCGGGGGATAGAGGTAGCGTTATCCGCCTGTCAAGAAGGGGCAGCGGTGACCTACCCCCTAGTCTTCGCCCCTGCTCAATTGGCCTATCGCGAAGCGAGTGTTGCCCCATCCGCAACCCTAACGTCACCTACTACCACGACCACTACTCCACTCCCAACAGTAACAACCAGTCGTCGACCTGGACGTAAGGAGCGGGCTAAGCACCGAGCCGCTCGATCTTCAGATAAGTCTGGATTTTTATAGTTCGTGTATTTAATGGATAAATAAAGCGTAATAGGGATCGTTGTTTATATATATTGTAGTTCCTGTATACATCTTGTTATATTTATATCATCTTAGTGGTTTGAAACAACCTTGTAGAAGGGTTTAAATAAGAAGTACCACCCATTTTGTTTCCAAGCTAATGTCATCAAAATAGTCAGATAGCCGATAGAAATTTAGACGCAAGGGGACCAAACAATTTAAAAGCGAGCATAGGTCTTCTATCGACAGCTCGTTGGACCCAGAGATCGTTCGGTCAATTATAGTGTTAGCAATAACGCTCACTTTTTGCGGACGATCTACCCACTCGAACACAGTTCCAACGTTGCTTAGCAACGGGTGCCGAGTGGTAAGCGAAAGGATATTTGTATGGGGTTGTCTGGGTAACAACCATATAGTTTTAAAATTGTCAAAACCCAGTAACCCACCAGAAGGTTAATAGTCTGCTGGTAGTCCGCTGGCTCAGTTTCCTTCACTAAATGGACCAATGCTGAAATGGGGTCTTTCCGATGAGAACACCTCGAGTGTACGTGTTACAATGTATGAATACATATTCAAATGACACATCTTTGAATTTCAATGTTCATTATATATTTTTTATTTATTAGTTTTTTAAAATTTAAATTTCATTTAAAATTCATATTGATTTTAGGTATGAAGGTAATTATTGTTTACAGAGTTTTGGTATCTTTATGTTCGGAGAAAAGAGAAATTTTTAAATAATGTTACTACAAATGATATTACTTGGCAGTAAAAATTTGTACAGACTAAAGTAGTTTTTATGCAAGGCCGCCCTAATCACAAGGCTAAATAGTAGGTTTTGTGAGTGGTAGTTTAGCCAACCTGAAATCATTATAAATCAGTCTAGGCCACTAACACCGTCAGATCAAGTATTATAACGCACTACATACCCACGTAATTCATAAGAGTTTTTAAGAGAAAAACAAACAAAAGCTTCAGGTAGGAGTTTTCTATAAATTTGAGATCTAAACCAAAGCAGAAATCAATAAATATAGAATAATGATAAAAACAAGAATCAAAGTAATAATAATAATTGATAATAATAACTTTGATAATAAATGTGTAATAAAATAATAATGGTAATTTTGAGGGTCATAATAATAATGAATGATAATAGTAACGATGCCAATCGTAGCGATGAGAGTAGATGTAATAATATTAATAAAATCCTACGATAATAATAATAATAACAAAATGGATGATAATAACTACCATATTGGTGAGAAAAATAACCATAAAATCGGAAATTAGAACGATGAGAACATTAACCATAAGTATATTCAACAAAAAATTGAAAATAATGAGCAGTACAATTACAATGACATTAGAAAGGTAGGCAGATCAACATCGTTTATACAAGTGCCCCACGTAATTTAGAAGATTTTTGAGAGAAAAATAAACAATAGTTTCGCGTAAGAGTTCTCAATAAATGAATTAGAGTGAAGCAGTCCCCCGCACCCACCGTTACATCCAAAATAATATAAATAGAACGTCTTTAGCACATATCAGCCATAAAATCGAGAGTAGGAAGATAACGAACACCCAGAAAATTACATCGATGAGGAAAGCTAGAGGTCTAGCAATGGGGAGAAATCATCGACTTGGATCCTCCACGACCTTCTGACCACCAGCAGGATGTTACCACGATCTTCCCCGAGAGAGGTAAGGATCCTTTCATTATTACGATTTATGAAAAATATCTAAATTACCGAACGTAAAATTAAACCATGGCATTATTACGAAGACCAGAAGCAAATATCACAAAGTCAGTAGAAGAGACATAACAGAATCTCATGAGTCAGGAATAATTAAGATGCAGGATGCACGCACATTCAATTATTACATTTATATTACTAGATACAGAAAATATAATACGGAACCAAATATTACTTTTATTTTATTTTCCAGCAGATACACGTCCAACAGAATCTGAAATCCGGAGTGACAACGACTGGGTGGCCATTCGAGTAGCCCCCGACCTGACAACACACTACATGCAGTCATTATGGGACGTCGGCTGCAGCCTCTCCACGTTGGAGGATAGTAGTTGGCCCATCAGAGAAGGCTCCTGCAGGACGATATCTAGGTACTCAGTCTCACCATCAAGCGGGAACCCGGCCGAAATTCGGCTCGAGAAGCGCGACAGCGCGCAGAATTTTTGGTCTATAGATTGGAAGCCTTAGTCCGAAAGTTTCAATGGAAAGTGAAGATGCAAGGAGACGATTGGAAAGAATCAAAGCCGCGATTGCCTCAGGCGAGATCCCCAGCACAGACGAATATACGCCGGACTATGGCGTCTCCTTCAAGTTGAGAGATCCAGCACTCACACGGATGTGAGCACCCACAAACATTGTCCTTCAGGTTAACTTATTCAATGGCCCAATCCAACACCGGGACAGAAGAGATGAGCACTTCTATCAGTGCCAACGCCCAATTAAAAAGGAACGAAATAAATGCATGCAGTCACTACAGAACCAAAGATTTGAAGACCTTACTGAGAGTGAAATCACGAGCTATCACCATTCGTTGTTAAACGTTAGTAAAATTTAGTTTTTTTAAATGAACTTTTGTATATAATTCTTATTAAATGAAAATTTGAGGCATATCAAATGAGTTTTAATTCAGTAGGACTTAAATTGTAAATTCCATACTTAGAATATGAATAACGAAACCGAAGCCTCATGTGTTAATACGACATAAAAATCCATAACTTAATAAATATAGTTCATAATTTTACGCAAAGTTTTTTTTAAAATTGTGATATTACCAACACCATAAAGAATCTTTGATTTCGTCACCACTCATCATGTTACAGTTCACTAATACTTTCACTTCAGGTATGGATGCCATTCACGTTATTAATCAAGAACTATCCCGTCTACGAGAAGCCAAACTGGATATCCACCACCACCTATCGCAAGTCAGCAAGGAATGCCAGGAAATCAAATCGACTTGGGTCAAACCCGAGCGGGCGAAGAATGTTTATCATAAGATAAATGCAGCTCAAAACGGCTGGCAGGAGGAACGGCAATTGGTACAGGCATTACGTACTCAGATACGCGGACTGGAGGTAGCGTTAACTTCTAATCAAGAGGGAAATGCAGTTACCTACCCATTGGTCTTCTTCCCAGCTTAGTTGGTCTACTGCGATCACGGAACCAAGAATAACAGACCCCACTCTCGTCCAGGAAGGTCCGAACGAAGACGATGACGCCTAATTACAGCCAATAAGCCCCATGGAGAACAAGAACAGATCAAATGAACTAGTCGAATGATATGATGAATTGATGAATTGTTGCGGTGTAGAAAATAAATGTTTTACTAAACAATATGATAGCTATAGTTTTCTTGTTATTCATTTATTTTGCTGTAAATAAAGAGGCTCTAGGATTCGGAGAGATGTAGGAAATATTCAATGTGAAAGTTAGGGACGAATAAGTGTAAGTCGAGCATATACCTTCTAAGTGTAGCTCGCTGAACCCAACTGAAGAGAGGGCCTTAGCAGTTTTAGAAACAAAGCTCACCTTTGGCTATCTCAGAACCATTATTTACATTACCAACGTTGCATAGCAACGGGTAACCAGTGGAGTCGAACGATTGTATGTCAAGGGTTCAAGGTCAGACAGTCCACGAACCCTACATTAATCATGACAACATGGATCACATTTCACTGGAAACCGTCCATTGGAATATGCATCTCCAACGTCATTTATGACGGGTATCCAATGATCTCTTATGGACATATCTGATGGAAACCCTTTAGCAAATCTTATTTTATTTTTTACCACAAGTTACCCAACATTTACATTACTAAAATGGGGTTTATGCTTTACTTACGCTTGCTATATGGTAGCTAGACCACTGATAAAAACCAAAAATTATTTTTATTACCATTTGAAAATGACATTAAAAATATTCTACAAATTATTTGAAATATACAAACATATACCAAAATATTTAAATCACATTATGGTTTATATAATTAAATATACATTGAAAATTCTTAAATTATTCGTGTTTTTAATTCAATGATTTTAATTAAAAATTATCTGAATTTTAAATTACAATTTTATGAAAACACTTTTAAAATAGAAATTATTTGTTTGTTCAAAATTTCTTTGTTTTACAGCAGTTAAGTATACAATGATTGAAGGTAAATTTTGTTAAAAAAAATCATTTTTTGCAAATTTTAAATAATTTTAGAGCTCTCTAATGATAGCAATAGTTTTTGCAAAGATTATATCAGATGGAAAAAGAATACCCCGTTTTTATATGATTTGGTAATGACTCATAATTTAACTTGGCCTAGTCTAACAGTTCAATGGATGCCAGATATAACTAGGTATTTTTATTAAAAATAGAATATTCTATAAATAAATAAAGACTTGAAGATAAGGATTATTCCACTCAACGAATTATTGTTGGTACACAAGCTGAAGAAGAACAAGATTATCTTCTCATTGCATCAGTGACTGTACCAAATGAATATAAATGCTTCGAATCCAAACATTATGATGCTGAGAAAGATGGTCAAAATATATAAATCATTAAATTTTATAATTTTAAATTTAGAATTTGGAGGATATGGTTTAGTTACTGCTCATACAGATATTAGTATTAAAATTAATCATGATGGATGTATAAATCGGGCTAGATATTTACCTCAATGTCCTAATGTAATCGCAACTAAATCATCTAATGGAAATGTATATTTATTTGATTATACGAGACATCCCAGCAAGCCTGATCAAAGTGGCAAATGCAAGCCTGATCTCGTTCTAAAAGGACATTCTCAGGAAGGTTTTGGATTATCTTGGAATATAAAAAACGCTGGTGTATTACTTAGTTCTGCAGTGGATGGAGTAAGTTAATTTTCGATATTTAGAGGACATTTTTTTTATCAAATTCTATGATGTCAGCTAATTTTCATAATAAATTTTAAATTGAAGAAATGGTTCAGCATTCTTGACATTTGAACTAAAAATTTATTCTTGACAATTAATAAATTTTTAACATAAAATATATTTAAAATCAAAATCATAATCTTGATAAGAAAAATGACATAGACATCATAGATTTTAAAAATTGTAATCTGAACTCAAAAATATACGCATAAGAATGACAGACAGAAACCAAATTGTGATTTTCTTATTAGATTTATACGTATAGTTAAAATTAGTATATACAATATTAATTAAATACCACTTTTTTCTCAATCTTTAACTATTTAGCTTCGAAGCGATTTGTAAAAGTTGCCCTATCTATAGTGCTTTTGTTCATGCCCGTAAAGTCTTATATACATCTTTTTATCATAACATTCTATTAATAACTTAGTAAAAGTGACCTTATTAGCACACCTGAAATATCTATTAAAACTAAACGTATGTATTCTTTTATAGCTGGGATACATTAGCGCAGATAAGCGAGGTCTTTATAAATTGATACGCGAAAATTGCGGTGTTCGAATTGATGTCTCATCACAATTGAAAATAGCTTTTACAGAATATTTTAAACTTTTGTGTGTAACATCTTCTGATTGGATTTAAATGATATCGTTTTACTCTTAATTCTACGTCGTTTCTTTAAACGTTACTTACACGTCACTCATTCGACGTTAAAATATCAGTCTTGAATAGTTAAATATTCTTTCAAGTTAAAAACCACTCATAGTTTATTATCATCTAATACTTAAAGGGCAATGTTTGTTTGTATGTGTTCTCTATAGACATCCAAACCGATCTTAATGAAATTTGACATTGAGTAGTCCTCGAGGGGGAGAAGGTCAGGGGTAAAGAGGCCCAAAATGGGGGCAGGGGTGGCTTTGTAGCATCAACCATGCGATTTGGTGAGAACCTGTTTTAGTGCGGTCGAATCACGTTTTCGATTGTAGTCAATCATTTCCACGCAAAGTTTATAAAATAAAAGTTGTATTGCACATTTAGAATAGTTAACTGGGTCACACTTGATACCATCTAGTTCCTGACCAAGTATAGAGCAAGGTATAATTAGCAAAAGTTGTTCATCGTGTTGTTGTAGTACCAAATATGCTGTCACATGACAATGTTTGAGCCTTGCTTGAATGATATGCTATGCTTACTTTACAATATTAAGATAACCTCATCTAGTGTTTTATTAATTATTCTTGATTTTCTCTAATTAATCAGTTTACAGTAAAGTACATTCGTTCTTCCCAATTTCGTTTTCCACTTCTCTGACAGAATCTGTATTTTTACATAAGTAATAAAGACTGCGAAAATTGGATTACATAGTTATTTATTTGAATTATATTTTATTTGGTAATGTCAAAATTATCCTCATGACTCACTACTCACAAACGAAATAAAATTAAAGGATTTCCGCATGGTATTTGATTTTCTAGTTTTATTCTTTATATTTGTTCTTCCACGTATTGAAAAAAAGATAGAATTTAAAATATTTAAGTACATTAGATAATAAATATGATGACAGTAAGATGAACGAAACTTTTAGATTGTTCCTATAAGTTAATTATCATTTGGTTAGTTTTTAACTATCTGAGAAGTTGATAGATTTTTTTTTCATTTTTCAATATTGAAATAGCACATCCTAGGTGTAAACATAAAAACAAATCTTTTTTTAAAATTCAGATATAACAGGTTGGATTAAATTCTATATTCAGTTTAAACATTTAATAGATATTTAAAATTTGATTTTAATGATTATTTTTCTTAAATAAATTTTAATTCATGTAGACAATTCAATTGTGGGATGTTAATTGTACTCCAGAAAATAAGAATGATTTTAAAGTTCTTAATTCATTGTCTCAATATTTGGGCCATGAAGGTTCTGTTGAAGATGTATGTTGGCATAAATTTAGTGACCAATTGTTTGGTTCGGTTGGGGTTGATAAAAATCTCTTAATTTGGGATCGCCGTGAGTCTAAACCAGCTGTTAAAGTTATGGCTCATTCTGATGATGTTGTGACTCTAGACTTTAATCCGTTCTCAGAATATATTCTTGCCACTGGGAGTGAAGATAAGACTATTGGTTTATGGGACTTAAGAAACATGGGAGGCAGCTTAAAATATTTACGTGGTCACGAAGGGTCTATTGGACAGGTATTTTCATTAGCTTAATTTGTAATTTGCGATGAGTTTTTAATTTTATTTATATACATTTTATTTTTATTAGAAGTTGTTTTTTTAATTATTATTAAAATGGTCAATTAATCATATATCAATAAATGACGTATAAAATTAAAAAAATTTTGTGACAAAATAAGATTTTATTTCACTGTTATCTGAAAATAGATTTTCCCTTCAAATCATGAAAACACTTGTTCTCCACATTCAACCAAGCACGTTTTCCGTTTGTGATATCACAGAGTTTAGAGAAATACGAATACACATTATCAGAGGGTCTCTTCTGATATTTAGGAATTTTGAAACATCTGTAACAATCTTCCTCATACACTCACTTTGACATGGGAAATTAAGTTTTCCCTATAAATTACCTTGAATCTTTCGTCGTGAGACTTGATTTAATTTGATAGCAAAAATAATTGGCTCAATATGTGAGATTCTTTCGGCATTTTGTTGCGTTATTATCACTGGAAGTCTATTTCTGAGTTTCATGGCGTTTTTAAAAGACCACGTAGTACTGTTTTTACCCACAGTGTAAGAAAATTAAAATAACAATCCGAGGACCCAACAATCAAACATTAATTATAAGGGTTTACTTATAGGGGACAAGGAAATCAATTATCCCAATACACAGCATTAGACGAGTTCAATGAAGCAATTTCGGAAAAAAATAATGAAATATAACTATTACAGATATCGAGAAATTAAAACAGTATATTATAAAATAGACCATTTGGATATATATATATATATATATATATATATATATAATATATATATATATATATATATATATATAGTTACCATACAGGACACACCCAACATTCCCTCAGTGTTTACATAATATATGGATAATTAAAATTATTTTGAAAAATTTTAAATATATATTTTTTGAAAATAATTTAGCTTGAAAATTAATTGATTATTTAAATTAAATCAATTTTTTTAAAATATGTTTAAATATATCCATAGTATTTAAAGTTTTTTCTATCCTACTTGATAATGATAATAAAACTATCAACATATAATGTGAATTTTGATACTTATTCATAAAAGAATTTCAAAAACATAATGATGCAAGTTCATATTAAATAGAAAAAAAAAATTAACCCAAAATTTGAAGTGATCAAAGTGATTGATAAAATAATTTTTAAACATCTATCCACCCGGCTGCATGTAAATGACAAGAGAAGTAGGTGAAAATTTAATTTTGAAAGTTGCTGCATGACTGGCTAACTCTTCACATTTAGTAGGAGCGCGTTCAGTGCTCTTTTTAAATGAAAGAAGCAACTATACCATCCAACACATTTGGATTTTTCAATCATTACACGGTGCTGCACGTGCTCGTTAATTTAATCATTTATTATTAAATAAAATAATGAAAAGTTTATTTTAGTTACAATGGTCACTCCACAAAGAAACCATATTAGCTTCAGGAGGCAGTGATAATAAAGTTCATTTGTGGGATTTGAAGAAAACTGGAACCTCAAAAGAAAAAAATTACAGTGAGGAATTAGCATTTATTCATGCTGGTCATTGTTCTCGTGTCATTGATTTTGCCTGGAATGGAAATGAGCCATTAATGATGGCATCAGTGTCATATGATAATATCCTGCAGTTATGGCAACCATCAGAATTTTTAAAATTATAGTATTTAATAAATTATTTTTTCTTACTGATTTATCATTTCATTTTAAATTATGAACTTTTATTTGTCTATAATGCATTAATAGTGCTGGGTACCTGATGTGTAAGAAAAATGTAATTGCGACTACTTTCAAGGGTATTCCCATGAGAAATGCGCATAAGAAAATATTACCATTGGATGACTGTCATAAATGACGTTAGAAATGTGTACCAATGAGGTACCAGTAAAAGGTGAGCCATTGTGAAATGACTGCTAATGCCCTGGTGCTGAAGCTATCATAGAAGGTTCTGTACTCCCTTTATTTATCAAACGGTGGTTGAAACAATATGAAATATTTGAGATGAAACAAACAATAAACGCCATTGTAATGTATAATTAATAGAGGATCTAATAATGTTTCAATGTTTTAAAAGATCTGAGGTTAACTTCCTCATGTTCGAGAAATATGGGTGCTTTTAACCTTCGCTTCTAAATCGATCTGCCTTACCTGGATCACGTTTACCTGAATGTATTTTGTATGGCAGAGTTGAGAATATTGTGTCTTAATTTGTAAGAATGACTAAACCTCTGGCTTGTGATGTTGGGATATTAAATCGCTCTATCCGACTCCTCGTGTTCAATAATCAATAAGACAAAATCCAAAAAAAGAAATCTTTATTCACAAATATTCCCCATAAGACACAATTATTTGATTTTATGTAGACACCCTAATGGGTATCACTCAATAAGTCACTGCAATCTGATTAACTTCTTTATCTGTTTATTACTTTCAATTCATTTTCAAATTAATTAAATTCTCCTTTTTGACCAACTTGCCACTTATTTTGTTGTCAGTTCCTTTTATAATTTTGTGTTGTCATTAATTTGGATTAGAGCTAGGGAAACAATTTTTCCCGGTCGGACAATTTACTGCCCATTTAACTAATTCTGACGTTCAGCTCGGACACCATTGATTAATGGGTTCGTCGGGAAATAATTAAATTAATTAATTAGTTTGTTTTTGAGCTCCCGACCCTTCAATATATCTCATATCAATCTAATAGTATTTTATTCGTCTTCAAAATCAAATTTGCCACCGGTTACCACTTTACCCCCTAAAAATATTGATTTTTACTTTTTTCAAAACTTTAATTAATTTTAATTGATTTGATAATTTAAAATTTTTATTCATGTTTAAGTGAATAGTGCTGGGTATCTCCGAGGTACTAATGTGTTGTATTATCCGAATAGTTTTTTTTTAATTTAAGCTGCTTCTTTTCCCTTCAGAATAAAGGAATATAGCATAATGTTGGGCCAAAACACAATTTTGTTTAAATGAATCGGTAACAGCACGCAAACACGCAGATTTAAAATCAGACCCTTAAAACACCAATTAACCATGCGAAAATCTGAGAAAAAAATAATTAAAATATAAAATTAAAGAAATAAAAATAAATAAAATAATAACAGAACGCAACAAGAGCCGCACGAAACAAACACAGAAATAACACGAAAACACAAATATTTGACCGAAAAACTTGACAATTTACTGAAAGAACAAAAGTTCATTCAAGTTAGAACTAAAATTAAATAATTTGAATTAGAAATAATTCAATTATTTGTTAAAAGAATAAATTGTCAAAATAAATCAAAAATTAAGAAAATAAAGTTAGAAAATACAAAGAAATTCCAAAGGTCAAATTTTGTTTTAATACATCAAATTTAACACGCAAGGTTAGGGTCACAGAATAGGTATGTATACCGATTCATTTCCACATAAATCTAATCAGTTTTACTCTGAACTATCAGTTTTGAAGATTAAACCAGTTTTAGTCTAAAAGAACTCGAATCACTCGTCAATACTAATTTGAACGCTATTCAAAGCCACGAACTTATTGATCGAAAGTAAGCAAGAATGAATTGCTGTTGTTGTAACTGAGTATGAAATGAGCGTCAATGATAAATGGAATTGAAATTTGTATTGGATAAATATACATTAATAATATTATAAAACTTTTCCATGTCGAAATTTTTCCGGCCCACAGCCACACACCGACAAGTTATTAAAATACTACATAAATAGTCGAGCAGTGTAAGTGCGGTGTAAGTCCGCCAACAGCTCGTGCCCGTGAGAGATCTCGCCGTGGGTAACGACGGACTCGAACGTCAATTCATTCATTTCTATAGGGGCAGAAGGGAGATCGGGAGACAATCTTTTGGTTGTCTACCTTTCTACCTACTCCCGAAAAATCGACCTAAAATATTATTACTCAACGGCTAAAATATTAACACAGAGTAGTCCAGTGGGCACTCTTAAAATCCAATATCAACATAAAAATTTTCCTAAGATCAACTTGAGGTTAAAGGGAACGGGGCTAGCGGAAATCGATGCATCGAGCTTTTATTAATCGTAAACAATCAGGGTCGATCACTAAAATAAAAACTAGACTTCTAATAAATCGCTATTAAATAATAATAAGACCCAAAAATAACTTAACCATCTCAGCAACCGTGATAGACGATATAAATTAGAATCCCAGTTAAATAAAGAGTCGTACAACTCAATGATAAGTTTAATAAATCGGATAAATAAGACAGGAAAGTCTCTCGAGTCATTATTCCCCAAAAATCAACCCATTAATAAATTTTGACCAAGAAGTAGTTTATTCTCATCACAAGTAATCCGTAAATAATAGCCTGAATTATTTATTACCTAATAATGAACTCAAATTATCAAAAGATCCTGAAACCCCGTTCATTAAAATACTGTTATAATTTTAGAATAAAAGAAACTTAAAAAAACACACTGGACCATCCCAATAGCTATAAACTACTGGTGGGTTTCTGGGTTTTGATATTTTGAAACTATATTGCTGTTACCCAGACAACCCCATACAAATATTTCCTTTGCTTACCACTCGGCACCCGTTGCTGAGCAACGTTGGAACTGTGTTCGAGTGGGTAGATCGTTCGCAAAAAGTGAGCGTTATTGCTAATGCTATAATTGACCGAACGATCTCTGGGTCCAACGAGCTGTCGATAGAAGACCTGTGCTCGCTTTTGATTCTTAGGTCCCATTATTCTCCTATCTCTTTCAAATGTTAACCTATACTCTCATATCATTCATTGTTATGTCCATTCCCAAAGTCCTTCTTATCGTTGTCCATGTCGAAGATTATTCTTTGGTCGATACACCCTTGGTTATGTTAAGTATTCACACACTAGTTCTCTTACTCTTATCCCTATCATAACTACAATGTTACCTATTATTATTACTAGCATTATCATTGTTGCTATTATATGTATTACCTTTATTAATTGTTACTACTATTACCTTTATTAATTAACATTTAATTTAAACAAATTATTTTTTATTAATTTAATTTTTTAATAAATAAATATTTTTAAAAATATATTTTAAATTAATTTTAAATTTAAATTTTTTTTACTTATAACCTTTCGTACGATATATTTCGATAGCACAGCTATCATCTTCAGGTAATCAAAACCAACTAAAAATATTATGAATTAACATTTAATTTAAACAAATTATTTTTTATTAATTTAATTTTTTTTATTATTATTATTATAATTATTGTTATTATTATTACAATTATATCAATATTATTAACAAATTTTTGTGTAGGAATTCGTCCTTATTCCTCAGCTTTAAGAAATATTTTTCTTATATAAAAGTTTAGTTGTAATCCTTCTGTATCTTTCGGTTTTTGATAAAGTATTTTTGTAAATTCGAAAATTTTAGCAGCGTTCCGCCCTTATTTTACACGTTCCATTTTTACGTTACTATTTTTGTTAAGTATTTGAATTAGTTCGGAAAATTTGAGCAGCGTCCCGCCCATATTTTCCGCCTCAACTCAAATTAATTTATTTAATTCTTATTTAAAAACATTATTTTTCATGATTTTGGTCGTTCGGATTAATCTTTTTCCGATGGCTGTTCATTTTAACTGTTGCAACGATTTCGCAATTTTATCCACTACCCGTTCCCTCTCTTTGTCCTTAAGATCTATGTATGTTCATTTCATAATTAATGAGTGCCCACTGGACTACTCGGTGTTAGAGATTTTGAGCCGATTGTTGTTAAAAATTTATGTCAATTTTACAGGAAACGGATGATGAAGGAGCAGCCAAAGGGCTACTCATTTACCCTCCAATTTCCCCTATGTACGGATAATATTGACGTTCCGATCCCTGCGTTCCGCACGCCGGGTCTTCACGGGCACAGATCATCGGCGATATTTCACGCACTTACACGAATCTGAATACTGTATATAATTTTATTAACTTGTGATGTGTCTTTGGCTGTGGGCCACCAAAAATAAATTAATAGAAAAAATAAATTACCACATGAATTAGGCAAAAATCTCGACGCATAAACTGTATATATGGCATTCATATAAACAAATTTTAAATCGGGCATCGATGTACATAAACCAAAATAATATAACTGTAGATTAACAATCTGAAAATATTGCTACAAAACATAACTGTAGATTAATAACCTGAAAATATTGCTACAAAACATAACTGTAGATTAATGATCTGAAAATAACTGGAAAAAAAAATCACACAACAAAGTAAGATTTGTAAAAAATGTGCATCTTAAATTTGGTTGAAATTAATACTACAAAGTAGTAGTTGAAAATTTGGGAAAACACATCAGTATTTATACCTATAATTTGGCCTTAACCTTGCGTGTTAGTTTTATTGCGATTAAACAAAATTCGACTTTGAAATTATTTGTGTTATCTAAATTAAATTTTCATTTATTTCTTAATTTAAATTAGTAATTTATTTTTAACATTTTTTAAATAAATTTATTCAACCAAAAAATATTTTATTTTTATTCATTTAATTCATTAATTTTTACTTTTATATAAATGGTCATTTTACGGTCGAATTTTCTTGTTATTATGTTATTTTTTATGTAAATTTCGTGCGGTTCTTGATGCATTTTGTATTTATTTTATTTTTATGTTTTTGATTTTATATTTATTTATATTCTCTCAGATTTTAAAGTGTTTAGTTGGTGTTGTCTATTGTATTTCAAGTTATCTTGGTGCTGGGTTTTCGTGCTGTATTACTGATGCATTTAAACAATTCTCAGGGCTATTTGTGTGCGGGCCCAACACTACGCAGGTATTATCAACCGTAATAGAAAAACTTAGCTGGCGTTATAGAATAAGGATTGATCTTTTATCTTGTTAATTTTATCAACCTACACGCCCCAGTTTACGTAATTTGACGATATAATTTACCATACTTCAAATAACCACACGTCCAACCAAGAAAAAAATCCCAAAGCATTTATTCACTAGAAAAAGTCCAAAATATGTCGGCATAAATTCATAATTAAATGAGGATAAGAAGGAGAAGTCCTTTCCGAGGATGGATCACAGTGAGAGCTGAACGAAATCTGATTGAATGGATCCGCCGAGATTGATTTGCCTAAAACACTTTCTTGGTGGGGTGGAGCGTAGGCCTCTAAATAAATTAGTAAATTACGAAAATGATCGAAATAAGTTTAAACCTTAAAAATGGAACCGGTGGAACGGCGATAGGAGTGTTTATGGCGAAAAATACCAGCGTTTGGCGCTGATATACGGAAATCCAGTAAAATTTATCGACTCAATGAATAGCAAAAAGGGAAAAAACGAGAAATTCTCTTCCCCAATCAATAAATCAGCAGATCGACTACTGCGAGGCAATTATTACATGAAACGTCGCAACACACCCTCCTTGTGACCTGATAAAATGACACGTAGAATTGGACGAGAAAAATTCTGAAAAACAGTGGTGTGCGTATTCCATTTTAGAAATTTTGCTGCCTTCGATCGATCAGAGAGTGGAATTGAAAAAATATTGACAGTTTTCTCCTAGATTTTGTGCTGCCACGTGGCAAAACACCCAAAGCGATACAGGGTATATATAGTAAGTGGGATTAGTTCTGAACCAGAATACTATAATAACTATGTCATTGCCAACAACGTCGAAGAACTTGGATAAAATGATGGAGATGAAGAAAAAATCGAAGACGTAAAATCCCAGCCGGCAAATGTATAATGGATATAATTCCCAAGTCGAAGTGGCTCGTGTGCGCAGCCGAAGCAGTTTTCCCACAGAAGATCTCTCCTCAAGTACGGCTATTTTAAACCATATGTTGTTGCCTAATAAAATGAATGATTAATTGTTACACTTTCGTTTTTGTCTAACAACCACCAATATGAATTACGATTTAGCAAACTATAAGTAGACTAAATTAAAATAGCCAATTCCCAAACTTATGAACGACTAGAGCTACTTACAATGGTAATGAAACCCTCTTTTGGTCAGGGCATTCTCGTCAAACCAAATGGTCGAAGTTTTTTTGTCATCCATCACCAGTTGCCCTTTCCTTAATTGAAAAGGAAAAAAATTAAACTAGAAAATGAAAAACTTAATTACCCGGCAAGTGTTTGCTAATTGTGATGCCAATAATCCAACAATCTTCGGAAATTGGAGAATAGTTTTAATCACGTTTTTCAATTAAATTTATTTCCCACGATCGATGTGTTTGGGTTAGATTATTTTAGCTGTAAAAATTATTGATCAAAAGATTCATTAGTATGAATTATTGAGATAACTTGAATTACTTATTACATTTAGCGTTCCTTTCACATTACGAGTGGGTTATTAGAATTGCTAGATTTACTTAGCATCGGAACCAGATTAAATTAATATTATTTATCTATATAACAAATTCTATTAGTATATAAATTGAATAAATTGAATTACCTTAGGAACGAATATTTTAAGTTAAATAAACACCGTAGTCAAACATAATTATCTAGACATATTTTTGTTTTTAGTTTCTGATTAATAATTTAGCCCAACGATTGTCCCAAACACTTTTAATATATATTTTTGTTTGATTTTATTTTTATCATCTAGAAAGTAGCTGGTTTAAGTTTACAAGCATTAAAGTTGGTAATTGTCAGGTACCTATAGTGGTGATTGGAAGGATGCAAATCGCACTACGCTAACGGTGCCGACTCGATTTGCCGGAAGATACATGCAAGCACTATGGGATCGGGGATATACTATATCGACATATGGTACCCCTGAGTAGCCATACCGGAAAACCAATGGCCCTGAAGTAGATGTCGAACTCCCCAGTATCTTAATCAAGAAGGAGCCGGGTCGAAACACAGCACGAGAAATTCGACAGAAGGCAGAAGGGGAACTACACAGATTGGAGCAGCTAGAATGGCGATACCGATTCTTAGCGAAGCTGCAAAAGGAACACCTCGCCAGAATCAAGAGGGATATTGCCAGAGGGCGTATTCCTAGTTCGGGCGGGCACCTGCCAGCTTACGGAATTGCATACGATCACCGAGATCCGGCGCTGCTGGAGAGTGACACCCCTGTGCACTTGGTGGTTCCGAAAAGCCTTCTCCAGCCAGATATTCGAGATATTTTAGAAGATCGGGGCGTCGAGGAACACGCCTATTCGCGTAGGCGATTAACTGACAATTAACTGCACAAAAATTAGAAATTCGGATGATGTTTATATTTTTCAATAAATGAGTTGTGTTAAAGAATGATTTCTTTTGATAATATAATTAATAAAATAACACACGAGAATTAAACAAGGGGGCAACGAACCGACTTTTTCTGGAGATGACGATTGCATAGAATGGTAAGGAAGTGGGAACTAAAATTTTGTTTAGTTTTTTTGTGTTTTAAATTTGCTTTTGAAAATTATCCCTAAATATTTTTTGTGATTAAGGAAATACTATGAGCAAAGATATGAAGAAAATTGGCACAGAATTAACAGATCTCCGAAAAGAAAACACAAACTTACACCAATAGTGCCTCCAACTAAGTCGTGAACTGCAGCGGGTTAGAGCTACCTGGTCTGAGCCAGCAAGAGTAAAGTGGTTGTACTAGAAGATCGACGCGGCACAGAAAGGCTGACAGGAAGAAAGGGCCCTGAACCAAGCCCAGAAGGTCCAGATACGTGAGCTGGAGGTAGCCGTGGTGGCGTGCCAGGAGGAACTGGCCGTCACTTACCCTCTAGTGTTCGTCCCAGCCCAAGTGGCGTACGAGAATACGACAAATCCACCACAAAAACCATCCCAACTAAAGTCCCGAGCAAGGCCAGGACAAGCAGAAAGAAGACGACATAAACAGCATAAATTACAATCGGGACAGCAATTATCTTGATGATGTGATGTAGGAATGAATAAAATCTTCGTTGTCACTTGGTTGTTCTTACAACATAAATATAATAGCATAACTCTCTGAGGGATAAGTACAATGAGAAATAAAGTAGAGTAAGTAAAGGACCTAAAAAAGATAAGACGAGCATAGACATTCCATCGGTAACTCGCTGAACCGACTGTAGACCGGGTCTTAGCAGTTTTGGAAACATAGCTCACCTTTGACGGTCTCAGAACCATTGGTTACAGTACCAACGTTGCTTATCGACGGGTAACCTGTGGCAGACACATAGTATTGTATGAAAGGGGTCAAGGTCATAGACACTACTAACCCCACATAAATAAATATACAAATGCCTAATAATTCTGATTTAACTGTAACAATTGACAATTGTTATAAGATTCTGATAATGAAATAAAGTTTGGATAAAATTCTCATTTAATTATTTTACAAAGACATGGAATTAACCGTACTTTAAAAAATTCAAAATGATCTTTAAAAAAATGTAATTTGATGATATAATAATTATTTTTGAGTATTAAAAAAAGATTTTTGTGCGTTATAAAAATTTAACGAACTTAAAACAATAACATAAGTGATAGTTATTTAAATATATTTGTAATTTATATTAGATATTTGTGCTTTATAAAATTTAGAAAGTGAGTATTAAAATTTTAAATTGGACAATTATATTTATGATTCTTAAAAAAATTTGCAATAATAAATATATTTTAATATTTAAATAAATATTATCTATATTTTTTACTTCTCTGTACAATATATAAATGATCATTTATTTTAAATAAATAACGAATTGATTTTATTTTGCTTATAAATATATAAAAATGATCAAATGTTTTTTAAAGTAGCAGTATTTAATTTTTTTATTATCATTTCAAATTATAAATGGTCATTTATAATGTTAGTTTGGCAAAATAAAATTAAAAAGAGCAGGGAAATAAAATAAATATCATAAGATTAATATTAAGCTCATTTATTTTTTATAAAGTACATTTATCTATTTTAGTTTGCAAATGTTGGGCCAGAACACAAACGGCCTTGTGAATGTTTAAATGAATCGGTAACACAAATGCAAATATAACATGTAGCTTTAAATTCAAAACCTATGAAAACACCAATTAACCTACCAAATATGAGAAAAAAGACATTTACATATAAAATAATAAACATAAAAATAAATTAAAATAATAACAAAAAGCAACAATATCCGCACGATATAAATATAAACATAACATGAAAACCTAGCGAATTCGACCGAAATTTGATAATTTAACAGAAATGTGAAATTTCATAAAAATGAAATAAAATTCAAAGAATTCGAATTAGAAATAATTCAATAAAAATTTTAAAAGAAAATTATCAGATAAAATTAAAAAATAATAAAAAATTAAGATTAGAATACACTAGAAAATTCCAAGGTCGAATTTTGTTTTACTAAATCAAAAAGAACACACAAGGTTAGGGACAAAAAATAGGCATATATACCGATTCATTTTTACATAATTTCATCATCATTTTTCAATTTTTAATTGGAGACTTAAGAATCTATTTTACTAAGTGAGTGAGAGTTTTATTTGAAAGCTCTCTCCACGTCGCATCCTCGCAATCTCGATAGAGCTCTGCTTGGGTGTCGGCGTGGTGAAAGTGGTATCTTGTATGATTTTCATTATGTATTGGAACAAGTAATTGTTATATTATTTTTAATATTATGGTGGGTTACAGGGTTTCAAATCTTGCTTATCCTTCTAGTTGCCCTCGTAACGCCATACAAAATGATACTGATCGCCACTTGGCACTCGTTGCTAGGCAACGTTGGTAATGTGTTCAAGTGGTGGATTGCCCGCAAAAATTGAGTACCATTGGCTAGTACTATAGTTGCTCGGACAACCCTCGGGTTCACGAGCTGTCGATAGAAGACCTGTGCTCGCTTTGCTCTGTCCCTCGTAACTATTCAGGATTAGTTCTTAATTGACTGTGGAACGAATTGGTGATGTTGGTATACGGTTGTATTAAAATAACAATTTAACTAAGTTTAAAACCCTTCTATTCAATCTAAACACATTATCATTTACTGCTTGATGTTCTGGAGTTGTGTTGCACGACGGCGGGCACGTTCTTTACGTCCCGGTCGACGGTTGTTGATTGTCGTGATGGACTGTTCTGCTGGTTTGGGGGTTGTCTGTGGCAGTTGGGTTGGGGCGAAGATGAGCGGGTAAGTTACCGCTTCACCTTCTCGGCATACCGCTAGGGCGACTTCGAGTCCCCGAATCTGCGTGCGCAGACTCTGGTTGAGCTGCCGTTCTTCTTCCCAGCCTTTCTGGGCCGCTGTGAGTCGATGGTAGATTGCTTTTGTCTTTGCGGGATCCGTCCATGTTGCTTTCATATGTTGCATTTCTCGCGTTAATTGGATAATCTGGGCGAGTAATTCTGTGTTTGCTTGTCTCGCGTGGTCCAGTTCCGTTTGCAAGATTCGTAAGGAAGACATCGCTGTAATTACACAGATTATTTTATTTATTATTGCTCAAGTTAAAGAGTCATCTATTTCATTTAAACAAAATTGCAAATAATTCCAATTACACAAAACAAAAGAGCACACAAATTGCTAATATTTTAAATCATCCACTACATAAATTGTCATTATGGAGTCATTCCTCGGGACAGTATCGCTGCAGGCTTCGTCGGAGAGCCTCCACTGTGTAGGGTCTTCGGGTATCTCGGACCGGGCGAGGTGGATAGGCGATGGCGATCCGCCCGGCGAGGATGTCTTCTACCACGTTTGCAAGGTACATCCTCGCCTTAACCACCTGCAGATCTACTTGCTCCTGCACCCTTTCCCACTGGGTGAGGAGGTTCTGTGCATTTGCGTATGTTTCTGCCGCTGGGTATTGTCTTTCTGGGATATCACAGGGCTCCTTCTCTACATCTAATACCCTCCAAGCAGTCGGATACTGCCATAATTGATGTATCGGATCTACTGACATTGTGGTCGATTGAGTTGTTGACTGACTCTGCTTTCCTATACTTCGTCTGCTGTTTTGTTCGTGTGGCATATCTAAAACACTCTATTATTATCTCTATTAACTTTATCATGTTAAATTATTAAACAAATAGGGCTTATGTCGCTGTCGAGTGTGCCATCTGATTTAATCTTGCCGAGTTCTAGTGGCTTTCTCGTTTGTTGTACTTCTTTCGAAACGAGTGAACTAAGTTGGTGGAATTACATTTACACAGGTGGTAAGCCTATTGATCAATTCATTTTATTTAGTTAAGCAAGATGATGTCAAGAAATTGTCGAGTTGATTTTAAGGATGGCGGCTATGGGGTAGCGTCGAATGTAAGTAGGGATTTTAAAGATTTCGTACCGGTATTCTATTTTATCTGTTTATTTAAATTTTTATTTTTAGATTTTTTAATATAACATTTAATTATTTAACCTAGCAACTGTTATCGTCACATCCTACGATATAAATTCATGGCTTTTCTAAATCCAATATCAACGTCAATTTTGTCTACCAAATGCTGTAACCAAATGATCGTCGGAAGGCGAGAGCGGATGTCGATTCACTGGAGCGTCGACGTATGTGTGGTGTAACTTCCGGCGGATATCGTGATTCGAACGGTGGAACGGAAGTAAGATTATATAGTTACATCCGGTGATTTACAATATTTCATTTAGAATTATCGATTGGCGAATTCGTCGAAAATCTATTCGGGTAAGTTATTCTGCAAATTAATTTGAATATCTTAACGCTATTTTTTAAGGGAAATCATTACATTTCGTGCGAAACCTTGATGGAATTTATTCTAGTGGAATATTTTCTCTTATGGATTTTTATGCATTCGACAATTTTGTGAGTAAATGATTTGTATGTTTTTAAAATAAAAGTTTTCTCATTTTTGAAACGTTGATTTTTATAATGATATTAATTTAATTTAAACAATAATTCATCTTGTTTTTCATCTCTAAATTTGTCTTAATTTTTAGAAAACCTTATCATAGACTTCTAAATCATTTCAGTTTAGGTTTGGGAATGATTGAATTAACTTAGTTCGGTTTCGTCACTCAGTTTTCGCCTATCTTTTACTACGCTATTTCATTCAACCTTTACTTCAATTCTATAAAACTATATTAATATCATTGCTTCAAATAATTTATTCAACCTGTATTTTAATTCTATAAAACTATATTAATATCATTGCTTCAAATAATTTATTCAACCTTTATTTTAATTCCGTGAACCTACCCTAATATTAACATCATTGCTAATTTATTCTACTTTGATTGTAATTCTACGAAACCATTTTAACATCATCATACTAGTAACTTCATGAATCTAGTTTGGTCTTTACTAAGGGAACTATTTTACTTTTATTCGAATCGTCTAACTTTAATTACTGAATGACTTGGTTGATCGGCATCGAGTTTTAATTCAATTAAGGTATTTTTATTAACCGAGGAACTATTTAACCAATAAACTAATATATGAAAACTTTGATTCTAACCTATAACTACGTTAACTTTAATTGTTTCAATTATTTAACCATAAAGTGGGTATATTTACGCAAAATTCCTTTGAAATTTTCCAAAAGTGAAACAAATTCAGTTTAATTCAGAAATTATTTGTCTTTAACTATTAATCAATCATTTAATCTAATCGAGTTAATAAATTATTTATTGAATAATTTTACAGTTAATTTAGTATACCAATGATTAGTTTATTACCCATTATAGGTTTCCATTAGTTATATCAACGATTTGAATTGATTTATCCCCGTACCCTTTCCCTTTAATAGACCTTAGGCGCATTTTGTGTTCATATTATATTTACTGAGTGCCCACTGGACTACTCGGTGTGATGATTTTAAGCCGTTTGTAGTACGATTTTAGGTCGATTTTACAGAATTGAGAAACGAGGAAGCAGCCAGAGACTTCTTCCTTATTTCTCGCTTCAGCTATAGGGATAATATTGACGTTACGACCGCTGCGTTGCGCACGCTGAGTCTTCACGGGTGCATATCATTGGCGATTTTCCACGCTCTTACATGCATCTGCACTATGTTGATTTTACTATCTTGCGTGATGTGTCGGCTGTGGGCCGGAAAAATTTCGACATTTAAAATTTATAAAGACATATAAAACAAGTTATATATATTAATAATATTTATTAATTATAAAACAAACAAATTACCCATGTTTGACCATTCCATAATTCATAAAAATAATCATAAAATAACATAACATAACATAAATGCCTCTCTCCCCACGTCGCCGCCAAGCAGAGCTCTATAGAGATGCTGTGGACGTGACGTGGAAAGAGGGTTCCAACCAAAATATTTCTCACCTAGAATAATAACTGTAAATTCGAAATAGCTTCAAACAATTAAGATTTTCAAAAATAGTTAAAACAATTCTCAAAGTGGTTTTCAAGATTTGAAAATATGGTTTTTTTAAATGTGAAAATGGATCAGTATTTATACCTATTTGTATGACGTGTGAAATTTGATGCAGTAAAACAAAATTCGACCTTGTTCTTTTCTAGCAAATTCTATTATTTAATTTTAATATTTTTTGATTTATTTTTATAATTTTTTATTTCGAATTTTTATTGAATTATTACTAATTCAAAATTTTCGATTTAAATTTCATTTTAATGAACTTTAATTGATTTTCTCAATTTCGTCGAATTTGTTGTGTTTTCTTGTTGTATTTGTGTAGGTATCGTGCGGATCTTGGTGCATTTTGTTAATATTTTAATTTTATTTTTATGTTTATTAATTTATATTTAATTCTTTTATTTCTCAGATTTTGTATGGTTTAATTGGTGTTTTTCAGGTTTATTTTAAATTGCGTGTTGTATCTGCGTGTGTGTTTCTGATCCATTTAAACATTTTTCAAGGCCGCTTACGTTCTGGCCCAACAATTAATAAAGTATTTATAATTCATAAAATCGTTTTGTTTTCATTAATTATTCGTTAATTGTCGAAATTTTTCCGGCCCACAGCCAAGAAACATCACAAGTAATTAAAATCAGAAATGTTATTCAGATTCGTGTAAGTGCGTGTAATATCGCCAATGATCTGTGCCCGTGAAGACCCGGCGTGCGGAACGCAGGGATCGGAACGTCAATATTACCCGTATAGAAGAAAGGAGAAATAAGGAAGTAGTCTTTTGGCTATCTCCTCGTCTCTCGATTTCTTTAAACTCGACCTAAACTTTATTTACACACGGCTAAAAATCATCACACGAGTAGTCCAGTGGGCACTCACTAACTATAATATAAACACAATGCGCCTAAGGTCAACTAGGGGAAAGGTGACGGGAATCTAAATTGAAATCGTTTTTAAAAATTTTTTAATAAATAATGGGTTCAAACTATCACTAGGGACTTAATATGATTGAACTATAGAGGCGAGGTTGAAATAGTGGTAAATATGGAACGGCTACCATGGACCTATACCAATCAATAATTAGGGTCAATTATTTAAATAAACTATAGAGTTAAGCAGTCATTATGAACTTAAACTGAATCATGAACAAACGATTGTTGTTCTGTGAGTAAACCAATAGAGTAAGCATCCCAAAGCGAATATGAGTTTAGTCTTCAAGTAGCCTAGATAGTTAAAACCATTGAGTAAACACCAAATTTCCTATTAAGGACCCATACTAATGGTAGGTTACAGGGTTTCGTTATTTGTTTCAATTAACCTGTGGTTGCCCCAGTAACGCCATACAAAATGATACTAACCGCCACTTGGCACCCGTTGACAGGCAACGTTGGAAATGTGTTCAAGTGGTAGATTGTCCGCAAAAATTGAGTATTATCGCTAGTACTGTAATTGCTCGGACAACCCTCGGGTTCACGAGCTGTCGATAGAAGACTTATGCTCGCTTAGCTCTGTCCCCTGTGTAAGAGAATTCATGATTGAAAGTAGAAAGATGATCTGAAACTGTGATGCGAGTGTCCATAATAATACTTGTGCGTAAGTGCATCTAGGAAATAATCTAACTACCAATACAACTACTTTATCGAATTCAACAAAAATCAGTTATCAGGAGTCAATGGGATGGTTTTGGAGGTTGTGCTGCTTGGCGTCGGGCATGTTCCTTGCGTCCCGGCCGACGATTATTTGATGGAGTAACGGCCTGATTGGTGGACTGAGGAATTGTATGTGGCATTTGGGACGGGGCGAAGATGAGTGGGTAGGTGACCGCTTCTCCCTCCCGACAGACTGCTAGGACGACTTCTAGTCCCCTGATTTGGGTGCGCAGGCTCTGATTGAGCTGTCGCTCTTCCGCCCAACCTTTCTGTGCTGCAGTTAGCCTGAGGTACAATGTTTTTACTTTTTTCGGATCCGACCACGTCGCTTTGATCTGCTGCACCTCTTTGGTCATCTGGAGAATTTGATGGAGAAGATCCGCATTCGCGTTCCTTACGCGGTCTAGTTCCGCTTGCAGAATCTGGATGGCGGCCATAACTATAATGGACAAGATCGTTAAATTTGACTCTAATGATTTATATAATTTGTATTTATAATTATCATAAACATAACGATTAAAACGGGTCTACTCAGGCAAACGATTAAAAACGAAAGGGTAGAGTAACAAATATTTCTTTTCAAAGTAAAGCAAACTAAATCATATTTATCGTTAGTGTTTTTTGGTATTACGGTTTTCCGTGAAACGGCTTCTTTAGGCTCTTCTTCGGAGGAACCACGGGGTATGGGGGTCGGGTATCGCGGACTGGGCGAGGTGGGTAGGCTTCTGCAATCCGCCCGGCGAGGATATCTTCTTCCACATTTGCGAGATACATCCTCGCCTTAACCACCTGTAGATCCACCTGTTCCTGCACCCGTTCCCATTGGGTGAGGAGATTCCGCGCACAGGTATAGGTTTCCGCCGCTGAATATTGCTGTCCGGCGAGTCCACACGGGTCTCTATTTAGACCCAGTAACCTCCAAGTAGTGGGATACGGCCACTGTTGTCGAATTTCCTTGAAGATTTCCGCCTTTGGGGGTGATTCCTTCCGACATTGTTCGTCGGGTACTTGAGTGTCGGTCCATTCGAGCGGCATATTCTTTTCTAAAATGCATCAAGATCAATTACTTGCGTATATGGAGTGAAAACAGTTTGTTTAAGTAGTTCGCTCGATTTTTGTACTAGACTCGCTAATGGTTAGGTTATTGCCATTGGGCTTATTGAACTGTAAACTTATCAAATGCGGTTAACGCCAATATAGGCTGTGTATCTATGGAAGTTATAGAGTTGCCAAAGCTTTTATCACGGCACTCCTTTATTTCCCTTTTAGTGATTGCATTAGTTGTAAGATGCTAAGGGTAATTCTACTACTATACTAATGAGTGAGTCGCAGTCTCCGATCTACTAGGTATTAATGTCTATCATGGTAGTATTAAAACTCATTTAGAAGTTATTAACTGCCTAACATCGACCTTTATTAACGTTAAGTTATTGTCTGTGATATATTTAATGCCAGTATTTGTTAGAATCAATCTTCGAAATTCTAATAGGTACAAAGGGTTGCTATTTATCTGCGGGTAGTTAGAATTCGTTGGGCATATAATGTTAATTGATCTTAATTCGAAGTTACTGGTTATATGAGGTTGACATTGATTAACGCGAAATTTCTTAAAAGCTATTAACATGTAATATTGGCTAACTTGACTTCAACATCTATGATTGCATACTGTTGACCATAATTAAATTTCATATTTTCTAAATAGGATATCCACTTTTGTGAACGCATTTAATTAGTGTGAGGATATCCGCTTCCACTATGCAGTAAAACAAAATTCGACCTTGTTATTTTCTAGTGAATTCTATTCTTTAATTTTATTATTTTTTGATTTATTTTAATAATTTTTCATTTAGAATTTTTATTGAATTATTACTAATTCAAATTTTTTGATTTAAGTTTCATTTTCATGAACTTTTATTAATTTTTCAATTTTGTCGAATTTGTTGTGTTTTCTTGTTATGTTTGTGTTGGTGTCGTGCGAATCTTGGTGCGTTTTGTTATTATTTTAATTTATTTTTATGTTTATTAATTTATTTTTAATTCTCTTTTTCTCATATTTGATAGGGTTTAATTGATGTTTCAATAGGTTTATTTAAACTTGCATGTTATATTTGCGTGTGTGTTACTGATACATTTAAACATTCCTCAAGGCCGTTTAAGTTCTGGCCCAACACTAATATAGAGTCAATAATTTAATTTTAATGTTAACGAATTTTTGGACATGAATTAAAATTAATTTACCAAATCACCAAATTAAGAACCCGACTTGTAATCAACCGCAACTAACGGAACTGTCTCAGTAGATTAAACCATTGGTAAAAGGCAATGAGTCCACATTGATTTATCATAAATGAAATAAAAATCTATCCCGTAGGAGGAATATAATTAGTTTGACATCAAACATATTACATTAAGAGTAAATTAATCAGCACAATAAACATTCCACAGACAAACAGGTATGGAACCTATTTAGCTCCCGATAACTTCCGATTATATTCTAAAAAACAGATTCCGGTGGATTTGGAAAAAGATTCCGCAGTTAAAATAACTCTGTATGATGATGTACTTCAACTGGAATAAACATTCGATTCCCTAATCAGTAAACATCGATTTTAATAATCTTAAAAACATATTATTACTGTAAATATCTTGAGGTTAAGCAATCAAAATATAAAACAAAGAGAAAACTCCCATGGAAATAAAATAATAATCGCAGAAACTCGAGATAATCCAACATGATACATGATAGGGGGTAACCGCTTGAGAACACGAGCCAATAGTATCCCTGCCTTGTCAAGCGTTAGACAAATTTGGAATTGCATCGGCTCGCAGCGTATCTAGTTTCTCAAACAATAAACGTTAATTGACCTAAAAAATCGATTAAGTAAGAAATAACTGTAAAGTCCTTTTCCTAATCACACAGACATGACCAGGTTCGTTCATGTGAACCCTCCATTTGATTGAGTCCACATTGAAGGTAATATGCTACCAATTAATATCAGTTATCTACAAATCAAGGAAGTAAAATTTTCACCAATATGAACAAATAACTCTCATCTTCCGGAGGGAAAGGGAAAAAATGAAATCAAATTCCTCCGTATCCACAGTTATGGGTTTACAAGATTCCGCGTAATATAAAGTATGGAAATTAAGATTTAGTAAACGCTTCTTGTAATTATAGTAATCTATCCAAAGCGAAATACAAATACGCTGAAATGATAAATAAGACTAATAAGGAAAAATAAATAAAATCCAAGCAATTACCACATACGTCGATTCTGACCTTCATTTGCCGAATCGATAATATTACAAACTTGGCCTGTTACGAATAAATCGGATGGATACATATTATTCCGAGGACACACACCCAGATTAGTTAGAAAATGTACTAAGGAATGCCCGTAATAGTGACCTTTTACGGCACACACTCACTGCTGGCCGATGTGCACATCTTTCCTCGCATCTGTAAATGGCACACCGATGCTATATATAGCGACAACTCGACGCCAGAGATTAAATTTCAAATAAACCTAAAAATTGTAAAGAAACAAATTTTTAGAGATGAATCCACAAAGAAATTCGTTGGATAAGTGCACCATAGTCAGAACCACAGGAGAAGACATTATAATCGAGGGGCAACCCATGAGTAAATCATTTTCTCTTTATTATTATAATTTTACGACTTATCTGGCGTAAGCCATAGGAAAACCGCAACGTCAATGTCCCACACTGAGGATAGAATAAGCAACCCAAATTCAGTAGCCATGAACTTTAATTTCTGATAATATTTATGAGCTTACTTTACCCTCATTTAACTGCCATGGTTAAGGATATTTTGACCCCAAAAAATTTCAACTACTAGAATCAGTATACGACCAGTAGGTAGTTTGAATTATTTGGGTTAGGAATCCTAATTATTAAAAATCACTTTAACATTTAGGAAATTCCATCATAAAAAATCGTTTTTATCATTTTGGGGAATTCCGATTATTTAGATTTTGACGGAATTTTGGAGTTAATTTTGAATTATTGCGAAGCTATAGTTGATTAAACTATTTCATGAAATTTTATTCGAATTTTCCCAGTTTTAGAATTACATTTTTATCATATTAGAAAATTATAATTATTTGAATTATTTATGAAATTTTATTCGGATTTTTCCAGTTTTAGAATTACATTTTTATCACACTAGAAAATTATAGCTATTTGAATTATTTATGAAGTTTTAGTCGGATTTTTTCAATTGTAGAATCAAATTTTATCATATTAGAAAATTATAATTGATTAAATCAACGTACGAAATTTTATTCTAATTTATAGAATAGTCAGATCACTCAAAGTATTGTTGGGTTATTATTATTGAAAGTCGGTTCCCTCTGACTCCTCGTGTCCTTTTTCGATCAAATAAGCAAACCCAACACAGAATAATTTTATTTGCACTTTATCACAATAACAAATCAATCCTTTGGTTCAATATTTGTAATCACAATTTCACTACTTGATTTGCACCTTTTAACCACTGTTTGGCTCGGATTATCTTAGGGTAGGTAATCCAAGGGAGAACCACCCTGTCTGATAGATAACCTTGACTTTTACTTGGATTTGGATTTCTCTACTAACCTAGCTACTGCTCGTTCACGTCGATTCACTCTAGTTAATAATATCTGCTCTCTCGTATCTAGTTAATAATAATTGTCCTTTCTTGTCTGGTTGATAATGTCTCTTTTCTTGTCTGATGAATTCTGGTCCTCTTTTCTTGTCTGATGAGTTATGGTCCTCTCGTGTTTTTCCCTCTTTCTTTTATACTCCTGCTCAGACTGTTTTCCGACGATTGTCAACAATAGGTTCTGCATTATCAAATTATCATTAATAATTACCTTTCAGACCGACATTTGTCAACAACGTTTGACGTTGTTTAGGCTAATTTATCCTACTATATTATTCCGTCTATGCGCCGGGTTTTCCTTATCTCTCGGCTTTTCCTCAGCTCTCGGCTTTTCCACATCTCTCGGGTTTTCCATTGCCTCGGGCTTCCCATTGACTCGGGCTTCCCATTAGTAATTAATTTTCTTAATTAATTTCCTTTTTTATTTTATATCATTTTCTAGGGACCCTCACTCAATTTTTATTATTATTTCCGGACTCGTCTCTCAATTTGGCGTTCAACCATACCAATTTCCCCCCGATCATTATTACTTTCGAATTTTATACATTTTTTAATTAATATTGCACTTTTATCATTTTTTGTGTTTTATCGATTTTACTGTGCTTTTTTGTGATACCCCAACAGTATCTTATAGAAGAAAATTGATACGTCCTTTACGAAACCCTAGTTATATCAATTATATCAGCAGAAGCTCGGGTTACTTCGAATCATTTTAGAAGAGTCTGATTACCTATGTCAAGTTATGAAATTTTAAATTAGTTTCGACCATTTTTAGAAAGTTTATATCACTGGGTATCTCAACCCAGGTGATTTATCTTAAGAAAGCTAATTATTTTTAGGAGAGGTTTAGATATTTTAATTATCCTTACCACCTAGTAGGTTGTTCAGCCCCCAGAAATTCCCTTGTATGATGCTCCGTTCAAATTACTTCTAAGGCATCTTTTCTATTAGACCCCCGGAATTTTGTTTAAATGTAAGTACGTCAATCATTTTCGAATTTACAGGAACCCTTGAGTAGTCTAACTATTCCGAGTTTTGTTTAAGGATTTGATTCATTTGGTGGCGAGTTTAATTACTTGTAATCAATTTCCATTGTCGGGATAATCATAAATTTCGGCGTAACATGGTTAAATCTTCTTCCAATTAACGTCGACCTTACTCTACCCTGAGTACCCATTAAAATTATTTCCCATCTATGGGGATAGGATATTCGCTCACCTGACTCAGGCCTAGGAGGTAACGCCCTCAGCTATACCCGAACGGAGGGATTTTAAATAGAAGGATTCCTCGATTAATCCATGTTGATTTATTGCATCGTTCAGAAAAATCGGGATCCCGCGTCTATGTTCCCACTCACGTCGCAGACCAGTGGCGACAAATATGGAGACGCATCTACAAGGAGAAATACCCCGATCTACCCCAACCCGGAGAAAACCGGCGGGAAGATATACTCCTGGTGGAGATTACAATGAATCAATTCAAAAAAGGACAATCCGGCGACCCAAGTCCGGCCCAAGATATCCATGTGCGGGCCCTGGCGTTTCTGAACCACCAGCGCCACGTCAACTCCGCAGTGGATTGGGCCAGGAATTATTTGGCCAACGTGGAAGACGACCTAGCAGCCGGACGACTCGCGGACGCCTATCCACCCCCCGAGACCGGCCCGTAATACAAAGCGGCCCGTGTTTGTGATTCCGAACGGCTCCCCGGAGGAAGGAATAAAGAAGTTGTGCAAGACTCTAGACCGCACTGATTCTGGAAATTAGACCATTTAATTTTACTTTGGACGATTTGTTTTTAATTATATACTTGACTTCTGAAAATGTGTTAATTATTATTTTCTTAGTATAGTTTTGCAACATGTGTTTAAATTAATTGTATGCTTGAGAATTTTGAATAGGTTAATAAAAGTTTTAATGTTTCTTATTATAGTAATGGAGCCTTCACAACCATTGCAAACGGAACTGGCCCACGCCAGACGAGCCAATAAAAATCTCCTCGACCAGGTTATCCAACTAACACGGGAGGTCCAACAAGTCAAGGCCACATGGGTAGAGCCCACGAAGGCCAGAGCCTTATATCAAAGACTTACCGCGGCCCAAAAGGGATGGGCAGAAGAAAAACAATTGATCCAGAGCTTAAAGATCCAAATAAAGGGACAGGAGGTTGCACTGTCCGCCTGTCAAGAGGGGGCAGCTGTAACCTATCCCCTCGTGTTTGCCCGGCTCAATTGGCCTACCGCGAACCGGCAGCGACTGCAACAACAACCGCAACACCGACAACAATGACCACCAACAGTTATCGACCTGGACGAAAGGAGCGGGCGAGACGCCGAGCCGCTCGATTGCTGAACAAGGCCTGACAAACTGGAAAAATGAATGTATTTAATTTAGGAATAATATATTGTTGAGTTGTAGATTATATGCGTTTATTTCGTATTTACAGTACCTGGAACACCGTAACCAACACACAAAATACATCATTATAATATAATGGTTAGGTCTATTTCTAAAATAACATTGTCAAATCGCTTTTGATATTACAATAAACTCTAATGATAAACTCATGACACAAAGGGGACCGAATAACCTAAAGCGAGCGCAGGTCTTCTAACGACAGCTCGTTGGACCCAGGGATTGTCCGAACAATTACAGTATTAGTAATAATGCTCACTTTTTGCGGACAATCCACCCACTCGAACACATTTCCAACGTTGCCTAGCAACGGGTGCCGAGTGGTAGTTAGAAAATATTTATATGGCGTTACCGGGGTAACCATAAGAAGATTTAAACAAACATCAATACCCAGTAACCCACCACAAAGTTATTTTTATAAAGCAAGTTTATAAAGTACAAATGGTTTTTTTGTATTCACTTAATATTATTCCTTTACAAATAAGTAACTTAACACATTTATATTTTCAAATATACGTTTTTATATATTAAAACCTTTCGTGCCCAAATATTTAAAATGTGAAAATATAATATTCTTCAAATACAAAAACGAAAGGTGCCACCATGCAGTGCATAGCCTGTATATCGAGTTGAGCCGGGCCTGACAATTGTGCTTAATTGAAATTTGTGAAAATAAATATTATTTTGTTGGGAGTTTTATATTATTGATTTGATTTGTTGAACACAGGAGTCGGATCGAGTTTCAGTTCCATCGACAAATTTCTTACTATTCCAACAATAATATCAATAATAAAGGTGCAATTTTAATAAATAAATATACTACACAAACTATCTTTAATGGTCGGAAAATGATAAATTATAAAACCTTTTTAATAAAATTATTTAAAAAAAATTACTAAAAAAATAATTAAATTATGTTTACTGTATTTTTTATATAATAGACATCTTGTACAGTTATATCGATCTATATATAACGTAAATCTGAAGGCCATTTTATAAAATACGATAGTTTTTTATTCTGAAAAATAATATTTTTCCCGAGCATGCTTTACATTTTTAAAATATGCTCAAATTTATCCACTAGATAACTGTCTGCGATATTAGTCTAAAAGAAAAGAAAATTACACTAGAAATTACAATTATTCTAACTAATTCAGGACTAATTAATGGAAACACTTTATCCATAAAAACAGACCACCATATTTGAAGATAATATATATTTACATCTTCATCACTTTGTGGTAACACATTTCCGGTTTCTTTGTTGAAACTGTGATGCCAAGGTTTAATGGGACCTATAAAATGTACAACTTTGATTTTATCTTTAAAGTAGTTAAATGCTGGATTGAATGTGTATATAACGGACATTGTACAATTAAATATAAATGGCAAATGGTAATCTAGACTTCTATGACTCCAATTTGAGAAAAACTGGTTTAATAAACCCTTAAAGATAATTAAAATTAATTAGTTATACGTAAAAAATTAACTCGAGTAATAACACGAATGTTAATTAATTGATTTATCTAAATTAACTCTACACGACACAGTGATTCAAATATGCATCACACATTTTACCGACTATAACTTAAAATGTACACATTGTTAAATACGCATTACATGCAAAATCATGAATAAGCTGTTTTCCATCAGTGGACGCAATGCTCGAATATATATGTAAATTTAAATTGGATTTTTAAAAATTATTCTTCCTGCTTTCCTTACATACATTTACACAATTTATAACTAAGAATTAAAAATTGTGCAGTGTAGGGTTAAAACATTATTTTTTTATTTGAAATGTTAAAAAATAAAATTTAATTCCATATTTCATCGTTTATATAATTTATATAAATTGCGTGTTAAAAATTCTTGTTAAAAAATACTATTTATTCAAACTCAATCTGTATTGATTATAATTAAATTTTCATTCTGTTATTACAAATTTGTTTCGATACTTGGTTATATACAATATCTTGTTGATCATCAGCAATAATGAACAAGTTTGATCGATCCTTCAATATTGACATTCTCACATAACTGTCCAAACGTAAGTAAAACTTGTCTGTAAAATCCGAGCATTTAATTATGAACAAAAAATATTAGAAGTTAAAAATAGCACAGGTGACCAAAAAATGGAAACAAAAATGACACGTGTAAATGCCATGTCGCTACTGTTCACCATTTAGTAGGAGTTATTTATGAAACGAGATATATCATAACAAATAAAAGGGTTTTATTTATAATTGCACTTTTAACAAGATAAAACAGTACGTATATGCTGATATCTTGGACAAAAAATGAAAATATTATTTTTCTTTTTATTTTATAGTTCAGAATTATTTTGGGTTCATAATACTTCTCTCTCTAAATTACTAAAACTATAAGCCCAAACAATAATGGTAATATATCAGATAAGTGAATAACAAAATAAGCCCTTGCTGTGAATTAATAATTATATTTTTGAAAAAAGTTTCGATTATTAAATAATCCTCTGCAGTTTCTTAGCCCAAAAAGAAAGTCGAGAAAAGTCAGAAGAGAAGACGAGAAAGTTGATAAAACCGATGATAAAAAAGTAGTTAATAAGTCGCCTGTAAAAAGACCAGCCGAAAAATGTTGTTAAAGTTGGTGCACATAAATCCAAAATTGGTAGAGCTAGAAACTAAAGAGGTTAATTTAATAATCGAAACTTTTTTCAAAAATATAATTATTAATTCAAAGCAAGGGCTTATTTTGTTATTCACTTATCTGATATATTAATTTATGCTGCTAATAAGGAATCATCGTTTTATACTTATACTAATAATGGTAATATTTCATTACTATTAACAATTTATTAATTTATTATTTTACTAATTAATAATTGCTATTAATAAATAATAAAATAAACTGCAAAGTAATTTTGTCATCAATATAATAATTACTTTGCAGCAATGACTTATTTTATTATTTACTTGTCTGATATTTTAATTTATGCTGCTACCAAGGAATCACCATTTTATGCTATTAATGTTTTATGGTTAAAAATAGTAATATTGAGTTAATAATTTTTTACTTATTTATAAAAATTCTATTCAGGACCAATTTATCAGAATATAATTCCGCGTGTTTCTTGTTATATTTTCGATTATTTCAGCTATTATTATAGTGATATCAATAATAAAGAAGGCAGAATTTTGACTACAATAATTTATATTTTTAAAATAAAATAATTTTTTTACGATTTTTTTAAATCCCATATCTTTTTTTAAACTTTAACCAATTCTAGATATTTTAGTATATTTAAAAAAGGTTGGAACATAAGAAAACCTTGAGAAAATTTAAATTTTTTTATATTGTTCCAGCGGTGACACGTTATTGAGAAATGTAAAAATATGACCTTGAACTTTGACTCATAAAATTTAACCTTGAAAATATGACCTTGGACTCTGAGTCGGAAAATTTGACCTTAAAAATGAACTTTGATGAGTTTAAAATTTGACCTTGAACTTTGACCACAAAATTTTTTGTACTTTTAAACTCTAAAAAAATTTGCCTCTGGGGTTATTGGCGCAGTGGTGACATAACCATCTACTAAAGATGGTTCACGTTTTAAAAAACTTTCAGAATAATTTACATTAAAACAACACGACTATTAAAATATATGAAATTAAAAAATATTATTATAAACAATTTGCCTGATCAGCTCCATCGAAACTACCGTTTTCAACAGCAAATGTAAGAAGTCGACTATAAGTATCACAATTTGGTCGAAACACAAATACACCAGAATTAAAACAGTCAGGCCACCCGACGTCAGGAGCAGCACTAAGCTCTTCTCTGTTAAACAATTCATCAATATTTGTTAAAACCTAAATGGTTATTTTAACATCAGCAAACACAAATACAATTCACAAACATTGGTAATTAAACCTAGTTCTTAATTTATTAGTTAATTAATTTCAATTGGTCTAAATAGAAATTAAATTAAACAATGTCAAAATTTAGAATTTAAATATAAAATTTTTAAAAAATTAATCAAAAATAATATTTAAAAAATAAAATTATAGATAAAATTATAAATAAAATTATTTCTTATAGAGAGTAAAAAGCGGAATAATAAGTTCATTCAAACCAAGGGTGATCTAATAACTTATCAAACAATAATCTGTCATTTGGTTCAAATTTGGTACATTCCGATACAAATAATGCAGCTGACTTAGAGCAATCTAAAATTGGAGGAATCGAGCATATCATCGTTTCTTCTTTTGTTTCAAATGCCATTTTAAACTCAAAACAGCTATATAGCAAGCATCCGAAATTAAAAGTTAAACTTTGCTTAATGTTGTATGAATGTTCAAGAAAAGATTCGGGACTTCTGAACCCAATTGTGCCTAACTTTGACATAGAATATGGAGATTTTGATTTATCATATAACATATATTCAAAATCGATTAGTTTAACTTCAAAAGTGCTTTTGTTAACCATTATATTTTCTGGTTTGATATCAAGATGATATAATCCAATTTTTGACATTTCGTATACTATCGAAATTGTATTGCTTAAAATAACTTTTAAATATTTTTCATCATTTTGCTCTTCAATAAAGTAAAATAAATCTAACCAATCGTCATCAAGATATTCCATAACAACTGTTGACCAATTCTCTCCATCGTGATAATTTATTAACTTTGGAACATAATTATATTTTGTTAATTTTTTTAAAAAGTGTAATTCGTTTGGAATATAGTTTTTGCTTTCCTTGTCATAGACAAATGTGTGATAACTATATTTTTTAGTAAATGATTTCAAAAGAACTTTATTACCATCTTTATCCAAAGCTCGATAAACATTTCCTTTTTCAGATTTCCAAATTTCAAAGTAATTATAATAAGTTTCATTGTACAAACTATCAACATTTTCCATTTCTTAATATATTTTATAAATCTTATTGTGTTAGTGTGTTATAATTGAATAAATTTTATTATAATTATTTTTTTCAATGAATTTGATTGGATATAAATTATTAAAATTTTATTTAAAATTCAAAAAATTATTATATTCATTTTAAAATAATATAAAGTTTTATTAAACCGTGTTTTTAAATCAAAAAGGACATAAATTCAAATATCAACCATATTTTTACAAAAAAACATTGAAAAATAATTTAAAATTAATTTTTAAAATAATTTAAAATTCAAATTATTCAAAATTCAAAAAAATTCAAAATTAATTTTTCTGATTCCAATATGTTTATTTAAATCACTTTATCGTATATCTGGGAGTAACCGTGAACGAAATATAATAATTTGGAAAACTGAAATGCTAATGAGCACAAACATCATCTAAATCAGTGGTTCTTAAAGCGATGATCCGCAGATTACAAATCCCAAGTGTTTGGAAGAGTGGAAAATTAATTTTAATTTTCAATTTTTTTAATTTAAAATGGTTTATTATTTGAACTATTTGAAACTGAAAACGTAGAATAAAACCAATGGTATTCAAATAATAAATAGATTGCTCGTCTTAAAGTTAGAAATCCTCAATTTTCAAAAAAAAACTAAGCGCAATTTGAGATTTTTCGAGCATATTTCTATTTAAAAGGTAATATTGACAGTGCGTATTATTTGATATACTTTAATATTAAACCATTTAGAAAATACTTGTTTTGGGCTGCATTAATAATTTTAGACTTGTTAAGGGACGTACAAAACATTTATTATTAATAAAAAATACTTATATGCATTAGCAAATCAATATATATGTGCATAAATACAGCGGCTTGCAGCTTGCCGTAGGTACTTTTGTTTATTTTATTTTTATGTTAAATATATTTTTGATATTCGTTCTAATTGTTTTTCATTATCATGGATGGCCGCGATACTTTTTAGTATCTGCGACAGGTCCCCCTAAATTTAATTTTATATATTGATGCATTAATTGTGGGAAATGGCAAAGCAATATTCGATTCCGGCCGTTAAGTTGGCAGGACGTCGACGTGTTGCTTTGTCACAAACCACCCTTCGGTGTCTGCCTAGTCTGGTCAGGTCTCGTTACACTGATCACGGGGTAGGACACCGTCGTAATTCACCGAGGCGGCCATTTTCAATGTTGGTCGGAGCGGTATGAGTAAAATTCGGGTAGATCGCTGCACCTAAGGGGTTGACATTAGTAAATGTCTAAGTAGGAAAACAATATTTTTCTTTAAATGCCTGTCGAGAAATTGATTACGACCATGGGAACGACTAGTGTTAAGTATAGGAATAAATGTACGATGTATTAAACCGAAAATCAATATAACGAAAGGAAAAGATTTAAAATCTAACGCGACTCGGTAAACGACCGGAGCATCAATATTTTTCGTTTTTCTATGCAGATTCATGATCAGCAGATCAGCAATAGACTTTTACACTAAATTCATTACTGAGTAAACTAATATTGATTGTGAGTTTGATGCAGGATTGTGCCGTGTGAAAGTCCAACTAATTATTATCTTTATTATACTTATTATTAAACTGATATAAATTTATAATAACAATTTCTCCCCATTCAGTCTCTCTCGTTATAAATCTTTGACAGCATGCAGACAGGATATAAAATCCCGAAATTAACGTCACAGAGATCTGAAAAATCCAATCCATTAATTCTCAACAACGATGACAACTCCCACCAAGAATGCCGGAAAAAATATGATCAGTTAGTTGCAGAACACGAACGCACGCTCGGTACGTGGTTCGCCCCCGAGGCTGTGAAAGCCCTCCACAAGCAAATACACCGACTAACCAGGTGCCGCGAAGATCTTATTGCCGAGAACCAAGCGCAGCGGATCGTGATCAACAACCAGAGTGCCGTCCTAGTAGCCTCTTTTAATGAAGTCGAATTGAAGAAACGATTAGCCGGCCGTGATCTGGCGATCAAACTAAATATAATCCCTGGCGAACATATACCCGAAACGGCCACAACTGGTCCTCCACAAACGCCGAAAACTAGCAAGAAGCATAACCCCAGTAAAAACCGACGTCGCCGTGAACGACGTCGGGCTGAAGGAGTCACTCTGGTAAAAAATGCAGCCCAGACCCTGGAAGAAGCGGCGATGCTAGTCGCCGAACAACAGGCACAATTAGCTAGAGATACTGAAAACCTGCCGGAAACGAGGAAATCCGGAGAAGATGCAATCCAAATCTGTGCCGGTGAAACGGACGAATTACAAATTCGGATAAAGATTCCCTCTCCTTCTACCACCACTTCAGGAACGGACGAAAATCGCAAGCCCTCTACTTCAATCGGTTATTGGACGAACGAATTTGGGGACGAGCTCTGTCACTCGGTTCCCCAAGTCGGATCCAACAAACTAAGAGTTGATAGAAAACGAAGATTTCCCGTCGACATCGACGAATAAAAGCCGATTCTTGTGGAAAACCAAATTTCACTTCGACATAATAATTAAAAATCATTTTATGGCCGATTATATTTTATCTTTACTTTCATTTATTGTTTTTTCCTGTTGTACATGTTATAATTGTAAAATAGAATTTTTATTTGTTAAATTTCTTAATAAAATTCAATAAGTCTGGGCACAGATGAGAAAAAGATGTATGGAGGTTTGCCTGAGTATAAAGTAAGATTGATGAAGTTTGATGTATGCGAATAGTATGATTGGAAAGCTGTATTTAATTTAAAATGTTGAAAATGGAAATAATTATGATTATTGAAAAATTGATTTTAAACCTTTAAAAAGAATATGTTGAGAAATAAGAGAATAAATATGAATAAAAAGAAAATTGTAGATATTAAGAGGATTTTATTTTCTTTTAAAAGCGATCAGGAGATTTTCTCAAACCTAAAAACAGCTGATTTAACAGCAATTACAATTAATTAGATAAACATTTAAATTTTCGCCGGTTATTTGAGTAAGGGATTTTCCAAATTAAAACAAAAGTCGAGGTTACTGACATTGTTTCGAAATTTTAATAACTAATTCGGAAGAAAATCGGAAATTTTAGATAATTTAAAGGTCTGAATTTTCAAAAGTTATTAATCCAATTTTTCTTTGGAAAATATTCTATATTTTAGAAATAAAAATTAAATTACTAAATATTTAAATTTAATGTTAGCTAAATTTGACTGATAAAAGATAAATAAGTAGCCCGAGCACAAATGAGTATATTTCCGGCAGTAAAGGTGCACGAATACTTACCAACGAATTAAATGAGACCATAACGGAGATCTGATTCGGACGTATACATGAAACCGACGATAACAGATGGGGAAGTGTATGCCTATATCGAGAGGAATAGATAAATGACATAGACGTAAGTCCTTCTATCGGCCGTCAGGAACCCGAAAGCGAGATTATCACAAGGAGTAGTCTTGGAAACGAGGCTCACCTGCTTGTGGACTCTCGGCTGCTGTATACAGTACCAACATGGGCTTGCTCATGGGTATACAGTGGGGATGTCAAAATTGTGAGGCGTCTGGGAGAGAAACCCTAGAAAGGTAAAAGAGATTGGAGAAGCAGAGTTAACAAATGCGATCGATTAAAACAAAATTAGTTCTACCCAGTACGCCAACACAATAATACCAAGACTGAGACACATGAAAACAATTTCTTTTATTATTTTTAAGCCGTTTAGGTCTTATTGGCCTTTTAAACCTCCATAACCTAAATAACACAGGACAAGTCGAGCAAAACAAAGAGAGTAATTTATCATAAATTTGAATAAATTATTATTAATATATTCTAAAAATTTTTATATATAATATAATAACTTATTCAAATCAAGAGAAATAGGCCACAATTTTAAAATCTCTCTTTCTTATAATTTATCTCTTTAAAATTTAAATATTTTCATGAATTTCAAACAAAGTCCATGAAACACTTAAAAATGTCTCTGCCGAAAACACATGTAAAATTTAAAACAAAATATTTATCTATAGTCTAACAAAATGATAAAAAGAAATTAAAGAAATTTTAACAATAAAATAAAATAAAAAATCTACAAACCAAAGTGTCAGCATCCATGAAAACACATTTTGTAAATTGCATTAATCTCCAACAATGAAGTTTCGTAAATGTCACTCCTAAATCGGGTCTTTTGAGCAATTGTAAATTCATTGGGTCATCACTGTTCAGAACGTTTACCAGCATAACCTCATCGAAAAGTGTCCTCATTACCTCTCTTATTTCTGCGATGTTTAGCTTAAGAATTAATTAATAAAATACCTTATTTTATTAGAAACGGTATCGGTAATCATTATTATTATTCTTCTAGTTGTGTTTGAAATTTTCAACGAGGCAGCCAAAGTCATGGCACCGATGGCATACTGATCGTTTGTAGCTAATGTAATGAAAGCTTCAGACATTGAATAACTAAAAACGGTCAAGTTAGAGAATTACGAGAAAACCACTTTTTACAATTCATATAAAATTTAAAATGCACATCAATTTAAATTGAAATATGTTAATTGATAATTATAAAATTGACTAATTTCAACAATGAATGCTAATATAGTGAAAATTTCCAAAGGTTTTATATATTGAAACTGAAATAACTTTTTGACTTTCTAGTATATTGTTGGGCCAGCACTGGATTTTGTTTGAATGAATTGGAAATAGCACGCAAATATACAAGCAGATTTAAAATCAGACCCATAAACATCAACTCAAAAACCTTAAAATATGAGAAAGATGCAATTAAAATATAAAATCAAGAACATAAAGTAAATTAAAATACTAACAAAACGCACCAAAATTTGACTGCAAATTGGATAATTAAGAATTATCAGTAAACGAATAAAAAGGAATATTTTCAATAAGAAATATTCTATTAAAAAAGTAAAATAAAAAGAATTATTCGTTTAATATAGAAATTGATAAAATAAGAATTAGATAAAATCATTAGATAAAATTAGAAAAAATTTAATAAAACCAAAGCCGAATTTTGTTTAAACGTGTCCAAAAGAACACTCAAGGTTAGGGTCACAGAACAGGTATATATACCGATTCATTTTCACAGAATTTTATGCATGCAAACTTTTGTGAGCAAAATTACAACTTCTCGCGGACAATTCAACTATCGACAATCCCAAGTAAGCTCTACTTGAAGGTACGTATGGGAAGATGATTTATTATGAATGATGGGAGTCAAATACTATGTCTAAATAATATGTTATGAAATATATGAGTTATTAAAAGAGGTCATACTATGTCGAAAATTTTCCGGCCCACAGCCGAAACACCACCGCAAGTTAGCAAACTTTATATAACTATCGAGATGTGTAAGTGCGGTTCATCCACCAATATCTCGTGCCCGTGAAGGTTCCGGTGTGCGTAACGCCAGAACCCAAACGTCAATTCATACTGCTTATAGAGAAAGATGGAAGATAGAAGAGCAGTCTTTTGGCTGCCTCTTCGTCATCCATCTCCCGAAAATTCGATCTAAAATCATCTTACTTATCGGCTCAAAATCATTCACACCGAGTAATCCAGTGGACACTCATAAAATCATAATATTGATATATCTAACCCTAGGATTAAATAAAGGTGAGGGCGGGAAAAGAGCGAAAAATCGTTGCAATGTTAAAAATCAATTATTTCAAGTGAATATTCTAAAATGATAATCCAAGTCAAAGGCCTTCATAAAGTGTAATTATTTACCTTATTGTAAATTAAACGACTAAATCACTTTAGTAGCGATCCAAATAGATAATTAGAGTTAATAAAATTTTCAATAAATGCCTAAAGGATTTAATAATAAATTAACTAACACAAATTCCACACTAAAATTTATTAAAAATGAGCCAAACTAAAAGAATGGTGGAATGAACTAGACTATCCAACTAAAATACGAGGAAATTATAAAATATTTACTGGCGAGTATGACTGACTAATGTATAAATATATCGATACTTTAATGTTAAGTCAATTTAAACGAAAATTATTAGTCTAAAACCCCAGCAAAAATCAAACTTATGACAATGATGAGAGAAATAAAGTGAATTGTTATAGAAATTAATCGCGACAACATAATCTACCCACTGTCTGATGTAGAGATAGACCCCGCCATTCCAAAATAGTGAAACATACATCCTCAGAATTAAATTATTAAAAAATTGAAATTCACTAATGTTCAAGTTAATAATAAAATTGACAATAAGACAACAACAAATTAATGTAAAATCGAAACAATACGATTGATCCAATGATTCCATTTCTCACGCGGAAAATAAACATCCTCTCAATCACTGTAGAATGACCCGAAGTTTTCGTTTATAGATCGAACGTTACTGGGATAATAGACCAACAAGAGTGGACCTAATAATTTCATGGCAATTTGAATTATAAATCCAAGCATCTAAGAATCTAATGAGTATAATTAGATAAATAATTTATAAAATACCATCACCATTAATCAAAACTAATAAAGAAAATTATAACTGAGAAGTATTGGGCTAGTACAAAGTTTTGTTTAAATGGATTGGAAATAGCACGCAAACACAACATGCAAACTTTAAAATCGGACCCATAAACATCAAATAACCACCTTGAAATGTGAGAAAACACATAATTAAAAATATAAAATGAAAAAACATAAAAGTAAATTAAAGTAACAACAAATGCACCAAGATCTACACGAATTGACATAAAAATAACATAATAATGGTGGATTACTGAGTAGCGATATTTAAACTATATGATTGTTACCAGGACAACCCAATATAAATATTCTTTTGCTTGCCACTCGGCACCCGTTGCTAGGCAACATTGGAACTGTGTTCGAGTGGGTAGATCGTCCGCAAAAAGTGAGCGCTATTACTAATGCTGTAATTGACCGAACGATCTCTGGGTCCAACGAGCTGTCGATAGAAGACCTATGCTCACTTTTGATTTTTAGGTCCCCTTATGTCGTTAATGTCATCATTTATATTTATAATTCTCGTGTAAACTTCTCATTCATGCAGTGCAATATCCTCATACTACCTCTACGAATTATCATTTAAGTAACAATCAATATATATTTTACAAACGAAAAAAAACAACATATTTTTGACACGTCAATTACGGGTTGTTTAATAATCGAGCGGCTCGGCGCTTAGCCCACTCTTTACGTGCGGGGCGATAACCACTAGCCTTTGGTGTAGTCTTCGGATCTGTCGTTGTCTCTCGGTAGGCTAGTTGGGCAGGAGCAAAAACGAGGGGATATGTCACTGCCACTCCTTCTTGGCAGGCTGACAATGCTACTTCTAGCCCCTTTATCTGGGTCCTCAGGCTTTGATTTAATTGCCTTTCTTCCGTCCAGCTCTTTTGTGCTGCTGTGAGCCTTTGATAAAGCAGCTTTGCTTTCTTTGGTTTTATCCAGGTAGCTTTTGTTTGTTGGATTTCTTTTGACATCTGAATAATCTGCTCGTAGAAATTCTTGTTAATACTACGTGTATGTTTCAACTCCTTCCGTAGAATTTCTAGCGATTCCATATCTGCAAATAATGCAATTAACTCTGGACTACAAATCTTAAGTTATTTGATTAATCATACAGATATTCACGGGATTAAACAACGAAAAGAAAAACAAAATCGTGGAAAGCAACTAATCATTTATTTAAATCTAAATTTAATTTCACTAAAGTTACTGTAACTCCGTATTCGAGACATTAACGGAATTGAGGACTTGGATGATGCCTCTCAACACATTCGTCAGGGACCGGCTGAGCGTAAGAGCGCTCATGGTACACAAAGACCGGTCGTTTTGTGTTTCAGATACGGCTGGCATGGAGCATCGGAGGAGCGACGACATTAGCTTTCATTCGTTCATCAGCATGATTGAAAATGGGGCTGGCCTGCGGTGTGTATTCGTCAGTATCCGCAATTCTGCCGGCCGCTATGTCCTCCTCCACATTTGAAAGATATAGCCTGGCCCTGGCTACTTGGAGATTGACTTGGCGTTGGTGATCCTCGAGCCGAGAGAGGAAAGACCGGGCCTGTTCGTGCATTTCCTGGGCCGGATTTTGGCCAAATTTTCGTCTGCCCACTACGAACAGTAGCTCATCATTTTCTACACGTCGCAAGGCATTCCATCGGGGCTCTCTCGGTTGGGGCACAGTGAAGCCCGCGTTCCACATGGCTTGTCGCCATTGATCAGCAGCCTGCGTTGGGACACGAACAATGGCTCTCGATGCATCTAAAATTCGATTACGTGAATATATTCTCCGTATGTTTGTTGAAATAGTTACGACGTTGTCCAAAGGTCACGACTGTTCATGGGTTTTCCCACTTATGATTATTTTATAATACAAATTTAAATGCGGGTTTGTAATTCATCTATCGGGTCCGCCTACTCATAATCTAACTTAAAGTACGTAACTAAATTAATGCTGTGAATGTAGAGTAACTCGATTTGGACTACGGTAAATTTGAATTAAACGTCAGCCATAAGCGGATATCGGTCATACTGTCATTCGGACTAATAAATATAATATATTAATTGCAAACCAATTTATATCCGACTTTGTTTAAATTAACTAATTAATTGCCTTTTCGCATCTTAGATGAAGTCGCCGTCATCAAAGTTGAGCAAAGATTTACCCTACCCTTAATTACTTAGTAATTAATCTTTATGGTAAATAACGTTCCTGAGTAGTTAATTATGATGAACGTTATATTCTATTTATTTATTATATTACCTTCTGGTTAAATGTCATTTAGATTGTTACGTGCGGACTTAATAGGTAATTATTTAAAATTAATCTATCGGGTAATGATCAAGGTGCTCAGGAATTAAATGAATTCAAAATAACTATTAACGTTCATAGGGATGCCAACTTAAACGAACGCGGTAATCGAAATAGTAATTATCATTCGTTGATTGAAATTAAATCAATAATTTATGTTTCTAGAATTCGCCGGATTGAACAAAATCAAAATACTAATTGTCATATATCGAAATAATTAATTGATATTAAAGTAATAATTATTGTTTCTAGAAACGTCGAACTAAACGAAATCAAAATCAAAATAAGTTAATATTCCAAAAATAAATCAATTAATTTAATGTATTTTAAGTATCTAGTTTAAAGCAGAAAAAATTTACACTACAAGTAACGGGTAGTTCATCGCTGAGATACAACTGAATTTCGGTATTTGAATTATTTGTTTTCATGAACAAAAAAAATCCTCTCGTAAAGTCGTATTATCGGTCGGATAGTCCCTCCTGGGTCAATGGATCTTGTGGGATTTTTTAGAGATCTCAAATTGCAGACTATGGCAGTCGTAAACGGGAATGACATCATTCGTATTCATGAGCTGGCTACGGGGTACATGGGCTATATTTGTGGGAGTTTGGCTCAACAAGAATTCATCCAGCTAAAATAATGATCATGGTAATATCGTACCTATAATATTTAATTCGGCTCTGCCATGGCATCTATAGTCCGAAAATTAACGTTGGGAGTGGTACTACGGGATTCCTACGGGAACTCATATATATTAATTATGAAATTTAAAAAAATAAAAGTCACCTAAAGATTGGGCCTTCGAGTTTAGAATTAGGTCATCGTCGGAAATCTGAACTGCCGGATTTTCATTCATTTTGTTCGTTTCCAGTTCCCGTAATTGTTCTATTAATCCCAGTTCGTTGACATTTCTTATATAGTACAGGGTGTCGATTTGAAAGGAAACATGTAGGTGTGTCTACTCGTACTGCTGGGTAGAATCAGCTAATACTGTGGGGTGTCTTGCAGGTATGTCATTATAACATGCATGTGATGTATTGATTATATTTATTACTGCCAGAATCGTGATGCCTAGGAAATCCTCTGTAGGGCGAGTGTGCGTGACCTTTAAATTTGGCGTGTCTGTCAAGCTCGATGGTGCAGTATTAGGCAAGGGGGATTTTGATTCATGCAGAGATAAAAGTCATAGCAGATGTGTATGGCGAGCCTTTGATTTTCACTGATTTTATCGTGTTAATTATTTCCTATAATTTTAGGCTCGCTGGCAGTTCATCGATAATTTACACCGAATAGATCGTATTAACTACAAGTATTATTTGAAATTTATTTTCTACAAATTTAAATTCTTATTCTTTCAGCGGTTTAACTTTTCATTTTGGGCTAATATTACGTCATACGCAAGGGATGGGCTGTATTGATTTTCGGAGAATTAGATGTCGTGTCCTAGTATCTGGTAGGCATTTTAATCTGCACGTAACCGTTAATTTTATTGCTTTCCTGTATAGATTTACTCCCGCTTGGTTTGAATCAGTGGTTTAGTCTGGTGGAGGAACATTGTAAGTGGTATAAGCGGATAATTAGATTTGTTTTAATGATTTTCTATCCTATCAGGGCCGACTTGTAGTGAACTGGTTGTGCCAAATATATATTTTCGAGCTGTTATTCGCAGTCGACTTAATAAATGGTAGGATTTTTTTGTCATGAAGAATATCTTATTCTTTCTCTTTATTCTAGGGAAGGGGATATTGTTAAGAATCACCGGTAAGCAGATTGATGGATACTTATTGTCAAGATCGTCTATGCAGAGATTGCCGGTCGTGTCTATCATATCTCTATTCGGTGGACATGGGTGTTACTATAAAATCCTTATTGCTTCACAAAAATATGGTTCTCAATATTAGGAAAAGGTCATTTTTATTGCTGATGCTCACAAAAGATCTCTTTTCGGTGGTTCAAGGTTAATTTGTTAGAGAATATTACGGTGGATGCTAACATAATTCGGGGCTTCTATAAAATCCTTGGTTATATCAAATTCTTGGTACTTGGAATTTAATGGGAAGTTTGTGAGGCTCGACATGTAATAAAATTGTTTACTCCTCGTCTTTATTTGTTTACCTGATTGTTTATCGAGAGGGTTACTATTGATTGAAGTATCCGAGTGAGAGTGAACCTGAGATTATTCATCATCTAATTTAATTATGTTTTATTAAGGTTGGGTGATGCATCGGAAAACTCTGACGTACCCCGTATTGATTCATGATGGAATGTTATGGGTTCTTTCTCAACATTTTTGGTGTCTATGGTATTTAAATCGACTGATTTCCTATTAGGGATTTTATAGATTTTAAGATATTAAATTATATTGGTTCCAAACATTACATCGAGAGTTTTTTGTTATTAAATTTTATTTTATTTCCTCTCCTTTGAATCTATTTTAATCGGTATCGAGGAGTTGAAATGACTTCTATATTTAAGAGACATTTATTGTCTTTTACATAAAAATTTTTAATTTACAACAATCATATTATTGTATCTTTCCATTTCCGACCTTAACCTAGAAATCAATGAGTGTTTACAACGACCGCATTAAACTTACGCTTGCTCAAGAAACTTTTTTTGACTCTCAATATAATGTTAGGACCTTACAACAATCGCAATAGGGTTATGTTTACTTAAGTAATTTTATTGATTATCATTTTGATGTTAGGAGTTTATAACGATGAGAGTTTATGACCACGACTTTATTAGCTTTGGGGCGAAATAACATTTCGAATTTTTAATTATCCGTCATTTTTACTAAAAATATGCATATTAAGTTCATAACAACGATTTCATTTTTCTATTTCCCCGTTACCTTTCCCTTGGTTGACCTTAGGCGCATTGTGTTCATATTATAGTTAATGAGTGCCCACTGGACTACTCGTGTAGTGATTTTGAGCCGTATGTGAATATAGTTTAGGTCGAGTTTATGGAAACTGGGAGACGGGGCAACAGTCAAAAGGCTGTTTCCCTTTCCCCCTTCTTCCACTATACGGAATGATATTGACGTTCCAGCTCCTGCGTTCCGCACGCTGGCGCCTTCACGGGCACGAATCATTGGCGGTATTTTACGCACTTACACGAATTCGAATAGTATGTTGGATTTTAATGACTTGTAGTGTGTTTTGGCTGCGGGCCGGAAAAATTTCGACAATATAAAACAAAGTTTGATGCTATTTAAATATTTATTAAAATAAAATTATAATTTACCCGATACATTTTATCATAAAAATAAAATCATAAATACACCGCTCTCCCCACGCCGACACCCAAGCAGAGCTCCATTGAGGTTGCGAGGATGCGAGGATGCGACGTGGAGAGAGTTTTCAAATAAAAACTCTCACTTACATCGAGAAAATAACGTTTAAGCTTGACAAAACTGTTTTATGAGTAAAAACGATGATTAAAATTGTGTAAAAATGAATCGGTATATATACCTATTGTACGAACCTAACCTTGCGTGTTCTTTTTGATTTAGTAAAACAAAATTTGACCTTGGAATTTTCTGGTATATTCTAATCTTTAATTTTATTATTTTGAGAATTTATTTGACAATTTTTTCTTTAGATTTTTAATTGAATTATTTCTAATTCGAATTATTTCATTTTTATTTCATTTTCATGAAATTTCGCATTTTTTAATAAATTGTCAAATTTCGGTCAAAATCGTTGGGTTTTCGTGTTATGCTTATATTTATTTCGTGCGGATCTTGTTGCACTTTGTTTTTATTTTAATTTATTTTGTGTTTTATAATTTTATATTTAGTTGTTTTCTTTCTCGCATTTTGATAGGGTTAATTGGTGTTTTAATAGGTTTGATTTTAAATCTGCTTGTTATATTTGCATATGTGGTACCGATTCATTTAAAAACTTACAAGGCCGTTTGTGTTCTGGCCCAACAATAACAAAAGATTAGACCGAAATCTGACAATTTACACAAAAGAAAAGAGTTAATGAATAAATTGAATAAAAAAAATAAATAATTCTAGTCAGAAATAATAAAAATAAAATGTTAACGAATAAATTGTCAAATGAAATCGAAAAAATAATAAAAATTAGAATTATATTAGACAAGTAATATCAAGGTCAAATTTTGTTTTATTGCATGAAAATTAACACGCAAAGGTTAGGGTCACAGAACAGGTATAAATACCAATCCATTTTCACAGATTGTGGATACCAGGATGAATACAGATAATTTCTAACACCGGGAAGGCATCGAGACTAGATTCATTTTATTTAAATGTCAAAAATTGAGAAATATCGTGACTTATTGATATACCATATGAGAAAGTAAATCAACCAAAAGGTAGACCTGAAATGATAAAATAAACTGGAGCAATAAAAAACTAGATTAACTAATCGACCATAAAACTGATTGCTAACATTATAATGTGATATATGGCAAGAATAAGAGAAACAGCTTGCTCAAGTCAACCGCAAATATAATTAAACAGTAATTGAACCAATAGACCATAGTAGAAATAAATTCCGCGTTGTTAATAAAACACTATAGAAGAAAGAATTATAATAATTTATAACTAATAATCAACCACGAATAGATATAATAAAATAGAAAAACGAATTATATTAATTTATAACCAATAATCAATCACGAATAACGGGGGGTTTCGACTAGTCAAGCAGTAATGAGTCAACGCCTACATCTATAAATATGAAGTTAAAAATCTAGAAATTTATAGCTACTAATTATGTCTAATCCTCGTCAACTACATGCCGACGGCAGACGTCACACTAAGAAACGACTGGAAGACCGTATCCAGAATCGACTATCGCCCAATGACGCGGTTATGAAGAACACTATTGAACTTCAACGAGGTATTACATTTTTGTACTCACCAATTTACCATGTAAATACGAATCATGTTCACCCACAAGACAGGCGACAATAGAATGTGTTTTCATGACCACCCCACATTTAATAAATAAATTCCTAAAATAAATTTTATACTTGAAGAATAATTATATGGATTATTTAGATCGCAGAGGGGGGATGGAGTGATGACTCCCGACTAACGTTACAAGTACCGATCAATTCCGCCGCCCAATACAGACAAGCACTATGGGATCAAGGATACACCTTGGCCACTTATGGGGAATCTAGTTGGCCCCGACGACCAAACGATCGCGGAGACGAGATCGAATTACCCAGTATAGCCATCAAACGAGAACCAAGTAGAAATCCAGCACGAGAGGCTCGTCAACGAGAGGAATTCACCTTAATGAAGATGGATAATATGGAAAGAAAGTATCACAGGAAAGCGAATCTGGACAGGCAACGATTAGCACGCGTAAACCAAGACATCGCGACGGTTTGATTCCCAGTACCGACGAATTCGCTCCAGACTACGGGGTTTCATTCGAACTGGATGACCCGAGATTGCTACAGATGACCGCACCAACAAAAATGATTCTGCCGGAGAAACTAGTCCAGCCAGTTCTTCGCAGTCGACTCGAACCAAGACAACAAAGCGACAATGCATACGCCAGCAGACACCCGCAATGGACTTTCGACAGTCGTTCTCACCGAAACGTTTAACCCAAGGGTCGTGATGGGCTCGGAAAATAATCAAATCTGTTTTTTTGTTTAATAAAAGTTAATGGTTAATCTTAGACTATTCAATTGGTTCTATTAAATGAAATAAAACCTATCATAATAAAAAGTTCAAAATGAGCTCGAATTGTTTTATTTAGGAAAGTATGATTTAGTGGTATAAAATATAAATAGGACAGGGGAAAAAGGTATTGAAGTTCAGGCAAACGATATCGACTTAATTTAAATAAATAAGGTGACAGGAGATAAGGGGTAAAGGCTTTGTTGGAACTGATATTACTCACAAAAATACTTAGGACAAGGGGGATGTAATTTATTAAGTGTCGAAACGTTAATGATAACTGTTCAAATACTTTTTAATTTAGGAATGGAGGGACAAGAGTTCTCAGCCGAGAGTTGAAGAATCTTCGACGAGAAAATATGAATCTCCATCGACAACTTATACAGAAAAGCTGAGAAATTCAGCAAATAAAAGCCACTTGGGCAGAACCGGCAAAGATGAAATAGGTGTACCAACGTCTCACCGAGGCCCAACAAGGCTGGAAGGATGAAAAGATGCTCAACCAAGCCCAACGGAAGCAAATAAAAGGCTTGGAAGTCGCTCTGTCAGCGTGCCAGGAGGGAGTGCGGTGACGTATCCTTTGAATTTCACCCCGACATAGCTGACCTATCGCGACCAGGACCCAGCGAACCATCCCAACAAACGGTCCTATCCGCATGCCAGGCCGGGCAGGACTGAACGATTATTGGAGACGCGCCCAAAGCGAAAACAAATAAATGACTAATTCACGAACTCATTTAATGATAATACAATAAAATTGTGCTTTTGATATTTTGTTTGTTGTTGATAATTAGTGTACACGAGAAAATAATGAGGAAATATTTAAGGGACCTAAAAGATAAGACGGGCAGAGGCCTTCTAACGGCAGCCGGCTGAACCCAACATGAAACCGGACCTTAGCAGTTCTAATATCGGAACTCACCTTGGTTGCAGTACCAATGGTTGCAGTTCCAACGTTGCCTAGCAACGGGTAACCATTGGAGGGCGTGAAATATTATATGCGATGGGGTCAAGGTCACCAACACCACTAACCCCACAGAAGAGACGATTCATTAGTAAAGATTCCTCCGAGATCGATGAAAAATAAATTATGACAAAGTCATCGATTGTAGGATAAAAAAAAATTCAACGATGTGGTGGGTTACTGGGTTTTGATATTTTGAAACTATATGGTTGTTACCCAGACAACCCCACACAAATATTCTTTCACTTACCACTCGGCACCCGTTGCTAAGCAACGTTGAAACTGTGTTCGAGTGGGTAGATCGTCCGCAAAAAGTGAGCGTTATTGCTAATAATATAATTGACCGAACGATCTCTGGGTCCAACGAGCTGTCGATAGAAGACCTGTGCTCGCTTTTGATTCTTAGGTCCCATTATTCTCCTATCTCCTTCAAATGTTAACCTATACTATCATATTATTCATTGTTATGTCTATTCCCATAGTCCTTCTTCTTGTTGTCCATGTCGAAGATTATTCTTTGGTCGGTACACCCTTGGTTATGTTAAATACACCCACATTATATCTTTCACCCTTATCCCTATTATAACTACAATGTTTCCCATTATTATTACCAGCATTATTATTGTTGCTATTATATGTGTTACCTTTATTAATTGTTGCTACCATTTCCTATATTATTATTTTTATTACTATAACTACCATTATATTCATTGTTATTACTACTATGATTAGTACTACTATTATTATTATCATAATTATTATCATCATTACTACAAATACCATGATTATCACTATTATCATTATTATCATTATTATCATTATTATTATCATAATTATTATTATTATTATAATTAAAATTACTCTTATCATTATCGTTATTATTATTAAGATTTTGTAGGGATCCTTCCTTATTCCTCAGCGTTAAATTTTTTTATTGATATACAACATTAGCCGTAGTCCATCTATATTTTTTGGTTTTTGATAAAGTATTTTTGTAAATTCGAAAATTTTAGCAGCGTTCCGCCCTTATTTTACGGTTCATCCCTATTCTACCGTTTTCGACAAAGTATTTTCATTGACTCGGAAAATTTGAGCAGCGTTCCGCCTTTATTTTACGCATTCCATTTTTACGTTACTAGTTTTGTTAAGTATTTGAATTAGTTCGGAAAATTTGAGCATATTTTCCGCCTCAACTCAAATTAATTTATTTAATTCTTATTTAAAAACATTATTTTTCATGATTTTGGTCGTTCGGATTAATCTTTTTCCGATGGCTATTCATTTTAACTGTTGCAACGATTTCACAATTTTCCCCGCTACCCATTCCCTCTTTTTGTCCTTAAGATCTATTTATGTTCATTTCATAGTTAATGAGTGCCCACTGGACTACTCGGTGTTAGAGATTTTGAGCCGATTGTTGTTAAAAATTTATGTCAATTTTACAGGAAACGGATGGTGAAGGAGCAGCCAATAAACTACTCATTTACCCTCCAATTTCCCCTATGTACGGATAATATTGACGTTCCAACTCCTGCGTTCCGCACGCTGAGTCTTCACGGGTACATATCATTGGCGATTTTCCACGCTCTTACACAAATCTGTACTATGTAGATTTTGATTTCTTGCGTTATGTGTTGGCTGTGGGCCGGAAAAGGAATAACAAATAATATTTTACCATAGCATTTGGAATAAAAGTTTCGATGCACTAAGGCTGTAGATATAAAATATTTATTCAGCATATTACATCGGCTACATACATTTGAAATTCATTGTATCCATTCCATAAAATTTACTTCGAAAATCCCATAAATTTAATTCGATAAATCATCTATAAATTCAATTGGAAAAACAAAATTATCCATAAATTTAATCTGAAAAATCATCCATAAATTCAATTGAAAAATTACCCACAAATTTGATTCAAAAAATCATCCATAAAATTCAATTGGAAAAACAAAATTATCCATAAATTCAATTTGAAAAACAAAATCATCCATCAATTCGATCTGAAAAACGTCATACATAAATTCAATTGAAAAATTACCCATCAATTCTCTTCGAAAAAATCAACTAATAATATTGCACCAGTTGAGAGTGATCGTGTTCAGGCAAAACACTTACCCGTGTTAATTGCCTGAATGCACGGCTCTCAACCAGTTATACAACCAGTTATACAGTTCTATAATGAAATTTTTTCTCCGAAAAATAAGACTGAAAATTTGTGAAAACACATCGGTATTTATACCTATAATTTGGCCTTAACCTTGCGTGTTAGTTTTATTGCGATTAAACAAAATTCGACTTTGAAATTACTTATGTTATCTAAATTAAATTTTTATTTATTTCTTAATTTAAATTGGTAATTTATTTTTAACATTTTTAATTAAATTTATTCATCCAAAAATATTTTATTTTTTATTCATTAATTCATTAATTTTTAATTTTATATAAATGGTCATTTTACGGTCGAATTTTCTTGTTATTATGTTATTTTTTATGTAAATTTCGTGCGGTTCTTGATGCATTTTGTATTTATTTTATTTTACTTTTATGTTTTTGATTTTATATTTATTTATATTCTCTCAGAATTTTAAAGTGTTTAATTGGTGTTGTATATTGCATTTTAAGTTATCTTGGTGCTGGGTTTTTGTGCTGTATTACTGATGCATTCAAACAATTCTCAAGGCTATTTGTGTGCTGGCCCAACATAAAACACTCCGGGGCCCGTAAAATTGAGACCCGCCATTTCTAAAAGATCTAAGCTATGAACTATGCAGAGTTTACATTTTCCATTCAATTGGGTCTACGAGCTACAGAGTCGTGACCTTAAAACCCACATGCATAAAAATAATCATACAGTATACATCAATATACGGATTCCAAGATGAAGTGAAAGAGGACATACAGTCCGGTCATGATCACACATAAAGAATAGTTAATAGTCTAAGAATCATTAGTTCATTGTTAATCATGAGTTCAATATTCAGTCACTTGGGTATTCGTCTTGCTGTTGCTTTGAGTTTTTGGTTTCTGATTGATTACTTTCTTCAGCAGGTTCTGATATTTTGACGATTCGATATCTGTTGTGCGATTTGACTTTGAGATTTTGTTTAGTTTGGGGAATTGACTTCCTTAGATGCCGATTGTTTGGAAGATTGGCAGGCTTAGTGAATCTCAGATAAGAAGAATAGATAGAATGTTTAGTTCAAGACTCCTTTTTTGCTGGTTTATTTAGGGTTTTGAGTTGTAAATTGACATTTTAACTTTCGTTTGTTGATTTTGTTTTCTTTGAATCTTGAACTGGGTGGTGTTCAATTGGATTCTGTGGATAGCTGACCTTTTATCATATTATCTAGTCTCGATTGTTTGATGATAATTGATCGGTTCGGGATTATTCATGATTCTTTGAGGTTGGTTTGAGTTTCTTCTTTTCAGTTATCAATTTTGGCTGTTTGTTCTCGATTTTCGGTTCTTTTTGTTATTTTGTAGGGTTTCTAAAGATCATCCATGATTATTTTAATATTGTTTCCTTGATGGGTGTTTCCTTTTTCTATTGATTTGATTTTCTAGAGTTCTGAGGGTTTTAATCCTTTGACCATTGGGTATAATAGGAATTGATCCGTCCGTAATTGGTATCCTTTGGGTTTCTCATATATCGTCATATTTGTTACAGTTAATTTTGCATCGATTGATTGATTGTGGGGTTTTTCGACATCTTTCTAAGGGATACTAGGTTGTATATATGAGTTTATTACTGCCATCTTCTTCCTCATCGCCAATATCATGCTGCTTTCGAACAATTTTCAGGTTCCTTTAATAAGGCTTGCTATTATTCTCTCTTGATTTTAGGTAGCGGTTTGACTTTCTGTTTCTCTTCCTTTTGATTTCTGTTGCCTTAATTAACATGTCTGGTTTCTTGTTTCTGTGATTGGTATTAACTTTATTTTTGCATCGCTTATCTTCTTGGTTTGCCTTTACTACCATTTGCAAGATTCTTCGATACTCAATTTTGGTTGAGTGCATTTCGTAGTTCAGTCTCCTCATCCTTTGTCTTGTCGTTTATTGGTATTGTCTTTTGTAATCTCTCTTTACTGATTCGATTTGTCTTTCTTGTTATCTGGTTTTTGATTGTTGGGTTGTTTTTTGATTTTTTTCTCTGGTCCGTTCTTTATTTGTATCCGGTGTTGGACGTCAGTCTTGTTTGGGATTACTGTTCCATGATATTCATTTTGTCTCGTTTGGCTGCATCTAGTTTCACTTGCAATTGTACGTTTTTCTTGCTCTTTTCCTGGCTTTAATTTTGAGTCTCTTCCACTCCTTTGCTACATTTTTTTCTTTGTCTTTTTAGTTTTTCCATTAAACTCAATCACCACAAATTTCGTTTCTCAGTTAGCTGTCCTTTGTTGTTATTCTCCAGTTTCTCATTACTTGATTCAGTTTTTTGTTAAATTATTCTCCCTCGTCTTTTTTGTTGACTGACTTGGTATTTCATCTATTTCTTCAATGCTTTCCTTTCGTGTTGATACTTCCTTTACTGTTTTGCTGCTTTATCTTGCTCCGATCGTGACTTTGTTTTCGTTGTTCTTGATTTTCGTCTCTCATCTGATTGTACTGGATTTTCCAAGTTTCAATTTGCTCTCCAAGTTTACTCTTGTCTCTGATTTCCTTGGTGGCTTCGGTACCTCTTAATCGGTTTATTTCAACTTCTGATTCCGATTCGATTAGCTTCTAATTGATTTGTTTCTCAATTTTAACGTAATATTGCATCACATGTCTTTCTCGTTCCGCTATATTCTTTATCCCATCGTCTGATTTTTAAATTTGTTTTCGCTCCTCGACTATAATATTTATATACTACTTTTATATATTATCGGATATTATTATATTCATTCCATATAATATTTATAAACTACTTTTATACGTTACTATATAAACATATCTGTTATATAAATTATATGCACATTTCTAACTATTTATTATTTTATCTCCAAAGAGTCTACGCGCAAGGTGCGTATCCCTCCGCATCTCTCTTCAATTACTGGATATATATCGATCTCACTTGGCTATTGGGTATTGGTTCATATTTTGACTTGCTTTGTTCTCTCGATTTTGAATTTTCTGTGAGTCCATCATTTGGTTCAAACAGATTTTGTCTGTGTTTTCTTCATCTTTTGATCTTTTCTGATTGTCTACGTTATTTGGCTTTGATTGTTGTCCTATTTCTTTGAAGGCTACTGGATTTTGCCTTTTATTACTCTCTCGGTTTTCTCCCTCTTTGTTATCTTCTAGGCTCTCTTTTATTGTCCATGAATTTTATTTCTCCTCTGTTTAACAGGGCTTTTATCGTCCTTGGTAATGCAAACCCGGAATTTATTGCTCTTTTTTGTAATATATTTTCATTGCTTTCGAATTTGTTTACGTCTATAATTTCGTTATCGGATTTTCTTTTTTCTCCAATTGATCAGTTTTGCTGCTGCTTTATTGCATCCTCTCCCGATTGCTCCAAGAGTTGGGTTTAAATTTTGTCCTATTATTTCGATGTCTTCTTGAATTGCATTTATCGTAACGAACTCTATTGCACTTGCTTCTCGCGACATCATAATATAATTTAACATCGTTTTTCCTTTATTGTCCTTCTCATTTAGAGTTGATCCTGTTTTTAATAATTCCCTCAGAATTTTCGTTGACATATATCTTGACACTGCAATCATCATGGGTGTTTGTCCTTTCTCATTTCTGATATTTGTATGTTGTCCACATTGGTTCATTATCTCAATAATTTCCATCGTTCGTTCCTCGTTTTCGGTTTCTGTAGCATGGTGTAGTGGTGTATTACCCGCTATGTCAAATATTGTGAATAATATTGGCATTCTTTTCTTTAAGATGCTGATTTCTGCTGTTGATTTTGAGCCTTTTGCGTAGTTCGTGATCATCTTTGTTACTCCTTCTAATATCTCGGTGATATTCTTGTTTCTAGTCCATTTCGGCATTTTTTCCTTAGTTATTTTGATGATTGCTTTCATCTGTTTCCGGTAATTCATTTTATCATTGTAGATTTCACTATATTCTCGTTCCTGTTTCGCCTGATTATTATAATATTTTGATTTTTGTCTCTTGGCTGTTTGCGGCTCCGTTAATTTGTTTCGTCATGTCTAATAGGTTTTTCTGCCTTCCAGTTGTCATGTCTTTTCCTGGTTCGTAACTTGATTCGACATTTGTATCATTCGCTGGCTTTATTCTGGTGTTGGTATTGATCTCATTGCTTCCTCTCATTAGTCCCACTGTTCCGAATGGGTTCTGAGTATTTTTATTTGGACAATTCCGAGCCAAATGTCCCCATTTTAGACAGTTAAAACATTTTCCGCGTCTTTTGTTACAAAATCTATTTACGTGTCCTCTCTTCCCGAATAGTTGACTTATTTGATGTCGATAGTAGTCGTTCTCTGTGTGTCCGGATTTTGACGTGTTTCACGATATTCTCTGATATTTACTTCGTTAGCTTTTGTATCGATTTTCCATGTACTTTCTTCGTTCGTTGTGGTTTTGTAGTCGTGTTTTGTTGTGCATATTCATGCTGCATTGTAATTTTCCTTTCCACATTCGTTGTTTTGCTGAGTTCTTCTCTTACATTTTCTTTTGTCTCAATTTTCAATTCACTGACTGTTTTTGATCTGTCTTGCATATTCAGATTTCTCGTTTTTTGTCTTTGGATTCTCTTTTCGATTAGTTCTCCCTCTGAAATTTTATTAACCATTAAAATATCTATTACCTCTTGTTCGATTGACATCATTCCTATTTCTATATTGTCTCTTGTTGTTTGTATAGATTTTGACTCTAATACTTTACTTTTCACGTTTATTTGAAGTTTCTCTTTCTTGTCCTTTTCATTATCTTGTTGTAACATTTTCACTTTCCTTATCGGTTCTCTTTTTGATTTTTTTTTTTGTAGTAGTACCCTCTGATTTTGATATTTTGTTTTTTGTTTTTCTGATATCTTTTTATCACTGATTTTGTTGCTTTTTCGTCATTTGTCGTTCCCTTCTATGGTGATCTCTTGAATTATCTTTATTTTCTCTTCACTGCTCAATTCTTGCTCTGATTTTATTTTGTCCTCCTGAGTTTCATCTTTCTTAATCACGTCATTTTTTTGTCGTTATTTTCGTTATTTATTGCCATACCATCCTCGCTGTTGACAACACACTGCTCCGCAGTGTGGATTTCTTTTGTATTGACTATTTTTGACATATTGCTTCTACTTGATATTTACTTTCTGTTCATCCGTATTTGTCGAATTTCTTGGATTTTCTCTCTCTGTAATCTCTGCCATTCGATTTTTTGCTGTTCCGAATATTTTCTGGTCCATAAATATCGAACATCATTCCTGTTTCTCCTCGTATTACTTCGTTGTCTTTGATTGTTTGCGGATATTCGTTTAATCATACCTCTTAATTGCTCACTCTCTTGTATTTGATTGCTTTGTGTACTTTAACTATAATTTTCGTTTTTGGTTGTCCCGATTTTCTCTCTATTGGACAATTTTCAGCCAAATGTCCGTTTAGGTTGCAGTTGAAACAGGTTGTAATCTCGAATCTTGTTGTTGTACTCATTATCGCCTTATCTCTTCAATGTCTGACCTCTTGTGTTGGGTTATTTTGTGGATTCTTCTTGTGGATTCTCCTTCTGTGCGAACTATTCTATCACGTCCTTGGCAATTTTTTTTTGTTGATAACCTCGGTCAGTTCGGCATCCTTCTTTTGAACAGATAATACATACTGGGTTGTAACTCGCGTTGTTAATCCTGAAATAATTATTATAATTTATAAATTTACCTCTACTGTCTTGAGTCCTCTTAACTGGCAAATCGTAAATTCGTGATGGTTTTTCAATATATTGATTCGTTTGCGGATAAATATCTTTCGTTTGTCTCGTTATCTCCATCACTACTTTCATTGGTTCTGATACTCGATCTTTTAACTCGGTTTGCTCATTTTCTCTTTCGACTCTTTCTTCCATTGTGGTTAATATTTTCTCTTCCAGTACGATTTCCGTTTGCCATGTTTCAGCTATTTTTGTTCCAACTGTTTTTATTTCCGAATTTCCAGTTTCTATTTTGTCATTTAAATCTTCTTCGTTGCATTTTCTTTTTGAATGCATCTCCTGTACATTCCTCTTTAAACTTGAAGATATTGGTTCTCGGCCCTTCATTTCCGGTTCATCGCGTACGATTTTGTACATTGTTGATTCTCTCAAAAATATTTCTGTTTTATCCGTGTTTTTACTTGGCAACTCTTGGTTCATTTCCTCTCGGAGTTTTTCCATCTCTTTACTCGTACTTGTTTTCAACTGAATTGGAATTCCTAGCTCGGGTGATTTCACGTTGTTTTCTTTATCGGTTAGCTTTTCCGTTAATTTATCATATTTTTCGGCTTCTGTTTCCAAACTTTCTAATCTTGTTGTAATCATTGGTTCTATCTCTCTGAATTCCAATAAAATGGTCTATTTTTTTTATCCTTGTTCTCCGTTCGTTTCGGTATATTCTCAGTTTCTCCACTCAATGGTTTTCTTGATTCCGGTTTCTCGTAACTCGTTTTCTTGATTCTATCTCTAGTTTTTCGGCTCCATTATTCGTCGTTTACTTGATCTCTTTATTCTTTTGGTTTACTCGATCTCTTTATTCCTTGTCAATTATCTAAACATAAATAACACTTCTAGTATATATTATTCTACATAAATTTCCGCATTAATTTATCGTACTACTCTCATTGCTTCTCCTTATTTTAATTCTTTTCGCTGCGTCAACTTCTTTATCTTTTTTAATTTTTTTTTTGTTTTTTCATTTAAGTTTATTTTAAATTATCTATAACTCGTATCAATTATCTATTGGTTTCGTCTAAATTATCCTTATAGTCGTATCAATTATCTATATTGTCGTATCAATTAACTATTTTAATCAAATAAATCATCACCATCATATCAATAATCGTCTCGTTTACTATTCTCCTTTATCTCTATCATTGGTCCAAAAACGTTCCTTAATCTCTATGCGCTATAGGCCTTTTTACTTAACTCTTCTCGTCTTTTTCCTTAAACTTTAACTGCTGTTGCTCTATGGGCCTTTTTATTTAAATTCTCTTGTCTTTTTCCCTAAACTTTATTCGCTGTAATAATTTTTCTTTTGCTTCATCTCCCTTCATTTTTAAGTCTATTTTGAATTATCTATATCTCGTAACAATTATCTATCGACCTCGTATCAATTATCTATATAGTCTTATCAATTATCTATGTGATCGCATTAATTATCTATATTAAAATCATTATACTCATACTCTCATTCAATCTGTAAATCATTTTTCCTATGTCTCATTGATTAAAAATCGTTTACTTAATCCTCAGTCGCTGGCGCTCTATACCCTCTATTGTTTCTGTTGGCTCTCCGGCCTTCGTCATCTTATTTCAACTGGCATTCTGTGGCCTTCAATCTCTAATCTCATTTCAACTGGCACTCTATGGCCTCTAATATCTAATCATAATCATTTCTCATGTGGCACTCTATGGCCTCTAATATCTAATCATAATCATATCTCATCCGGCACTCTATGGCCTCTAATATCTAATCATAATCATATCTTACTGTTTCTCATCTTTACCGTTTAATCTAATCATAATCATATTCTATCAGTTTCATCCTTACTCATAGTCATATTATCTTTAATCTAATTCATCTTATTCATATTATCTCATTATTTTATCTCCTTTTAATCATCGGACTTGAGCTCATCAGTGACTTTTGGGTATGTTTGAGGCCTCACACTGACTTTTGGCCGCGCATTCTTCCAGTTACGCTTTACTCACCGCCATTCGGATATTTGGTACTCGGTGTGGGATCTGGGTTATTGTACCAAACTCCTCGCTGGGCAAATAAAAAAACATTCCCTCAGTACTCGGTGTGGGATCCGGGTTGTGTACCTCGGAGAATATAAAAGTATGGAAATGCCTAGACGTTCAATCAAGTTCCAAAAGCGGTTTACTTGATTTCCCGAATAGTGAAAAGAAAAGGAAGCGATTAAATATGGGCGCGGAAAATTTTATCAATAAACTATCTAATCTCTGCCCGCCTCTCCCGTCAGATTTCCCGGCTCAATTCGGCCGCCCTTATCTGACCGTCAGATTTCCCGGCTCAATTCGGCCGCCCTTATCTGACCGTCAGATTTCCCGGCTCAATTCGGCCGCCCTTATCTGACCTTAGTAGTACATTTTGAGTATGAACCATTTACCGGTTAGTTCACATCTCACCTACCGTTTGGCCCTCGATACTCGGTGTGGGATCCGGGTTGTTGTATCGAGTTCCGCCCAGCAATCAAAAAAATCGTTCGATACTCGGTGTGTGATCCGGGTTTTTCTTTCGAACGGCTCAGCGCCATCAGTCCCTTGGCTGATAACAACCTGAACACGACAGTCCGTAGCTGGCCTCTGGTGCCTCATCACCAGCTAGGGAAAAAAGAATATCTCTAGGTACCTTTAACGTCTAAATCATGCGCATTTTTCAATTTCTTTTTTATTTATTTATTTTTTTTTTATTTTCGGTTTCCTCTTCACTTTCCCAATTCAAAAATTGTAGTAATCGCGTTGGTTTGTTCCCCAGAGAGGTGATCAATCTCTCGCCAGGAACTCTCCAACTTTTGCGACGGATCCTACTACCTTCCTCTCCTCGAGTTGATCAAGGTTCCCCATCGGAATAAGCGTACTATCGTTATGATAGCTCGGTTTTAAATCTTACTTTCCAGTATCATTTCCATATAATATAAATAACACTACAAAATACACTAACAAAATGATGCATCGAAACTTTTACCGTACCTTATGTGTGATTTTTCAGCTTTCACTGTTTAAGTTGTGTTTTACTTGTCCACTCAGAATTTATTTAACGGCTTTCATGAAGTTTTCGGCTTTTTCCGTATGTTTTACACCTTTCGGTTGCTATTGTTGTCTCATTTATTATTATTATTAATCTCAACTCATCGTACTCGTTTTCAATCATCATTTTCCTCTGGTTGCTAACTATTATTCTCGTAATTCATTATTATCTCTAATCCTTTATTTTCATTAATAACTAGCATCATCATTTTATTCATCTACGCTCATTTCTTATAATTCATTTCATTTACACCTGAACATTTCCTTTTATCTACGCCTAAGTTTCTCCATCATCTGGATTATCTTTTCGTCAATTTCTCTAACTTAATCGATTATCTGTTCTCGTTTAGTATCTAATTTGGCTTTACTTGGCCTCATGTCTTTTGTAATACGTACAATCAATTGTTCGTTACTTCCGCTAATATTTCTCATCTCATAGGAGTAGGGGTTTGAAATCGTTGCAACCTTTTCCGTTACTATTTTGATCTTTAATTTAATTACTTTCAATTAATCGTTTATTACGTTTAGAATTATTTTAACTGACTTGGTGATCACGTCTTATTTCAAACAATTTTAAGCCAGTAATTTCTAGTTTTCCAATTTTTTTTCTAACTCTTAGACGACCCGCATTTTGTGGTTTCCCCTATTTCTAATCACTTTAACCCTCGTGATTTCCACCTTTTCCCTGTTTTTATTATTTTAATTTTTATTTATTTTACTTTTTATTTATTTTTTTTTATTTATTTATTTATTTTTTTTAATATTTTTATTACTACTTCTACGGTTTTTTGGATGATATTTACACGATGATTTCCATTGATTTGTACAACCTACCCATAATTTTATTTTTATTTATAGTTTCCTGTTTCTTTGATTCCTACTCTACAAATATTGATAATTTTATCCCACTTTCCTGTTGAATCGTTTCATTTTTGAAATTTTTGTGTATCTAATATTTTAATTTATTTACATATATTGATATTTTTCTCTCTTATTACAATACTCGTCATTCATGAGTTTTCTAAACTGTTGTTTTGTTTCATCATATTGTTGGGGCTGTTGGCGACTTCGGACAGAAACTATTGTCGATCCGCCTCCAAACGTGCTTCAAACACCAGTAACGAACTCCAAACGATATAAACTTTATTGATTAAAACACTTTGTCCCCACTGATTTACAAAAATATTTACAATTCACTTTCCAAAATTTTTTTTTGCCAAAGTTGTGACCCTTTATAACTTTTTATCTAAAGCTCTGATGACTAAAGTTCTATTGGCAATTTTGCCTGTTTCGTCGATCTCTACAACATATCAAAAATTAAAATTTTTGACCAAGGTTTTGACCCTTTATAACTTTTGACCCAGAAGTCAGACTGCCATACGTCTATAGTAAATATTGCTCAGCTTCTCAAGCTCTACAACATATCAAAAATTAAAATTTTTTGAAGGTTTGACCCTTAATAACTTTTTATCCAAAGGTCGGAAGATCCTAATTTTATCACTACTTTTGCCCTTTCATCGTTCTGTACAACATATTAAAAATAATTTTTTTGACCAAAGTTTGACCCTTTTTAGCTTCGAACCTTTAGAAGATATAACCATGGTTCTATTGGCAATTTTATTAAGCTCATTCTTCTCTACAACATATCAAAAGTTATATTTTTGGTCAAGGTTTGACTCTTTACACCTTTGAAGTTCGATAAGATACGACTATAGTTCCATTGACAATAATACTCAACTCGCCGTCCTGTACAACATATCAAAAATAAAATTTTTGGCCAAGGTTTGACCCTTTTTAGCTTCGAACCTTTAGAAGATATGACCATGGTTCTATTGGCAATTTTATTAAGCGCATTCTTCTCTACAACATATCAAAAATTATATTTTTGGTCAAGGTTTGACCCTTTGTAACTTCGAACCTTCAGAAAATACAACCATAGTTCAATTGGCATTTTTACTCAGCTCATCGTTCTCTACATAATATCATCGAACTGTTTTCTCATCGTCAATAAGTCGATCGTTTTCCTTCGTTTGTTGTTAAGTTCCATTCTTTAGTTCACCCTCTCTCCGTGGTCCGACAAAATGTCGTTCCGACATTTCTGTTAAATAATTAAACATTTGCTTTTATTTCCTTGGGTTCTTTGCAAAAACAATCATGGTTATCTCGGCTGAGCCCCCAAATTTGTATGGTGGGCTAGTCGTCTATAACTTATTCTCTTAATTTGTAGTCAGGTCGTTCGTTTTTCATCGATCTTTACAATTTCTCATCGATCTTTACAATCGATCTTTACACTTTTAAGTTCCACATATTTCATCTCTCCGGGGTTCGGCAAAATGTCGTCCCGACATTTCTATTTGAAAAGTAATTCTGTATCATGTCCCCTCTCATTTGTTTGTACAAGAAAATCATTTCTATCCCGGCTGAGCCCCCAAATTTGTATGGTGGGCTAGTCGTCTGTTATTTACTCTCTTGATTTGTAGTCAGGTTGTTCGCTTTTCGTCGATCTTTCAATTTTCTCATTGATCTTTACCATTGATTTTACAATCTTTAAACTCCATATTCCATCTCTTCGGGGTTTGGCAGAAATGTCGTCCCGACATTTTCTATTAAAAAAGACAGTTATGCTTTATGTCCTCCCGTTTGTTTGTACACGAAAATCATTCTATCCCGGCTGAGCCCCCAAATTTGTATGGTGGGTTACTGGGTTTTGATATTTTGAAACTATATGGTTGTTACCCAGACAACCCCATACAAATATTCTTTCGCTTACCACTCGGCACCCGTTGCTAAGCAACTTTGGAACTGTGTTCGAGTGGGTAGATCGTCCGCAAAAAGTGAGCGTTATTGCTAATGCTATAATTGACCGAACGATCTCTGGGTCCAACGAGCTGTCGATAGAAGACCTGTGCTCGCTTGTGATTCTTAGGTCCCATTATTCTCCTATCTCCTTCAAATGTTAACCTATACTCTCATATTATTCATTGTTATGTCTATTCCCATAGTCCTTCTTCTTGTTGTCCATGTCGAAGATTATTCTTTGGTCGGTACACCCTTGGTTATGTTAAATACACCCACATTATATCTTTCACCCTTATCCCTATTATAACTACAATGTTTCCCATTATTATTACCAGCATTATTATTGTTGCTATTATATGTGTTACCTTTATTAATTGTTGCTACCATTTCCTATATTATTATTTTTATTACTATAACTACCATTATATTCATTGTTATTACTACTATGATTAGTACTACTATTATTATTATCATAATTATTATCATCATTACTACAAATACCATGATTATCACTATTATCATTATTATCATTATTATCATTATTATTATCATAATTATTATTATTATAATTAAAATTACTCTTATCATTATCGTTATTATTATTAAGATTTTGTAGGGATCCTTCCTTATTCCTCAGCGTTAAATTTTTTTATTGATCTACAACATTAGCCGTAGTCCATCTATATTTTTTGGTTTTTGATAAAGTATTTTTGTAAATTCGAAAATTTTAGCAGCGTTCCGCCCTTATTTTACGGTTCATCCCTATTCTACCGTTTTCGACAAAGTATTTTCATTGACTCGGAAAATTTGAGCATCGTTCCGCCCTTATTTTACGCATTCCATTTTTACGTTACTAGTTTTGTTAAGTATTTGAATTAGTTCGGAAAATTTGAGCAGCGTCCCGCCCATATTTTCCGCCTCAACTCAAATTAATTTATTTAATTCTTATTTAAAAACATTATTTTTCATGATTTTGGTCGTTCGGATTAATCTTTTTCCGATGGCTATTCATTTTAACTGTTGCAACGATTTCGCAATTTTCCCCGCTACCCATTCCCTCTTTTTGTCCTTAAGATCTATTTATGTTTATTTCATAGTTAATGAGTGCCCACTGGACTACTCGGTGTTAGAGATTTTGAGCCGATTGTTGTTAAAAATTTATGTCAATTTTACAGGAAACGGATGGTGAAGGAGCAGCCAATAAACTACTCATTTACCCTCCAATTTCCCCTATGTACGGATAATATTGACGTTCCAACTCCTGCGTTCCGCACGCTGAGTCTTCACGGGTACATATCATTGGCGATTTTCCACGCTCTTACACAAATCTGTACTATTTAGATTTTGCTTTCTTGCGTTATGTGTTGGCTGTGGGCCGGAAAAGGAATAACAAATAATATTTTACCATAGCATTTGGAATAAAAGTTTCGATGCACTAAGGCTGTAGATATAAAATATTTATTCAGCATATTACATCGGCTACATACATTTGAAATTCATTGTATCCATTCCATAAAATTTACTTCGAAAATCCCATAAATTTAATTCGATAAATCATCTATAAATTCAATTGGAAAAACAAAATTATCCATAAATTTAATCTGAAAAATCATCCATAAATTCAATTGAAAAATTACCCACAAATTTGATTCAAAAAATCATCCATAAAATTCAATTGGAAAAACAAAATTATCCATAAATTCAATTTGAAAAACAAAATCATCCATCAATTCGATCTGAAAAACGTCATACATAAATTCAATTGAAAAATTACCCATCAATTCTCTTCGAAAAAATCAACTAATAATATTGCACCAGTTGAGAGTGATCGTGTTCAGGCAAAACACTTACCCGTGTTAATTGCCTGAATGCACGGCTCTCAACCAGTTATACAACCAGTTATACAGTTCTATAATGAAATTTTTTCTCCGAAAAATAAGACTGAAAATTTGTGAAAACACATCGGTATTTATACCTATAATTTGGCCTTAACCTTGCGTGTTAGTTTTATTGCGATTAAACAAAATTCGACTTTGAAATTACTTATGTTATCTAAATTAAATTTTTATTTATTTCTTAATTTAAATTGGTAATTTATTTTTAACATTTTTAATTAAATTTATTCATCCAAAAATATTTTATTTTTTATTCATTTAATTCATTAATTTTTAATTTTATATAAATGGTCATTTTACGGTCGAATTTTCTTGTTATTATGTTATTTTTTATGTAAATTTCGTGCGGTTCTTGATGCATTTTGTATTTATTTTATTTTACTTTTATGTTTTTGATTTTATATTTATTTATATTCTCTCAGAATTTTAAAGTGTTTAATTGGTGTTGTATATTGCATTTTAAGTTATCTTGGTGCTGGGTTTTTGTGCTGTATTACTGATGCATTCAAACAATTCTCAAGGCTATTTGTGTGCTGGCCCAACAGATGTCACAACACATCATTGATGATCGGCAGCACAGAAAATGTATGCAGAAAAACTGAAAATTTTTCTACCAGATTTTATTTATGATGAAATAATTCCGAAAATAAATCCATGGAAAATTGAAGGAAAATTGAATTCTATTTTCGGGCCAAGACTGAATTTTGTTTAAATAAACCGAAAATAACATGCAAACACAGCAAGGCAGATTCAAAATCAGACCTGTCAACATCAACTAAAAACTCAAAAATATGATTAAAATACAAAATCGAAAAACATAAAGGTAAACTAAAATAGATACAAAGATGTATCAAGAGCCGCACGAAGTTTACACAAAAATAACATATTAACAGGATAATTTGACCAAAAGCGACAAAATTTATAAAACTAGAAAACCGACGAATAAAATGATTTGTAAAGAAAATAATTTAAGTCAAAATAATTAAATTATGTAACATTTAACTCTAATTATAATGTACATATACACTATGTGGACTGTTAATATTTATTTATCAACCTTTGTTTGGCGACACAATAATGCCTATATACTTTTGAGCAGTAAAACTAAAATATTAAATTGAGAAAGAAAAACGTAAAATTTAAAAGAAAAATAAAAGAATTAACAATTTACATCAAAAAAATTAGAAAAAATAATTAAAAAATTCCTTGTTTTACTGTATCAAAATACACACACGGAAAATCATGGTATATAAGGCAGTGCTGAGCAAGCAAAATTCAGTAAGTTTTTCTTAAAAATAAATTCTTTAGCGCGTACTATATAATCTATTATTTGTTTTCAAAAATTTTCGGAAAATATTAAATCCTATTTTAGAAAGAAGTAATTTTTTTTTGTGTGGTTATTATTATATTATATGCATTTTATTTTATTATCATAGCTGCATTTATTTTTTCTATGAATGTATATGTTTATTTTAATAATAATTTTGATAAATATTTTAGCCCTTTTCATTTTTTAATGAAGCTAATTTTTATTAGAAATTTTTTTTTCAAAAAAAACCTCGAAATAAATCTATAATCGAACTCCATCTCGACGGAGTGAAATTACGTACAAATTATAAATTATCAAAAATACAAGTCAATAAAATGAATTCTGACCGACTACGAGTGGTGCTAAAATACGGATTGTAGTGTCCAGGAGGTGAAGAAGCTGTGAGGACGGTTGTCAGAACAACCCAGATTTTTTCCCTGGAAACCTTATCGCCTGACCGTTGTAAGACTGAGAGTGGCCAAGAGGAAGGTTTAAAATCTTCTAACATAAAAGTAGAACAAAAAGAAAACTGATAATGACACCATGAACCTAGTTGAACAATGATTGTTAGGTTGACAGAAAACCACTAGGCAAGGTCGATTTAAGCAAAACTATGGAAAGAAAATAAATAATTACGAAAAGGCGAAACTAAATGATAGTTAGACATGTTCGTAAAGAGTATATATTTTTATCTCAAAAAATCCAAGTATTTGAAAATTCGAGTTTTGTTAGAAAATAGTTTCAATAACTACTTAATTTATTGTGTTAATTTATTAACCCTTTTATTTTATCCAATAAAGAAATGTTTATTAATCTCAATACTAGGAATATATGTAGCAAAGTGTAATAGATTGTGTCTACCTCTTATGAACTTAATATTTATCTTGTAAGTTTTTCTTTGCTAGGACACGTTTAGTTCATTCGTTGTTAATAGAAGGGAATGAAAAATTCATGCCAGCTTTCAATCTCCAACATCGTTCTATATTAAAATAAAAACTTACCAGTTTAATAATATCGAATGCACACAAACTTGTTTTATATGTGGACAGCAACATTCCAAAAATACATCTATTATTAGGCGGTAGATAAATAATTTAGAGTTACGAGATTGACTAAGGTTAATATTAAAATGTTTGTATCAAAACAATATTTTACGATACAAACCTACAAGTTTGCAAGTGCTCACTTTTAAACTGCTTACCTGAAAGTCAATTCCAAAATTGACTGGCATATAAAGCGAAAAGTAAAAGAAATACTTTCAAAGGATTCATATGCTAGTTAATTAGTCACTATAATTTAAAGTATACTCCGACTACGATTATTAATATTTATTTATTATCATTATTACCTATGACGGTATCATGATTGTTATTATTGTTACCATTAGTGTAACCAAAGTCATTATTATCGCTAAGACTATTATTATTACTATTATTATTATATTTGTTATTATTATTATTATCATTATTATTATCGTTACGGTTGTTATTATTAGGGGAATTACTACATTTATGGTTATTGATTTTCAATTTTTCGTCAACGTTATTATTATTATTATCGTTATTAAAGTGATTATTATTATTATTACTAATAAGGTTAGTGTTTCACTCACATCTATATTAACTTTATGTTTACTATAATTAACATGTGATTATTATTAGTATTACGGCTTTATGATGATCTTAACATATATTGCTGTTATGATTGTTATTACGGAAATTTTTTTGATATAATAATATTATATTACACCTTTATAAAATTCAAATGACCCAAGCTAATCTCTCGTCATCATCACATCTTATCCCACGATCCCATTATGACCCTAAAACTTTGAGAGAGGAGGCAACTCCACGAATAGGTCTACGTTCAAGTGAATTACATACGAAGATTCTTATGATCCCACAAAATTATGAATTATATGCCAGTAACGATAGTTTCTCATTCACTACAGATTACGCGTCATCAGGGGCGTCAGGGCTTTTAGCTGTAACTAGAAAAAGCCTCTAGTTGTGTAATAGTAGGAATAGTTAAAGATAGATGCTACCATAAACAGGTTCGGTTCCGACGAATCAAATAGCATTGATAGACAAAAATATAATTTACAATTATCATCTTAAGTTAATTTTTCAATTGATTATTTGATTTGCAATTAGAAATATATTATTTAAATTAGTGCAAAACCGCTAATAATTGTTGTGAGCGTACTGTGTGGGGATTAGCAGTCTACCTCTTGACCACTTATGAAAAGTTCTTCCCTATCAGTACCCAGTACACTAAACTATTATGATTTGATTTTAATTTACAAAACAAATTCATGAAATTTTAAAATATTTTAATTAATATAAACAATAATTTTAATTTACATAATTTAAAAACTAAAGCATTTTATATTATAAAAACTTAAAATGCATTCAATTGAAGTTTAATATAAATAAAATAATAATAAATTATCCGAATTTCAACTTATTAAAACGAGATTCTAAATCGTTTTCATCAGAATTCGGCGGTTTTTGATTTGTAATTTGATCGGTATTTATTGTGTTAGTGTGAGTTTGTGAAGGACTCTTTGCAACACGTTTAACCGATTCGTCATTGTCTTAAAAATATCAAAGATTAAAATAAACAAAATTGGTAACATTTATTTAATTTGAAACATTTTTATTACATCCAATTTTATCCAGAACAGACTTAAAAATCCAGCTTTTTCAACTGAATAACAACTTTTTTATATAAGAAAAAAATAAATATGCCTTTATTATAGGACTAAAAAACTTACCTATGTGGTGATGTAATTTATTCGAATCAATAACAACTTTTACTATAAAAAATGAGACAGTAGAAGAAAAAATAAATTTAACACTAACATAATACATTTTTAAAAATCCATACAAACTTTCAATATGTGGAAATGTCCAGATATATCGTTGGGTAACCATTAGAACTGAATAGGGCAAAATGTGAAATGGAACAAAATAATCCAACTATCAAATTTGAATTTGAAAAACGGGTCAGATATACTATAAACAATGGCGAAGATCATGCTGATAATGAATTTATCAGAATATATTTAAAAATGGTCGAAAGCAAGAAACTGTAAAAACAGGAAATTGTTAATGATTTATTAAGGAAGTCCGAGTTGGGTAAACAACAAGGAAAGCAAACAAAAGGGAATTCAAAAAGCCATTCTCAGGACAACATAATTATTTGGAACGGATAAGGGAACGACTATTAGAGGGAAAGTAAACGTAGGGCAATTAACTATTTTTCATTGTATGATAAATTTATAAGAAGCCACAAAGCAACGGTTGTCAAATGGATGCCAATTGGTTCAAAAATAATTTATCAAAAGGATTATTTCCAATAAATTATGATTAATGAATAGATTGTTGTTCTAAAACTGGATGAAATAGAAGTGGAAAGTGGTATTGAAAATGAGAAGCGAATAGAAGAAAATCAAAAGATAGTCATTCATAATTAAAAAGTACAAATTCAAAAAAACAATCGCCATTTTGAATTTTTGTTTAAATGGTCGGATTTTAGTCAAACGAAATTATTTTTAGGTTAATTTTGGCCGGAAAAGCCGAATCTGGTGTCAAAATCAAGATTTCATGGTATTTTGGTGGTTTTGTCGTTTATAAGAGATAATAATAAAAAATTGTGTACATAAAATATTTTGAAAATAAATAATAATAATAATAAAAGTAATAATATAAAAATAATTATAATAATTTATTAAATAAATAAATGAATAAAATTATTAATAATAATAATAATGAATAAATTAAATTAAAAGTAAACAATTAAATAAAAATAAATAAATTAATTAAATAATAATAAAAACTTAATTAAGTCAATAAAATAAATACATAATATTAATCTTTATAATCTAATAAGTAGTATAGGGGGTACCAAAAAGTGGGCCAGGTAACATACATATCACTACTAGTGTGCAATTAAAACCACTGTAGCCTAATGCTGTAGTTTATTTTAACCTGTAGATAATTAGGCCTAAAAACCGTCAGGTCCTCTGCCGCAGAAAGTGTTACAGTGTTGGGTCACCATCTACTTACGTATAATTAATTAGTAAACAAAATCTCTGGAATTGGTAGGCATAGGACAGTCTGTCAAGGTGTGGTAAAACAATTTTATTTTCTAAATTTGATGAAGTTAACAGTTATAAAAGTGGCTAAAATTTAGAAAATCAATCAGATCGTAAAACTAATTCAAACAAAAGAAAGGTATGATATTATAATAATATTCTCACTTGAACATTGAATACATTTTATTTCTGTTTGACAAGATATCTTAATCTATTAGGTCTTTATTATTTAATAAATAGCACATAAAGTAAGCAATAATCATTTTTTTAACCGAAATTATTTAATAACCTGACAGTATGAACCACAATATCATTATATTGTAATTTTAATTAATATATAATAATTATGATGTATACTGACTCCTTTTGTTATTTAATCAATAAACATTAATTAAAAAATATATTGAATTTCACAAATTTGTACAATTGAAATGTTTCAATCATATCAGTTGATTTCGATTGCGGGATTTTGCAATATACGTACAATTATAACATTCCCTCTTGTATATGCAAAAAAGGACTTTCCAATTTCCTTTAAATATGAAATTTTCTTTTAAACCTAATCTATATTTTAATGGAATTATTTCCACCAATTATATTTTGCCCTTAATTCATATATTTTCACCATAAATTCAGTTTTGCCTAAAACTTACCTTAAATTGAGGTCTTTGATCAAAAAACGATTTTTTGAACCCCAAAAACAATTCAAAATTTGACATCCAGACCTTTTTCCACAAATAAACAGGTCAAAGTACCCTTAAGTTGTGTTTTTCTTAAATTGTTGACTATTATTTCATTTTTCATAATATCTCGTTAATACTGACCCTAAAATCGGATTTTTTTTGTCAAAATTTAACTTGAAATTGATATTTTTGGACCGAAATACGATTGATTATTAAAACAAAACTTCAAAATTGTGATTACGTAACATAACCTTGATATATTCAATTTTGTCCCTCCCCAAGTTGAAAAATCTCAATTTGAATTCAAACATAACAAATTGCTATAAATTGAAGTTTAAAAAATAATAAAATAAGTTTACCAGTTGCGCAGTTTATAGCCTCTCCTAGCTGGATTCCATTTACAATAACTTGCTTGATATAGTTATAACAATAAATCAGTAAAAGAATAAAAACAAAACTGACATTTTGTTTTTTGCTATCTATTTTTAAAACTGAAGGAACATAATCAGTTTCCGATGGTCCACCATAATCATCGGGAGGAAGGTCCATATGATATTCTAATTTGAAATTTTTTGCGATTTCTAAGAGATACATCTCTACCAATTTCTACAATAAATTTTTTGGTTGAAAAACATATTTTTTCGTCTAATAAGTATATTTTGTTGTCCTTGTGAGGATATTTGATCATAATTATCAGTGAGCAGTAAAATTAAAATTAAATAATCAAACTAAGCAATATATTGGATTAATAGATTTTATCGAATATTAAAATAATTAATTTAATAGTAAGTATTTTAATCACTTGCGTGCCGTAAGTTTAAAGTTAAACACTTGAATGACACTCTTATTGATAAATGTTGTCAAAACGTCGTAACAGCGCCGTATCATATTCTGCAGTAGCAAAAAATGCCACGAAATTAAAGAAAAAACAAAGATAAAAATTCAAAAATCGTTTTCAAACTTTCAAACAAATCTAGTTGGCTGCGATTTAATTTGAAACAAATATACCTAAAATATCAGTTGTTTTTTGCTATCACAATACTGCCGATTGAAAATGTCAAAACAATTGATTACAATGATATAATTGATGAATTTGTCAGCAAGATAGAAAGATTGCTTAAAAATTGCCTTGTATTATTTTTTTAATTAAAATCAACAAAAATGAATTAAATAAAATTAAAAAAAATTTTTTTTAGTGTCTGCACAGGACCCAAAAAGTTACAGAGTAATTAAAAATAACGAATAATATTTAAAACCATTTTTAGTTACATAAAAGGATTCAGATTTAAAATGTATACATAACGTGTCGTGCTTTCGCACTGCCAGCAGTCAACCAGTGGGACCACAGCAATCAAGGGTCAAAGGAAAATGTTAAATTTAAATTTAAAAATTAGTTTTTTATTTCAAATTTTTTAATAAGATAATTCTAAATTAGTGAAAATTAAAATTATTAAATAAGTTAAGTTAATGTAAAATTTTAAAATTTCGAAGATGTTATTTTTAAAAAAAATAGTTCTTTATTTGTATCAGACGAGAAGTAAGGTTTTGTAACATTATAAATACTTTGGATTGATAATATGACTTCTAAAGAAGTATTTCAAAATATTTTTCTAGTTTATTGCAAATGTTTAAAACATCTTGCAAAATAACCAAAAAGTCTGGCATTTGAAAAAATTAAATACAATAAAAATTAAATTTTCGATTGTATGAGTTTTAAAATTATTTATATCATAAACTCAAATTTAAAAATCAGCATTTTGAATAGTGGTTTGTAATCTTTTGTTAATGAAGGAACACTTGGTTATCTCAAAATTTTTGGAGGAACAACTGGGGTCATTTGAACTAAGTACCGAAGGACGAAGGTGCAAGATATGAGCGAAGCGGAACACCTACCTAAACGTTATGGTTTGTGTTGAAGAGAAGGAAGAGGATCCCACACCGCGAGAATTCTTTTGTAAAAGTACCATTGAAATTGCAATTTTAAAACATTTCAATGTAAAACTGAAAATAAATTGAATTCCTTAATAGCATATATTTCTGAATATCTAAATTTGGCGGAACACTTCCACTGATTCTAGGTAACACCGGTTAAGTACCACTGATTTAGAATTAAAACACATATAAGTAATAAGATTTGACTATAATATCGTCAGTGAGAACAGCACAATAACTAAATAAATAAAAATGTTTTGAAATTTTTAGTAGGGATGGGGTTGATGATCTAACGGGCTCACATCTACCTACTATTGATAAAATATGATCATTTGGGCCAAATTTTGTAAATCCATAGGTAATCCATTTACTGTGGTTAAAAATATAGGAGAGAATTTGACATAACCATGCTATAGTAAAACATGGTCATTTAAATATATTTTAGTAAATTCATCTGTAATTTGGTTAACTTTGAGTATTAAATTTGATTTATAGGTATCTAGTCAATTTGCTAAATATTTAAAAAAATTATTATTGATATAAAATTAATGTTAGTTTTTCAGCAAGAAAAAATATCTGACACATTGAACAAATACCATATTTGAATAATGAAAACAATTAGATAATTAAACGTTATTCTTAACAACTTGCGCTGAAATAACGTGTTATGCTATCTATACCAAATTTCAATATGGTGTGCAATTCACATGGTGTATAGACCCTGACTTGCTAACAGTGAATTTCTTTGAACAGCTTGGAGACTCGTGCATTCCAATAAAATATCAGCGCAATTAGACAGATAATATATTTAAAAAACACATAATATTCATATTATATGTTTAAAGTGTTTAAAAAATGAAAAATACGAGTCAATAGAATCTAGTGTTAATATAATAGTTTATTTTTTTGATGTTTTTGTGACCAAAATCTTACTCCAGGGATTAATATTCCTTTGAAAAATTTTCTACCTTAGATGGAACATATGCAGTGACTCTATGGATAAGATCTTTATTGACTTTGTCATTTATGTTTTGATGACATTGGACAACATAATCTTTAGAATATTTACGAGCTAGCATGTCTTCAATGATTTGCAATTCATGGAGATCGGCTTTCATTCGTGGCACTGACCAAACGATTGAAGCTAGCGCTTCTTCTAATCCTGGATCGATGTCTCTAACACGGAATTATCGAAGATATAAAAAATTCAAAAACAACACTTTTGATATTCCAGTAATCCAAATCTGGCTAAAACCAAGTCACAAAACAACTCCAACATTTCATAAGCTTCTACTAAATAATCTTCTCGAATAATATGCTCGACTTTTATTCTGGCTTTTTCATATTTTTTTTCTTTTATGTAACCAGAAATTTCTTTTCTCGCTTTAATACCCATTTCAGTTTTTTTGCGTTCAAGCAATTTTAATCTATTTATTATAATTGATAAATTAGTTTTCAGTTTTACTAGAACTGCCTTAATAGTTAAAGGAGGAATGATATCCATTTTACATTTTAAATAAAAGATTTTTTACTAAATAAAATTATTATTATAAACAAACAAGAGCTAACATTTTAACATTTTCTAAAAATCAAAATCTTTCAAAACAAACTGAAAATTCTTCAAAAAGTATTTATTAAATTAAAAATGAATTTAGAGGCAGAATGCTGACGTTCAGCTCGGCGGCCCTTGATTAATGGCTTCGTCAGCAAATAATTTATTTAATTATATTGTTTTTGGGCTACTGATCCTTCTATATACCTCTTGTGTGGTTAGTGTTTTATGACCTTGACCCAATTATATACAACTTTTGTTACCCGCCAATGGTTACCCGTTGCTATGCAACGTTGGAACTGGTTATGAGACCGCCAAATGTGAGCTCTAAAGCCAGATTTACAGGTCTACTTGGTTGCGTAAATTCTGACCTTAGTAGGACCATTCAAGTATGAACCATTTACCGGTTGGTTTAAACATCTCACCTACCGCTTGGTGTCCTTGATACTCGGTGTGGGATCCGGGTTGTGTATCAAGTCTCTACCCAGCAAAAAAATACTCGGTCGATACTCGGTGTGGGTATCCGGGTTGTGTATCGAGCGGTTCAGCACTACCAGTCTCTTGGCTGATAACATCCTGGACTCGACAGTCCGCCGCTGTCCTCTGGTGCCTCACCACCAGCTAGGGAAAAAATATGTTTCTAGGTACCTTTACGAGACATTTTTGGCTCTTTCCCCTTCGGCGTCTAAATCATGCGCATTTTCTCTCACCTCTCGGTTCGTCCCTTCACTTCCCCCGTCAAAATTTGTGGTAATCGCATCAACAAGCCTCCCAAAAGAGATGATCAATATCTCGCCGGCTGCTTATTGACATTTGCGACTTGGCCTACTATTTCGTTTCTCAGTAAAGTTGATCAGGGTTTCCTTTGGGTGAGCGTACTATTGGGCCAGAACAAAAATGGCCTTGTAAATGTTTAAATGAATCGGTAACACACACGCAAATATAACACGCAGATTTAAACTCAAACGTATTAAAACACCAATTAAACCCACCAAAATATGAGATGAAAAACAATAAAATATAAAATAATAAACATAAAAATAAATTAAAATAATAACAAAAAGCAAAAAGATGCGCAAGATATAAATATAAACATAACACGAAAACCTAACAATTCGACCGAAATTTGATAATTTAACAAAATGTGAAATTTCATAAAAAATGAAATAAAAAATCAAAGAATTTGAATTAGAAATAATTCAATAAAAATTTCAAAAGAAAAATTATCAAATAAAATTGCAAAATAATAAAAATTAAGATTAGAATACACTAAAAAATTCCAAGGTTGAATTTTGTTTTACTAAATCAAAAAGAACACGCAAGGTTAGGGATTCACAACGAAATGACTAATTCTAACTAAATTAAAGCTTATTTAATAGACCTTATTGAAAAGATTCTTTTGGTAGAAATTAATTATAATACAACAAAATTCATTTAACTAAACTAATATTTATTAATGATTATTAGAGTTCGTAGTTTATCATCAATAAGGCCTTCTGAATCTTCTGTTTTGGAGTGGACTCATACATTGATTCTGCTACTTCCTCGTTGGGTGCTGAATTTGATAGGAGTGCTCATCTCTCCTGTTCCGGTATCGGAAGTTGACCGGAAGGACTATGTTGGTTGGACTATACTACATACCTATCGATTTCTTTTCTCATTGTGGACGCGTGATCTTAATTGTCAACAATTGCCAGCTGTCATTTAATTCAATCATGGAAATCTATTGATCTTATTTTTAACATAATTTTCAACTTATTCAATTAATCCATTTAGAATTCATGTTCAGCCTAATTCGGTGAGTACCTTCAACTTTAATTTTTTACGATATTATTTGTTGGTTAATCGCTCTCAATGATTTTAAATCGTTCCTACCCTGAGTTACAAAATAATCCTCAACTGTACTTTACCGATTTATCTATTGGTCAAAATCAATGACTGGTCCGTTCGCTGCTACAATTTCAACTACGAGATGAATCCTATCGGTGCGATGATTCAATGGTTTAACTCGAGGATGATTAAAGTCATTCCAACATTGATCAATCTGATCTGGCCTTTACTTTGTGTAGTATGCTTGTGCTTTAATTTTTATGAGCGAATGCTCCTACCTCGTAGTTACTTATTTGATTTTATTTTATGTTATTAATTGCGATTGAACGAATGACGTTTATTATTACAACTTTAAGAGTTGTCTGCAATTTATTAATTTGGATTAGGATTCCGTCTCAGAATTTGTGGTATAGGCGGAGTAGCATTTTACTGGAAGATTTGTGGTCCATCTTTATGACTCGATTTTTGTGAAGTAATTATTTATCGATTTATCATATTGTTAATTTATGGTGTTTTGGCTCTAAGAGTTACTTTTCTAATTACTTTTCCTTCAAGAATATTATATTTTTGCGATTATTAAGGATCATATTCTGCGTCTTGAAATCCTGGATTTCTAATCACTGGTGATCTACGTTTTATTTCACGGTGAATTTTAATATCATGTTGATTATTTGCATTTTTTCAGATTTATCCGTGATTTTGGTCATGCGCGGGGTCCTACGTTTTATTCATTAATCTACTTAATGTCTTGTCTCACTACTTTGATTTGTTCCTCTTTTATCCATACTAGTTTCTTGACATCAATAACGTTTCAACTTTAAAAGTATTAATATAATACACGTTAATATTTTAATGTTTTAATTTTAGACTTTATTACTCAGATTTTTGACACAGCAACAATTTACGACGCTTTCTACGTTCCCTTCCCTTATTTGACCTTAGGATTGTTTATGTCGATGTTAGAATATTACGAGTGCCCACTGGACTACTCGGTGTTTAAGATTTTAAGCCGATCTGAATAGTATAGTTTAAGTCGATTTTTCGGGAGATGGGTGACGATGGAATAGCCAAAAGACTACTCCCTCATCAACCCATTTTCCCATATAACGGATAGAATTGACGTTTGGTTTCCTGCGTTACTCACGCCGGAACCTTCTCGGGCCCAAGCAATTGGCGGATGAACCGCACTTGCACAGCTTGAATTGATATGTATATTTTGCTTACTTGCGGTGCTGTATCGGCTGTGGGCTGGAAAAATTTCGACAAATGTAATTTTTTTTTCAAATATATATTCTGGCATAACATCATAACAAGCTTGGCATATAATTAACATTTCATCATCGTAAGCATAACATTTCCCATACAAGCGTCAAGCAGGGCATACCGTGAAGATACTTGTACGCTGTATGGAAAGTTCAAACCGATTCGAATAATAAATTGGCGAGAGTTGTTGTCGTTACAATGAGTACAAAGTTCTCGGTTAAAACAAGTTTTTCGAGTTAAGTCGAAAATAAGGTTAAAAATCTGTAAAAATGAATCGGTATATATACCTGTTCTGTGACCCTAATCTTGCTTGTAAATTTTAATGCAGTAAAACAAAATTTGACCTTGAGGTTATTTGCCTAGTCTAATTCTAATTTTATTATTTTCATGATTTAGTTTGACAAATTGTTTCTTTAATTTTTAATTGAATATTTTCAATTAAAATTATTTAATTTTTCTTCTACTTTTCATGAATTCTTGTTCTTTTAATTAAATTGTCGATTTCCGGTCAAATTTCGGTGTTTTCTTGTTATTTCTGAGTTTATTTTGTGCGGATCTTGTTACATTTTGTTATTATTTTACTTTATTTTTATGTTGTCGATTTTTTATTTTAATTATTTCTTTCTCGTATTTTACAGTGGTTATTTGATGTTCTATGGGTCTGATTTTAAATCGGCTTGTTGTGTTTGCGTGCTATTACAGATTCATTTAAACAAAACTCTGTCCTGGCCCAACAATTCTAATATTACATGTTTTATGCCATAATTTATTTATAAAACCATTAATTCGATACATTAGTTAACTATTCAAACTAAAATTTCTCTTAATAATGTCACCACAAAATCAGCACTAAATCGAAATTACTAAACCTTTATTTCATGACAATTTTCGTCTACAACAACTTCAAATTATCTTTTCGAGAATTTATCGCAATTCTTGTTTGCAATTCTCGCGGCCGATTTTGCAATCTATCTAATAAATCAGGTTGGATCATGCGAGTTGGCAGAACGAATTTTGTCGGAGCCTCTAACTTGAGCAGTGCGGGATCATCTAGTTCGAAGCAGATTCCATATTCTGGAGCAAACCCGTCCGTTCTGGGTATTATGCCACTCGCGATGTCGGCGTTTATTCTTGCCAGTCGTCTCCTTGCCATGTTGGCTAGCCACCGGAACTTTCTTTCTAGGTGCTCCAAAAGTTGCAGTGTGACTTCGGTTCTTTGTCTGATCTCGCTGGCCGGATTTCTGTCCGGTTTTCTAATTTGTAATTTAGTATTGTAGCAAATGCTTTTGACAATTGTCTGAAAACAGTCTGAGCAGGAGTATAAAAGGAAAAGGGAAAAGCACGAAATGGCCAGTGGTCGAAGCAAACGAGTAGTCTAGTCAAGTCAGTAAAAGAGTCTAACCCAAGTAAAGTCAAAAGTTATCTATCAGAAAAGCTGATTATCCATTTGGTAACCTACCTTAAGGTAATCAAACTTATTCGGTGGTTGAAGGGTGCAAATAAATCACAAATTGTAATTACAAAACATTGAAATAAATCGGATTGAGTTGTAACTGTGGTAAAGTGCAAATAAAATTAATCTGTATTGGGTTTACTTATTTGATTTGAAAAGGACACGAGGAACTAATAAAGTAATAAAGAAACTAATAAAGTAATTTTCTCATGTGAATTCGCTATAACACCCGTATACTTATCGAGATTAGGACGGATATAACCCCGATGAGACTTCATTCCAACGATAGATTTAAACGCTCGAAACACCACTCAGACACCAAGATACCCCCTGATCTGATGAGTATAAATCTCCACCCGTTGAATAATAAACGAACTTATCTAATAGAAATCGTCCAAGTACATGGAATAAACGGCAAAGGACGGAATTTAAAACATCCATAAGAATAATAATGCAAATCGAGGTCGCAAATTAACGAACGAGAAAATCCATGGTTATTGTAAAATATCGGTAATACAACGTGCTCATATCTCATTCAATGTTGAAATAGTGATATCAGATCAATTAATGTTTTTCCAATAATTTGAGCAGTCATCCAGCCAACCTTAAGCAAACACAATAAATGAAGGTAAAATCCAGCTAGTCACCATCTTCTGATGAATGACATTAATATAAGAAATATACAAAATGCACTACCTATCCCACATAAACTTTAAAAAAAATTACCTAGAAAAATAAAAAATTTTCACGTAGGATTTTAATAAATAAACCGAGGGTGAAGAAGTCCTCCGAACCACCTCGACAATATAAATAGAGCAAACACTAGTGACTATCATTCAAATCTGAGATCATGAAGACATCGTCAATGAGAAAATCCAGAGGACGACCAATGGGGGCAGATAAACCAATTGAGGTTGACCATCCACGACTTCCCGACCACCAAAATGACAGTAGTAGGATGTGAGCCCGTCATATACAAACCCCCCTTTGGCTTACGTAATTATTACGTAACATTTGACCTCTGCACGCGCTGTTGCTACCTGGAGATTGACCTTTGTCCACTAGTTGCTACCTAGTAATTGACCTTTGGCCAGTGACCTCATGATTACATCACTTGACCACTGGTCAGTACACAGTTATTATGTCACTGGTCACACTTATTATGTCACCGGTCACTTATTACATCACTGGTCACTACTCGGAGACTAGTTACCTAACTGTTATTATGTCACGTAGTTGTGGAACAACACACCTACCCATCCGCACCCATCCACACCCATCCACACCCATCCGCACCCATCAGCGCCCAACACGCCTACAACTACGTCTACAACTAGGTCTACGACTAAGTCTACATAGACTTAGCAAAATCACTCACTAGTACTATTCAAAATTTTATTAAATATAACAAGTTTGTTTCACAGTGAAAAGAATATGCTCAACATGAAGCATGTAATTCATAGTGCAATTGTAGTAGAGAAGGATGAATTCAAATGTAAGTTATCAAGTATTTGATCAATCAGTCTCTTCTGCAATTGGCGTCTTCTGAATTTTCTTTTGCTTGATCTGATATGAGGATTCATCGGCGTCGTCATCCGGCACTGCAAATATAAATTATGCAGTAATAAATACTACGAACTAAGCTCTGATTTGATTTTCTAAGTTTTCTAAATTCAATTACGACTTTTACAAAGGCAAAAGTCAGGTTAATAATATTGAATTTAAAGATAAATTACGAATGTAGTGTGAATCATTTCAAACAAATAAAATAATTCTGATCTCAATGAAAAAGTTTAAGTTAGTTTAAATATCCATTATTTTAAATTAATTGCAGAAGTCTGGTAGAATTCTGTGCACATGGTAATACCATATTTTAGCTGAGTGCAGGATATTGTTCATTGCACATTCTTTTAGCAGACCTTCTGTTTGAAGTGGTTCAATGCCAAGTTTACAAATCAGATCATAAGTTGATGGAGGAATCGACCCTAATGCACCAATAATACAAGTGTAAAGCTCTACCTGATAATCAGGTTTGGCTACCTGTAATTCACTCTGAAGCAAGCTATATTTCTCAATATTTGCCTTATCAGTCAACTCAAAATGTGAAACAGAATCCATTGGACACTTAATATCAATCATGAATATTCTTTTTCTTTCAGTATCAGTTATTATAAGATCGACGCGTTGTTTAGAATTCAAAACAAGAGAACAAGAATGATCAACCACGACAATAAAATTAGGATTTTTTAGATTATTCGTTATTATCTTTATACAGTCATTGTGTCTCTCTAATGTCAGTATTTGGTGAATTTTACATGACTGTAAGGCATGAGACATAGTTTCATCCTCTTTCTCACAACGTCTACAAAGTCTAGAATCCCCTTTTCTATTAGGCTGTGCATTGATGTTAAGTGTATTAGTTCGCGCTCGATGTATAAAGTTCCATGCAAATTCGCCAAGTTTACTTTTAAAAATTGCTTTATTTATTTGAGGAGATAATTTTATAGCCGCTGCAATCATGTCGCTTTTATTACTCAGTTGCCACTTTTCAATATATGAGTCGTACAATGCAGAGTGAAATATCTTAGAAATTGCTTTTCGAAACTTAGTCGTAAGTATGAAAGTTCCATGACTCTTTGTTATCAGATATAAAAAAACTTGCTCTTTAACAATATGAAAAGATACGGAAATTGAGTGTTCTCTTTTAAAGTAAATTATTGAAGTACGTGCACGTTGAAATCTCGTTTTCCTTCCACCATGATTCAATTTAGTTTCAGCACCATTAATCCAATCAAAACTTTGTTGTAATGTAGGCTCTTTGATTCCAAGACGAGGACCCGTTACAAACTTTAGAGAGTCAATATTAACTTTTCTCGAGTAATCGCAATTGGAAGTAAAGAGTCGGAAAAAGTGCACAATTGTTTGAGTATGATATTCATCAAGCAAATCGACACACGAAGCACCACCATTTTCAGTTGAGTTGTATAAATAAACTGTCTCAGAATTGTGCGGCAAGTTCAAAATTCTTCTCAGATGGCCACGCAATTTACTTGAGTTATTGCCACAGGAATTAGTATTTCCTTGAGAAGCTGATAAAGCCATAGTTTTAATTTCACGTGTTCGGAATGCAAATGTTAGTCGAGAATGAATAAAAATCTTGTAGGCCTTGAGTTTTTGCCAACCAAATAAACCGGAATCTGCAATTTTTTTGTGTCACTAACAACTTTATCAAGAATTGCATAGGGACTTTGATCATTGTCCTCACCTACTGGAACACCAAGATATTGATAAAATTCTTTTGACAACAATTTTTTGATCTCCTTTTCATTTATCAAGATCTCACCATTGATGTTAACTCTGGGAAGCTGCATGTAGCCACACTTCTCCGGTCGGTATTCAAATCCTATTTCTGTAGCAGCTTCAACAGCAACATCAACAATTTTTTGAAGGTTCTCGACATTGTTTGCAACAAGTGCAATGTCATCTGCATAAGCTAGAACTTGAACGGGCGAATCACCAATCATAAATGGTTCAATACATGATCTACTTATTGCTTCAAGAACAGGATTAATGGCAATCGAGAAAAGAATCATTGAAAGAGGACATCCTTGTTTAACTCCTTTTTTGATTGAAAGATTAGGTGTTACAATTGGGCCACAGCTGTAGAAAGATTGAGTGTCGGTGTAAAGTAATTTGACAATAGTAATAAATTCTTCGCTAACGCCAATAGTTTTCAGAATACTCCACAAGTAGTCATGAGGAACACTTCCAAATGCGTCCTTAATATCTAACCAAGCAATAGCTAATGGGGAATTCTTGATATATTTCGAATGCTCAAGTACAGAAGAAGGTATTGAATTGTGCTCGACACAACCTTCATGGACAGAGCCGCCCTTTTGCCCAATATGCAAAATATCGTTACAAATCACCCATTATGTTAGGCGTGTAGTTAAAATAGACGCAAAGACTTTATAAATAACAGACAGCAGCGCTATTGGTCGCCAAGATGAAACTTTATCATAATTATCTGTCTTATCAGGTTTCGGAATTAGTATAGTCTTGAAAGTTTTCCAGCTAGTCGGAATGATTTTACTACTGATGATTTTATTAAACAGGAAACTTAACAAAATACCTTCAGGGTCAAGAAGAGCAAGATCTTTGTATTGAATACCATCAATACCCGGTGAAGTGTTATCAGCTCTCTTTAATTCGTAAATAACTTCAAACGGTAAAATATCTACAAGATTGAGAACATTTGTCGTGCTTCGACAATCTTTAAGAATTTTATTCCATGAATTCGATACTGGGTCCTCGTGGCTAAATTGGTTCAGAATATCCTGAATTTCAGGCCTGACAGTGACTGGTAAGTCATTAATAATTTTATAAAAAGTTAATTTCATATTAATTAAAAATTCTGATCTACTTTTATATTTACCTATTATATTTGTGTTTTGTTGACTTCCTAGGTATGGTTCGTGGGATTTAATTTCAGTGAAATTATTTAAGTGAGGAATTTGTCGAATAATGCTTTCAACTATTTGGTTAACATCAGCATTTTCAAAACTAATGATTAATTCAAATACTTTATTTTTACGCTGTTGTAAGTCAAATTTAATTGTTTCTTCTGCTTTTGTTAAAATTTTCTCTTTATCTTTGTTATTGATCTCAGAAACAATTGGAAGAACAGAGTTGATAATTCTTGCTATTTCTCTCAAATTAATGTTTTCAAGGGACATATCATGCGCATAGTTGTTGATGAAAGCACATATTAGAATTTTACTGAGCAAACCTGAACCACGAACATCATGTGGACATTTGCCTGCTCTAATGGCACAACCACGTGAGTTTCTTATTTCATTTATTTTAGTAACTAATACTTTACAAATAAATGTATAGTTTAGGCTGACATCAAGTGTTGTTGGATCCAGAAAGTAATGCTCGTCAGTGTTATAATCAATTACCATTAGTGTTTCCCGAGACTTTGGTGGAGCAAAAATGGCAAATACAACTTTCGCGTTTTGGAGGCACTTATAATCCAAATGTTCATTCAAATAATGAGTACAATCGTCAAGAATAGCAGTACACATTGTGAAACCCAAAAGAACGAAGTCTGTTGATAAACTTAAATTATTAAAATATTTTATTAAAATGTTGTCAGGTAGCTTATATATTTTATCATGTTGAAAATCCCGATCTAAAATCAATTTTTCCAAAAACACAATGAAAGCAGTGGCATGAAAAGTTGGATCATCTGAAATGAAGCAGCGGTGGAGAATACGATGATTTATTTGAAATTTTATTTTCATACTCAAGAAAAAACTATTTAAATAATCCGTAAAGTTTCCTCCTGTTGTCGGTAATCTGTCCATTTATTAGATTTAAATTTAATGAAATTTCAACACACTCTTTAGTGTTGATATCATCAAGTAGCTTGTATATTTTATCATGTTGAAAATCCCGATCTAAAATCAATTTTTCCAAAAACACAATGAAAGCAGTGGCATGAAAAGTTGGATCATCTGAAATGAAGCAGCGGTGGAGAATACGATGATATTTTTGAAATTTTATTTTCATACTCAAGAAAAAACTATTTAAATAATCCGTAAAGTTTCCTCCTATTTCGGTTAGTCTATCAGAAATATCAGTCTTTCGAAAATCGAAAATATTACAAGTCATACGACGGGTCGAATAGAGAAGTAAACACCAATAATTTTCATTGGGAATTATGCTAATGACATGTTGAACGTCTTTGAACTGCCGAAAGTTGACGTTCTCAATGATATAATTATTATTTTGGGCTATTAAATTGATAGTTAGATCCGGGGAAAGAACAAGTATATTAGTATTGCTTTTAAACCATTTACTTAAGAGGAATGACACACATGACTTTTGAAATTTTGGTTTAATATTAATACTGTTATTGATGTTTCGTTTTTGTTTTTCAAGAGTAAGCGCAATTGCTTTTTTAAAATTGATTCCCATCAAATTATTTTTAGGAAGGCCCCCACCGATAACTTGGGATACTTTGTTTGAGCCAAAAATTTGAAAATCATGCACCTCTCGTCTTATCCCATCTATAAAATTGTTAGGAAAAGTGTCCAAACCTTGACTTATAAGAATTGCATAAGCACAAATAAAAGGACCGCAATCAAAACTGTTCTCTTGATATATTAGATTTTGGAAAGGGTGACAAGATGAAGCCACTTGAAGTTTGTAAATTTTATTTAAAGCAATGTTAATCTTAAGAGTAGCTTGTTTATTTTTAAACAGATTTCTATTTGCAAATATTGGGTCAATAAAATATGACTCAAGCAACGATTTGCTGTATACAAATAAAATCCAATGGGCATTGTTTATATTTAGCGGACAAAGAATAACCTCAGCTTTAAATACTGCATCTGGAATTGAGATAATATTTTCTTTAATGTCTGAAGATAGAATACTAATAATAAAGCACGGTAAATGTGCAAATGTAGGATTACTGATATGCCGTTCAAGGTATTGGTCAATGTCATCGTCGGTAAACCACACTTTTGGATCACGAAGCTTAGTATTTTTTAATTTAGTGCATACTGCATCAGTCTCTTCAGAGATTGTGGCAGATTCTAAGACTGATGCTGGCACGTACCTTCACTTGGACATTGCCTTTGACACTTTTAGATTTTGTCTAGTCATCATATTTTTATTTTCTGTAATTTTTAATTCCAAAAAAGATACAGCTTCCTCGTCAATATCAACAGGTAAAACTACTTTTTTTTCGTCATTTGTTACGTTAGAACTACTTCCTTTATTAAAGTTATCAATTTTATCGGTGAGTTCGACAGAGTTAACATGTTCTTCATAAGTTATCAAATTTTCAAGAGATTCAATGAGATCAAAAATAATCAAGCTCAATTCCTTAGTACAGTTTTTCCGACATTTCATTGATATCTGAAAGTCGTCTCTATTTTTAAGTAGAAATTTTTTCTTATCTCTAATAACAAAATACAATAATCTTTTTGTCGTAACTGTGACATTATCGTCTCTTTCAGGACGAAATTCATTGATGTAAGTAAGGAGCGAGTCTATCATACTCAATCGGTTAGTTTTTTCCGAAATTGTTTTATTAAATAAATTAAATAAATTATTTATTCTTTTAATTGTAAGTGGTGAAATTATATTTTTTAACTTATCAATTTCGCCATTAAGTAACCACTTTTTATATTTAATTAGTTTTTCTTGAAAACTAAATATAAATAGGAAGTAGAAGGAATTTGATCAGTTAATTCAGACCCCCACATTTCAAGAGTATCAATTATCAACGAATTGCATTTTTCACTATCAATAATAGAATGTAATAGTAAAACATTACGGAAATAATTTAAAACATAAGTACCATATGTTATGTTACTAAAATATTTTATATTACCCTTTAAGTTTAAATAATTTAGGTGGAAAATTATTTCAACAATTTTATTTGAAGAAGCAGGTAATGAAATAAGCCTTTCAAGTTCTATATCGTCTTTAGATATCTTAAATAAGTCGAATAATCCAAAATTAAACATAACGTCAGAAGCATTTCTTAAATCGGTTCTATTTTATTTGATTTTTGATTTGTAATGAATTTACCACCAGAAAATGAAATATCTTTTGGAAATTCTTTATTTACCTTTAAGTGATTAATTAAACTACTTATCTTATCAGAATCTTTGTGCATGCCTTCAGTAAAGAACATCTCTTTAATCTCTGGAAAATCAAAATAAAGTTTATCAAGCTGCGATCTTGTTAAATTAGATGACCCAATATTAAAAGATTCATTATCAGTATCTTCAGAAATTAAAAGATCCTTCATAATAAAATCACCATCAGCATATTTTAAGTCAGATTTTACAAGAAAGTATGGTAATTGTTTTTGAAATTTTAAATTATCCAAAGTTTTATTAATGACAGCTCTTTTATGCAGTTCGTTTTTAATAGAAACTGTTTCGGCTAATTTATGTGAAAATACAAATAAAAATTTCTTTATTGCTAATGGAGCTTTAATCAGCTTGGAACAATAATTATCAGTATTAATAAGGTTCGAAATAATGGTTTTATTTTTATTTTGAAAATTTGTTGATTTTGTAATTATCTTTTTAGTAGCATCTGTTTTTTTAATTTCACTTAACTTGATTGAAATACAGAGATTGCCATTTCTATAGAATAAACTATCACAATCTTTTATTTTAAAATTAAGTTTCGATTTATTAATCAAGGAAAGTTCATAATTAATAAGATCAAACTTGGTCTTAGAATTTTTCTTTTTCAATAAACTTATGAAGCATGGATAATTATTAATAATATTACGACGCTCATTTTTATTTAAAATACGTGAAAGGCAATTGCAGTTAAATCTTTTCATATTTAAAGCATCTTTAGTTTTAGTAACTTTAAAATTTTTAAGCTGTGTATTAATAGGATTTAAAGGACTATTTCCTGCATTTTCTGAAACAAGATTATAATTAGATGAGATATTTAAGTCATCATTACTATCGACATTAATTTTATTTAGTATATTTAAATTACAATTATTATCATTAAAATCAGAATTACTTAATTTATTCAAAACAATATCAAACTTACTATTCATTCGCAAAATGTGCTCTTCAAGTTCCATTAGCTTCGCCGAAAGTGGCAATATTTTGTTTGAAAGTGCTTCCTTATCACATTCGTCGAACTATTTTTCAGGATCCATTGCATTCGTTGAAGGTGGCAATTGATTATCACGAGTCGATTTCTTTGATACTAAATCCAACGATAGATCTGGATGAATTGGATGAACATTTGACCTCTGCACGCGCTGTTGCTACCTGGATATTGACCTTTGTCCACTAGTTTCTACCTAGTAATTGACCTTTGGTCAGTGACCTCATGATTACACCACTTGACCACTGGTCAGTACACACTTATTATGTCACTGGTCACACTTATTATGTCACTGGTCACTTATTACATCACTGGTCACTACTCGGAGACTAGTTACCTAACTGTTATTATGTCACGTAGTTGTGGACCAACACACCTACCCATCCGCACCCATCCACACCCATCCGCGCCCAACACGCCTACAACTACGCCTACAACTACGTCTACAACTACGTCTACGACTAAGTGTACGTAGACTTAGCAAAATCACTCACTAGTACTATTGGTATTATTATTATACTTTTTACTTTATATAAATGTATGAGTTTCGTTTACCTCATTGATTCATGTTACTTGGATGTGATATATTAAAAAATTATATTTACATGAAATTTTCAATTGTTAATTATATTATTACATAAAAAATTATAAAATAATCATTAAATATAATAAATTAAGATCAAACTCGTCTTAAAAATAAATGTTCAATTCTAAATTATTTAGCTTACTGACTATTTTGTTAGTAGTATATTACATAACAATTTTATCAAAATAATCATAAAACTTTAATAATTTTCATGAAAATTTAAGTTTAAAAGCACTATAGTATATTGATAGTTTATTTAATTAAAATCAAGTCACTTAAAACTTAAATTTTATCACTGGATTTACAAAATTCAATATTTTAAGAAAATTATTCAACAAGTTTAAAATTTCAACTTAATATAAAAAATTAAATTATACAAGATTTACTTTACCAATTTCTATAAAATTTTTAATTTACAGCAAATAAAATATATAGATTTATTTTCTATTAAAAAATTTAATTTTTAAAATAAAAAATAATTCGCCCACTATAGGAGTTGAACCCACGACTCAACGAATTATTACCGACACCAGACTGTTACAAGTCTCATTTAATAATAATTACAAAACAATAGAATAAAAAGACAAACACATTTACAATACAACATTTATTTAAATAAAAGCTTCAATATCTTCATTGGCATTGATACCTAAATAATCCCCGAATGCAAAACTTTTGTTTTTACCGACACCACTGATGTAAGAATTTTGAAAATAACTCATTCAAGATAGGATTTAAACATTGGATTAGTTTATGAAAATAATTAATAGGATTATTTACTTGTAAATACTTAACCAAATTCTATAAATTTATAGCAAATATACTGTTTCTAATGAAAATTCAATATTTTGATAATAATTCACCAAGTTAGTTGGATACTAATTTACAAGTTCATTCGACTCTATAAATTATTAGCGATACCATCAACTAAATTCGTTGTGTTTTTAGTGTTTTTATGAAAATAAGTCACTGGGTTTACAAATGAAAGTAACTGATAATTTCGGACATTAAAGCTTTATGTAGCCAAAATTGATTAAATAACCATTAAAAATTCATCAGCTGATACCTATTAAATATTTCAATAACTTATGATTCAAACTAGGTATATTATAATACTTTTCGATAAATTTATGGATAAACTATTACATGGTTTGTTATAAAGTTATTTAAAAGGTTAAGAATTTTAACCCTAAATGACGAAAGAAGACACAATTTTAACCCTAAAAGATGAAATATAACTTTGAACCCTATGTGATTAAAATGTTATAACATTATGTAAACCAATAATTACTAAATACCAAGTAAACACATGTCTTTAATAAAGAGTAGTTGGTAAAAAACATACATATATTTAATATTTGTTGACAATTTTTAAGTACCTGTTAAAAATGGTTTGAAAATATGAATAAATATTTTAATTTAAGAATATTAAATTGAAAATCTCTATTGAAATTAGATTAAAAAGTATATAAATTTGTTAATCGTCAATTTAAATAAACTCGTAAAATTATTGATTGATTAAATGCAATTGTTAATTAGAAATATTATTGACTAAACTTATTTTTTAATAGAAAGTTATTCTTGAAACAACATAAAAATAATATTTCAATAACTTTTCTTTAAATTAATTTTGAAAAAGTACAAACCAAATACTTTATTTTGATTGGTTGTTACTATTGACAACGACATTATTTTTCGATAAATTTAATCGCTAAACTCAAAATACTAATAAATATATTAAAATTATTACAGTTTTCTTGAAAATAATTTGAAAACATACAAACTATTTTTCAATAAACTTATTATTATTTAACTAAAACCGGTTGTTGAAAATACTAATAAACTTATCAATTAAAATTTTAATGAAAATAATAATTTGAAAATGAAATTATAGAATACTTGATTTTGATTGGTTAATTCTATTTATTACCAATGACAACGACTCAAATTAATTCAAATTTTAATGTTCAAATTATTTTCTAAATATTATTGGTACCGCATTGATAGGAAATCATACTATTCAATCGAACATAATTTCATTAATATTTTTAAATAAATCAACAAAAGTCATTTAAAATTAATATAATGTTGAACTTGTTGCTAATCACCGACTTATTTTATTTAAAATTTATCCGAATCTAATTATATGCATTGTAAAACACTACAAGTAATAATTCTTTGATGCTCCTATTAACATTAGAACTTTTACATGCTGGACCAATACATTTTCCTGTAAAATGGTCTAACCTTATCTACTATGTTCTTATTTCACAAATAACAATATTCACAATTATCAAATGAATATTCTTCAAAATTCATAAACGTAGTTTTAACCAATGAAATGATGGTAACTTGTCATATCAGTGAAGTTGTTGATTAATAAGAATCCATCAGAAATTGGCAAATGTTTTTGAAAATGTTATATTTTGGTAAAATAGATAACGAAACTAGGTGTTTTGACCAGTTTTTGAACTCCAAATATTTATGTTTTGGTAATGTATAATGCGTAGTACCCAACTGATTTTTCTTACATAATTGGTGTTTTTCAAAGGATTTTGGCTTACGAAATCCATTTAAACAATTTTCACACCATTTGCAACAAATTCAAACATTACAATCATTATTTTTATGACAATTCATCAAGGATTGTAAATTAGTTACTGCTGTATAATGATATTTTTCACCCTCCTTTATCAATAATAAATAAATTGGATCCAATCCAGTTACTTTTGTTCGGTGAATTATATTTAAATATGGATGCTTCGTTATAAGTTCTTCTCTATCCTCAAAATTTTCGTTAAATCATTACATAAACTAGGATTTTTCTTCACAAAAGTTGGGATATCACAGTTTCATTGTCATATCGTTAGGATCGTATATCAAGTCATTCATATACGGTAAATATTTTCTTGGTCTATCTTTCTTGATTTTATCAGATTTCAATACAGCCAAAAAACTATATATGAAACATAAATTATTGGTATTTTGTACGTTAACTATTACCTTTTTACATATTAGAGCTTTAGGTGTTGGAATATAACTATGTCCAGATAACCTAGATATATTAGAAACTTTGGTTACCTTGAAATTTACTTCTAATATTCGGTTTATTTTCAAACTACTTCTGTTCATTCAACAATCTTTTCATTTATTTTCTTTGTACCAATATCAATAAAAGTTGTAGTCACTGAAGCAGCGTGATTTGATATACTATCTACTTTGAGTTCCCCATCTTTTTCAAATTCTACTTGGACTCCAAATTGAACTTTTGAATGTTTCATTTCATTTAATGTAATTTTTAATTTTTCCAAAAGAGAAGAACTATTTCCTTAACATTATATCTTCCGATGTTCACTTTTATAATTCGATGTGAGCGTAGTAAATCATATTCAATTTCTGGTTCAACAATAATGTCACTTAATCCTAGTCCAATTTGTAAATCATCTTTAATAAATATTTTTTCAAGTATTTCAGATTTTATGGTGGTTTTTCGTTTCAAACTGTGTTTAAACAATGATTTTTTATCCGTATAAAATTGATATATTACTGAGCATTTCATGTAAAACTCTACATTTCTCTGCACATACTCAATATTTAGCGAAAATATCTACTTTAAATCGATATATTACTGATCATTTTCATTAAAAACCCGATATTTATCTGTACATATTTGATATTTAACCCTAATTTCCTCCTTAAAATTGATATATTACTGATAATTTCACGTATAACCATATATTTATCTGTACAAACTCAATATTTAGCCAAAATATCACACTTTAAAATTGATATATTACTGATCATTAAAACCATATATTTATCTACACATACTCAATATTTAGCCATAATTTATCCCTTAAAATTGATATATTACTGATAATTTTCATGTAAAATCTAACATTGAATGATTATTTCTACTCAATATTTACCTTTGATTAATTTCTTTTAACACTGTATAAAATGATATACAAATTATTATTACGTCATAATAAATCGATTAAATTTCTCACTCAATTTTTCCCTTAGTAACTTACTACATCTAAACTCGATATTTAAACTTGTAAAGCATACTAGAATTGATCAAAATCCCAATCCATAGTGATAAATCTAACCTTTCCATTATATCTAGCACTCTGAAATATTCAAATGTTGGAATACTCTCTCTAAAATTGATACAGTTCTCTTAAAAGTTTACGTCAAATTCTCAATAAATTCTTCAATTGAACTTCGATTAGATATAAAATTCATGAAAACTATATCAGGAATCCTAAATTTAAACTAAAATATTAAACAGGCTCTATATTATACTAAGTGGACATATATGATAAATTAACATACTTGCTATTATTCAATACCTTATTACAAGTTTTAGTCTTGGTGGGTTTCTGGGTGTTGATATTTTGAAACTATATGGTTGTTACCCAGACAACCCCATACAAATATTCTTTCGCTTACCACTCGGCACCCGTTGCTAAGCAACGTTGGAACTGTGTTCGAGTGGGTAGATCGTCCGCAAAAAGTGAGCGTTATTGCTAATAATATAATTGACCGAACGATCTCTGGGTCCAACGAGCTGTCGATAGAAGACATGTGCTCGCTTTTGATTCTTAGGTCCCATTATTCTCCTATCTCTTTCAAATGTTAACCTATACTCTCATATCACTTATCTTTATGTCCATTTGCTTAGTCCTTCTTATTATTGTCCATGCTGATGATTATTCTTTGGCCTGTACACCCTTTGTTATGTTAAATACACCCACATTATATCTTTCACCCTTATCCCTATTATAACTACAATGTTTCCCATTATTATTACTAGCATTATTATTGTTGCCATAATATGTATTACCTTTATTAATTGTTGCTACTGTTACCTTTATTATTATTTTTATTACTATAACTACCATTATATTTATTGTTATTACCACTATGATTATTACTATTATTATTATTATTATCATAATTATTATCATCATTACTACAAATACCATGATTATTATTATTACCATTATTATTATTATTATTATTATTATTATTATTATTATTATTATTATTATTATTATTATTATTACAATTATTATTAATATTATTATTATTATTATTACAATTATTATAATTATTATCAATATTATTAACAAAATTTTGTGTAGGGATTCGTGCTTATTCCTCAGCTTTAAGAAATATTTTTCTTATATAACAATTTAGCCGTAATCCATTTGTATTTCCCTGGTTTTCGGTAAAGTATTTTTGTTGAGTCGAAAAATTTGAGCAGCGTTCCGCCCTTATTTTACACGTTCCATTTTTGCGTTACTATATTTGTTAAGTATTTGAATTAATTCGGAAAATCTGAGCAGCGTTCCGCCCATATTTTCCGTCTCAACTCAAATTAATTTATTTAATTTTTATTTAAGAACATTATTTTTCATGATTTTGGTCGTTCGGATTAATCTTTTTCCGATGGCTTTTCATTTTAACTGTTGCAACGATTTCGCAATTTTCCCCGCTACCCATTCCCTCTTTTTGTCCTTAAGATCTATTTATGTTCATTTCATAGTTAATGAGTGCCCACTGGACTACTCGGTGTTAGAGATTTTGAGCCGATTGTTGTTAAAAATTTATGTCAATTTTACAGGAAACGGATGATGAAGGAGCAGCCAAAGGGCTACTCATTTACCCTCCAATTTCCCTATCTACAGATAATATTGACGTTCCAACTCCTGCGTTCCGCACGCCGGAGCCTTCACGAGCACGAATCATTGGCGATATTCCACGCACTTACATGGTTCGAATAATATGTTTGATTTTATTAACTTGTGATGTGTCTTTGGCTGTGGGCCGGAAAAGGAATAACAAATAATATTTTACCATAGCATTTGGAATAAAAGTTTCGATGCACTAAGGCTGTAGATAGAAAATATTTATTCAGCATATTACATCGCCACATACATTTGAAATTCATTGTATCCATTCCATAAAATTTACTTCGAAAATCCCATAAATTTAATTCGATAAATCATCCATAAATTCGATTTGAAAAACAAAATTATCCATAAATTCAATTTGAAAAACAAAAATCATCCATATATTCAATTGGAAAAACAAAATTATCCATAAATTTGATCTGAAAAGTCATCCATAAATTCAATTGAAAAATTACCCATCAATTTCCTTCGAACAAATCAATTAATAATATTGCACCAGTTGAGAGTGATCGTGTTTAGGCAAAACACTTACCCGTGTTAATTGCCTGAATGCACGGCTCTCAACCATTTATACAACCAGTTATACAGTTCTGTAATGAAATTTTTTCTCCGAAAAATAAAACTGAAAATTTGTGAAAACACATCGGTATTTATACCTATAATTTGGCCTTAACCTTGCGTGTTAGTTTTATTGCGATTAAACAAAATTCGACTTTGAAATTATTTATGTTATCTAAATTAAATTTTTATTTATTTCTTAATTTAAATTGGTAATTTATTTTTAACATTTTTAATTAAATTTATTCATCCAAAAATATTTTATTTTTATTCATTTAATTCATTAATTTTTAATTTTATATAAATGGTCATTTTACGGTCGAATTTTCTTGTTATTATGTTATTTTTTATGTAAATTTCGTGCGGTTCTTGATGCATTTTGTATTTATTTTATTTTAATTTTTATGTTTTTGATTTTATATTTATTTATATTCTCTCAGATTTTAAAATGTTTAGTTGATGTTGTATATTGTATTTTAAGTTATCTTGGTGCTGGGTTTTCGTGCTGTATTACTGATGCATTTAAACAATTCTCAAGGCTATTTGTGTGCTGGCCCAACAGTCTAATTAAACACAAGTTCCATATTGAAGCCAATTTAACAATAAAAAATATTTAATCGAATATCAAAAGTTGATAACTAACTCCTAAATAACCAAAGAAGTAGTATTTTCAAATTGAATACTAGTATTAATTCTGAAATATAATTTTTAATAGTTTTAATGTCAAAATTTTGGTTCATTTAATTTTCTTAATCAAATTTTCCCTCTAAATGATTACTCAAATTTCTTGACTCGCGTGTGCCAAGGAGTTTCGTAACACCAAAACATTCAGATATATAATCACTACAATTAAAAAGCTGAAAGACGAGAAAATAATTTGGAAACAAACGTTACCTATATTTATTTTCCAGCTGATGCTCAACCGCGAGGAATCGAAATCTGAAGCTACGAAGACAGGGTGGCCATTCGAGTAGCCCCTGACATAGCGGCACAATCCTTGTAAGACGCTGGCTACAGTCTCTCAATAATAGTTGGCCCATCGACAATCCTTGTGGGATGCTGGCTACAGTCTCTCGATAATAGTTGGCCCATCAGAGACGGTTCCAGACAAGAAAAAATCGAGATATCCAGTCTCGCCATAAAGCGAAAACCCGGTTGAAGCCTGGCTCGAGAAGCGCACGGAACTTTCCTTATATCGATTAGAAACACTGGTACAAACATTCCAGTGGAGAGTGAGGATGACACGAAGACGACTTTTCAGTACAGATGGTTATGTGTGGAACTATGGAGTATCGTTTGAGCTAAAAGATCCAGTACTCATACGGATGCTAGCACCAACCAACATAGTCCTTCCGGTCAACTTCCGATACCGGAACAGAAGAGATGAGCACTCCTATCAAATTCAGCACCCAACGAGGAAGGAGCAGAATCAATGTATGAGGCCACTCCAAGACAGAAGATTCAGAAGGCCTTGTTGATGATAAACTACGAACTCTAATAATTGGTGTTAATCATTAATAAATATTAGTTTAGTTAAATGAATTTTGTTGTATTATAATTAATTTCTACCAAAAGAATCTTTTCAATAAGGTCTATTAAATAAGCTTTAATTTAGTTAGAATTAGTCATTTCGTTATGAATCCCAGACATAGAATATAAATAAGGAGGAACGTGGATCACATGTTAATTCGAAATTAAAATTCGCAGTTTAATAAATTGTTGGGCTCAGAGCCACAACTTAAACAAAAATAAAAACTAAAATTAAAACAAAAAATAAAAGTAACGGAACGAGTCACTGAATATAAGCACGCACCGCAAGAAGATATCAAAAATTAATGTAAAACATATTAAATAAAACAAAATAAAAATATAACAAAAATAATATAAAACAATTAATTAATTAAAATCACTAAAAAGCCTACAGCTGCAGAGAGAGACATAGGAAAAATAAAATAAACTGCCAAAACCTTGCAAAATAAGGTTTAGAAAAAACACAAGCAGAAGTGGCGACCAGAAAACAAATAACGAGGGCTAAAAATAATATTATAATGAAATAATAATAGAAATAAAATTTAACTATAATATAAATTATATATCAAAATATAGAGAAAAATGCACAAAAAATAATAAAAATAGTTTAAAATTAATAAAATAATTAAAAAGCCCTAAAAATGGCGAAAACTCGCTCATTGGTCGCACACACGCACAAAAATAGTATAAATACAGTGGCAAATTTCATTATTTTTAACTTATGCTTTTTACAATTTCACGTTTATTCAAACTATTCGCAACAAACCTTTGAGAGTAAGGACCTTTTTGTTGTATAAAAAGTTTCGTTTATGTAATGTTATATGCTTTAGTAAAAGTTTAAATGCCTTGCTTACGATTTTTAACTTTATATGCTTTATCATATTCATAATATACGAGGCCCTTTAAAATCTTTATTTATTATATGTATATCAATAGCTATCAATGGGGCGGATCGCGTGCCGGCTGGTGGATTAAGTTCCCTAGTTGCGCTCGTGGGTTGTGTTCCATTGAAACCTCGGTCGTACGCAGTAGGGTCTGGCCATGTGCACAGGACCTCCACGCAGTGCATCGTTGAACGCCTCGTAGCGGCTACTGAAAAGTGGCCGGAACGAGCAGAATTTTAAATTATGGGAAGTTCGACCACAGGTAGGGGAATTATGACAGGTCGCGTGGCGATCTCGTAGGACAAATTTTTATGGTTGCCTCGAAAAATACGATGAGTATAACCGGGTAGAAGGGATAAGTACGAGTGAAAAGTAATCTAACAATTAATAATAGTAAAAAATTTAACAACAACAGAAGTGTCAGAACTTTTATTTATCAAATTCCAGAAAAGACGTATTAACTACCATTAATAGCTACACATGCATATAACCGTATGGATACTCACCCGCATATTTAGGTTCATAGATGAGAAACGAATCGATATAGTACGCGATAACGGATTTTTAACTTCATCTATATAGACATCCAAATACTCTTACCCGCGAATTGGAAAAGTAGATGGAGATGTTTTCGTTGAATCGTTAAGCTCTGTGGGAGACGATGCCTATCTTGTCGCACTCGATCTCCCGAATAGTAGAAGTATCGACCTGAAGAATAGAGATCACGTGATCAATTCTTTCCAACTAGATAAGACCATAGGTTGAAATATCCATGAGTTACGAGCCGGAACCACGACTAACTGACCATTAAGTATAGATAACCACTACTGGTTTGACATTGTAGTTAGAATTAGACATCTCGGGTCTATTTTTGAACATGCACGAGTTAGCACAATACTGGCGAATCCTACTATCATAACTTAGCCGACCGATAGAGGGAAGATTTTCTAATGATATCGAATCACGTTACTTGATAGCTAAAAATCCCATACTTACTGATCGATCCATAAAATTCCATTGACGACCACGGGAGATCTATAATATTGTCACTAACAACGCCCAATTTCATGATAGCCCAGAATAAATCCACTCATTTTAGTGTGCTGACTGGTTTTAGAATTGTCTTGTGAATGTCTTCTCTTCCATCGATCGATAACATACCTGCTATCAATTGCCGCAGTTAATCGCGATAGCTTTGTCATTCAAACGATTACGTCATTTTGTCTCTGTTAGCACAGGTCGCGGATTTCCATAAGCACGACTATTACTGGCGTTCGAAATCGTTGATATTCCACCTTGACTACTATCAGTATGCAGAGTATCTACACTGGCATTAATACCATCAGTCTCATCAGTAGTAACACCTACATTACCAGTAGTATTATCAACATGGATAATTACTATTACCATCATTGATATGTTGATTACTATTAGTACTAACATTATTTTTATTATTATCAATAATATTATTATTATTAAAATTGTTGCTATTATTACTAACTTTATTGTCATTCTTAACTATTAGTATTAGTATTCACTGTATTATTAAGGTCATTATCATCAGTATCATCAATATTATTATTAATATTATTATTATTATTATTATTATTATTATTACTATTATTATTATTGTTATTATTATTATTATTATTATTATTATTATTATTATTATTATTATTATTATTATTATTATTATTATTACCATCATTATTATTATCGGTCATCAGTAAACTCACTGCGATTTCTTAAAGTAATTATTGACTATATCACTAAAGTATGATTACCAACGATAAAATTATCATTAATATAAATAACTATGACCAACTTTAGTACAATATATGCTGTCCAAGTCTTCCCCTCTCTAACAATCTTATCGTATTAATATCATTAATATTGTCGTATTAATATCATTAATACTATCGTAATAATATCATTATGTATAAACCTAAACCTTTGACTCCAACTCTGCTTTCACCCGATAAGTGTAGAAACTTCTCCGAGAAGGAAAATTATTCTATCTTTAGTCACTCTTCACATTTAGATGACCAGCCCTACAAATCTACCCAGGATCCCACGGTTGTCCCCATCGATTATCGCTACTCGACAGCGATTGGAGCAACTGGAAGAAGAACACGCAGCTCTCCAGAAGAAATACCAAAAGGTAAAAGGAACTTGGCTTTCGCCGGATGCAGCCAAGAAATTGTATCAAAAAATCTCTCGTCTGTCTCGGGCGAGAGACGATTTGATTATCGAGTCCCGCGGTCAGCGAGTTCTAATAAAGGAGCAAGGAACAACGCTCCGGCAGATTTTCACGGACGCCGAACTCCGTGCTCGCATTCCCGGAAGTGTCCTGGCACGGAACCTGAACATTATTCCAGCACAGCATCTTTCCCTGGAGACACCTCCTGTCACCCTCTCGACCCCGACACCGGAAATCGTCGAATCTTCTCAAATTCCCGCGGCCGAACCACGCTCAGGAGCTGCCAGGCGTCGACCAAATTGAAACCGTCGCCGTCGCGAACAACGACGTAGAGCCGCGAGTCTTTTCGGCGCAGCGGAGCCATCTAATGTTCCATACTCGATACAGGACCTGCTGCCCCCGTATCAGGAATTCGAATTCCCTGATATGGAAGCAGACATAATCTACGCTCCTAGAGTCGTTCTCCGTTCTCCAGCCAGGTCTATCCACATTGACCTAGTAGACGAGGTAGACGAAACTCCGGCAGTAAATAGATCATTAGAACGGTTGGGGCTAGATCCCGATGAATTAGCGGTCCTAACGGGTAGGTTACCGGAACGCTTGCCTCTGCCAGATGAACCGGGACCTTCTTCCCGAATCGATTTTAATATCAACATCAATCCTCCTCCATATCGCCCGGCGAAACGTCGATGTTTTCTCACTGATATGGATGCGGATGAATGAAAAATGGATAAAAGTCAATCAGTTTCCATCTCTGTTCAATTTGCCCAAACTTTATCATAGCGATGATGAATTTATCTTTAAAGGCTTTGACAATGAGTGTATAGTCCGTCTTGATTCCTGTATAGTTCTGTGTATTACTCCTTTTATATATATCTTTATTTACATGAATAAAATCTTTAAATTTTAAATTTTGTAATATTAATTTTAAAAAAAAAATATAAAATTTATTCAATTAGTATTAACAAAACACGGGTACTAACCCATGGAAAGGGATTACAAGGAAAGGGTTTAGGTGAATAATAATAGTAACTACTGAGAGGAACTCTCACGATTGTCGACTCGGGGAAGATGTAAGGCTAGATTTCATTGATGCTATGACTTTAGAGTAAAGTGCGTAAGACCTTCTATCGGCAGCAAGTGACTGGGAACGAAAGTCCTTCGAGGAGTAGCACTAGCGATAGCGCTCACCTGCTCGAATGGCATTCGGCTGTTGCGTACAGTACCAACATGATTTCGGTCATGGGTATGCAGCAGTTATCCAAATCGTGCGTCGTATGGGGAGAAACTACCCTAGAGCCTGGAGAGGATATATATGACACTGATGTACGGAAGTGCTAAGAATAGATTCCCCGTACGACCAACAAAATAGAAACTATAATTTCACGCAAAGTCCTTTTACATTTCGACAACCTTAATACCCTAAAGAATGTTTGATTCCGCCATCCCTTATCATCGTACCATATTATAGTTCACTAATAATTTCACTTTAGGTATGGACGCCATCTCGTCTCAGAAAAGCAAACATTTTAAAAGTTTTAAAATAATTAAAGTTTAAAAAGATTAAATTAATAAATGTTAAATTCAAGGTAAACAAAAAAAGAAGAACAAAATTTTTTTAAATTTTAAATTGTATATTTTAGAAAAAAGATTTTAATTTCTAATTTTTAAAATTTTAATTCATTAAGTTTAAAATGTTTTAAAGATAAATTTAGACCAATCAAAAAGCAAAATAAGTTAATTTTTATTGAAAATCAGAGGGTATTTCGCCATTTTTCTTAATTATAGGGTGATGCAAAATAGTGGGTTTCTGGGTGTTGATATTTTGAAACTATATGGTTGTTACCCAGACAACCCCATACAAATATTCTTTTGCCTACCACTCGGCACCCGTTGCTAAGCAACGTTGGAACTGTGTTCGAGTGGGTAGATCGTCCGCAAAAAGTGAGCGTTATTGCTAATAATATAATTGACCGAACGATCTCTGGGTCCAACGAGCTGTCGATAGAAGACCTGTGCTCGCTTTTGATTCTTAGGTCCCATTATTCTCCTATCTCTATCAAATGTTAACCTATACTCTCATATCATCTATCTTTATGTCCATTTGCTTGGTCCTTCTCATTATTGTCCATGCTGATGATTATTCTTTGGCCTGTACACCCTTTGTTATGTTAAATACACCCACATTATATCTTTCACCCTTATCCCTATTATAACTACAATGTTTCCCATTATCATTACCAGCATTATTATTGTTGCCATCATATGTATTACCTTTATTAATTGTTGCTACTATTTCCTATATTATTATTTTTGTTACTATAACTACCATTATATTTATTGTTATTACTACTATGATTATTACTACTATTATTATTATCATAATTATTATCATCATTACTACTAATACCATGATTATTATTATTACCATTATTATTATTATTATTATTATTATTATTATTATTATTATTATTATTATTATTATTATTATTATTATTATTATTATTATTATTATTAATATTGTTATTATTATAATTACCATTATTCTTATTTTACGGTTTTATATTTTCATCGATTCGGAAAATTTGAGCAGCGTTCCGCCAATATTTTACGCGTTCCACTTTTACTTTACTATTTTCAATAAGTATTTTCATCAATTCGGAAAATTTGAGCAGCATTCTGCCCTTATTTTTCGTTTCAATTTAACATAATTTATTTAATTCTTATTTAAAAACATTATTTTCATGATTTTGGTCGTTCGGATTAATCTTTTTCCGATGGCTATTCATTTTAACTGTTGCAACGATTTCGCAATTTTTCCCGCTACCCATTCCCTCTTTTTGTCCTTAAGATCTATGTATGTTCATTTCATAGTTAATGAGTGCCCACTGGACTACTCGGTGCTAGAGATTTTGAGCCGATTGTTGTTAAAAATTTATGTAAATTTTACAGGAAACGGATGATGAAGGAGCAGCCAATAAACTACTCATTTACCCTCCAATTTCCCCTATGTACGGATAATATTGACGTTCCGATCCCTGCGTTCCGCACGCCGGGTCTTCACGGGCACAGATCATCGGCGGTATTCCACGCACTTACACGAATCTGAATACTGTATATGATTTTATTAACTTTTGATGTGTTTTTGGCTGTGGGCCGGAAAAACTTCGACAATTTGAAAAATTAATTTATGCATTATGATAATTTATTAAAACCAAAATTAAATTACCAGATACATCCATCAAATTAAAATTCATAAATATATCTTCGTAATAATCCATAAAACATCGACCAATGAATCCATTATTCACAGATAAATATATTAATCTAAAGTAAAACTGTTGAAATCAAGTGTCAAAGTACGACGGAAAATCAATACTGAAAATTAAGATTAGATATTTGTCAAGTCATATCAGTATATATACCTATTATTTGGCCTTAACCTTGCGTGTTAGTTTTAGTGCGATTAAACAAAATTCGACTTTGAAATTATTTGTGTTATCTAAATTAAATTTTTATTTATTTCTTAATTTAAATTGGTAATTTATTTTTAACATTTTTAATTAAATTTATTCATCCAAAAATATTTTATTTTTATTCATTTAATTCATTAATTTTTAATTTTATATAAATGGTCATTTTACGGTCGAATTTTCTTGTTATTATGTTATTTTTTATGTAAATTTCGTGCGGTTCTTGATGCATTTTGTATTTATTTTATTTTACTTTTTATGTTTTTGATTTTATATTTATTTATATTCTCTCAGATTTTAAAATGTTTAATTGGTGTTGTATATTATATTTTAAGTTATCTTGGTGCTAGGTTTTCGTGTTGTATTACTGACACATTTAAACAATTCTCAAGGCTATTTGTGTCCTGGTCCAACAAAAAGAAACTTTGTTTTTTATAGTATAGTATACGACCAAATATATATTATGTTATTAGTGTTTATACTCATAGTACGTATTATTCAATCTTTCTTACAGTTATTTCTTATTATTATTACATCCATATGACGTGGTATTACGTTTTTCGTATATATGTGCTTTAATTCATTATTCTTGGGATCCAGAAGGGAAGGCACAGATGACAAAGTATTTCTGCAGCAGAAGAGAATACGTCGCATACCACAACCGCCTGAGTCTCTTGATATGAATCTGGTGGACAGATTTATTTTTCGCAACATGAAATTCACACAACGATTGCAGACATTCCAGAATGACGACGATGTGAAATTCTTCCTGTCCACCTTTCCAGCTGCTCAAAATAGATCATCTCTCAATCACGGGGTGCTAAACTTGCGACAGAATCTCCAATTAATATCTGATGCTGGTGCAATGTATTTGTGATGCATTTATTCATTACTTTTATTAGTTGTTCATTCTGCATGTCATATATAGAAATCATATCTTAACTGTGTAAAACATACATGAATACTGTTATTATAAATATATTATATTATAAAAAACGAAGTTTTTTGGATAACTCTATATATAGTAGTTCCAAAAGAAACTGAAGAGGATTATTTATTAATCGAAACTTTTTTCAAAAATATATTTATTACTTTGCAGCAAGGGCTTATTTTGTTATTCACTTATCTGATATATTAATTTATGCTGCTACCAAGGAATCACCGTTTTATACTTAATAAAAACCAATAATCATCATAATTAATAATAACAATAATGAAATCAATAAATAATAATAATAATAGCAATGCATATTGAATAAACTGGAACGATAACATTAAACAATTTAATCAATGTCCTTAAAGATTTTATCAAATTCTGATTGATTAAATCCGACCGGCCTGAATAATGATAATAACAAAAGGGAAAATTATATGATTATCATACAATTTGAGCAAATTCGGATAGTTTGTCCTTTCTTCTTCTGAATATTCAGAGAGCTTTTTATGAATAGGAAGGACTTGACGAATAACACCAGAAACGTTTTTAAGCAACTCGTTCGGAACAGTCTAATGAAATTAAATGAAAGAATTATAATTCAAACAAATTTACTTCAATTCCATCAGGAAATAAGTGCAAATTACATAATATATCTGGTCTATAATCATCACGCTTAATATTACATTTTACTTCTTTAAACATAATCTAAATATAGAAATTTAAAAATTGTATTGAAAATTTTTTATGACTTTAGTTGGATCTTTTCTGTGAATTTCTTCCATAGTTTGTTCAACTTGGAATATACCAAATCTTAACAATAAATAAAATTTTATAATTAATATGCTCAACCTTGTATGATCGATGTACAAAAATCGTTTCCAATATAAACTGTTGTCTCTAACAGCTATATTTCTTGTATTGAAAACAATAACAGCATCTCCTACACAGCCTAATAAATAATTTTAGTATAATAAATTACATAATTGATAAAATATTTTACTTGAAGTAAGACCTATTGGCTTATGATGACCAGCAAGATATTTAGCAATTTTCTCCCCACTTAAAAAAGGGCATTGCATATTGGCATCATATAATAACCACTGTTTCGCAAATGTTGCCCATTGCTAAATATAATTGTATAATACTTTGACATTAAAATATTATACTTGTGAACGCCATATCATCTTAATGAGAATACAATATATAATTAATTTAGCAACTTATTATAAAATGGGTATGTGCAGATAACAAATTAAATTAAAGTAAAATATTTATGAAATCAGCAATATTTAAACAAAATCAAAACATTTCAGAAATATTACACAGCGTAATCACAAAAAAATTTTCACAATTTATTTCAGCAAATAGTTTATTTAAGATTCATAATTTGATGAGCTATTTTAAACATTATTTTGCTAACTTGATGTTATTTCTTTATGAAATGAAAATATGAAATTAATAGTTTAATGGAAATTCTTTTTGCTACTACTATAATTTTACGATTTTATTTGAATGAATCATAAAAAAGCTGTAAAACATCAATATACTTTAAATTTGTACTTAGTAAACATCAAATAAAAGAAAATACATGTTATTTTTTGGAACTATTGCGTTGGTTGGTTATTTGGCTTTTAAAATTATTAACTTATGTTGGGCCAGGACTGGATTTTGTTTAAATAAATTGGAAATAGCACGCAAATATAGCAATGCAGATTTAAAATCAGACCCATAAACATCAAATAAACAACCTTAAAATATGAGAAAAACGTAATTAAACATAAAATCAAAAAAAAATAAATCAAAATAATAACAAATTTGCACCAAAATCAGCACGAAATTAACATTAAAATAACAAGATAACATAAAGATTTGACCGGAATATGAAAAATTCATAAAAGTTAACAAATTACGAATAAAATGGAATATTTTCAATAAGAAATATCCTATTAAAAAATAAAATAAATTGTTCATTTAATATAGAAATTGACAAAATAAGAATTACATATTATAATTAAAATCAAGGTTAAATTTTGTTTAAATGCATCAAAAAGAACACGCAAGGTTAGGGTCACAAAACAGGTATATATACCAATTCATTTTCGCAGAATTTAATCACTTGTGAGCAATCACTTTTTCTCGTTAAAAGCTTAGACATTTTTCATCAGAAAAAATTGTATTGTATAGCAAAGCGTCAGGAACGAACGTCTCGAACTACTATCATCAAGTACTATCAGTTAATTATCGAAGTGAGGACTAGAGAATGTTATGAATTTAATGTGGAACCAATGAATATATTAACTAACAATGTGTTTATGAGAGCAATTATATGAGTTCGAGTATATGAATTTTTCGTTTTGTCGAAAATTTTCCGGCCCACAGCCACACAAACTGCAAGTTATTAAAATCTCACATAACTATTGAGCGGTGTAAGTGCGGTTCATCCGCCTGTAGCTCGTGCCCATGAGGGTCTAGTCTTGCGTAATGACGGGCTCGAACGTCAAATCATTTTATACCTATAGGGGCAGTGTAAAGATCGGGAACTAGTCTTTTGGCTGGCTCCATTTTCACTTGTCTCCCGAAAATTTGACCTAAACTTCAGACCACATAAATTTATCACACTGAGTCGTCCAATGGGCACTCATAAAATCGAACTTCAACATATATGTATTCCACTTCGCCCAATACCGATAAAGACTGGGGGACTTAAACTCAATAAGTATATTAGATTGAGTCGTAAGAAGACATAATAGTGAAGTTTAATGTAAAATAGATTCAAGGAAAATAAATCAATTTAGCGACGTTAATAGTAAACAAAATAATAAGCCCCAATCAAAGAATAAATTTGGATTAAATTGAATATGTGAATTAGTGACCGATATTTTTAGAAGGGATAGTTATTAGCTCAGAAACTTAGTGAAAATCTCTGATTTACACAACAAGAGAAAGGATTACCCAAAACTGTTTATGGAAATTAAATAATAAATTAACGAGAAATTAAATTTAAAATTTATTTATTTACAAAACATTACTGCTAACAATCTCGTAATGCAAATTAGTAAATCAGAACAAAATACAAATTAAATATAAATGCCAATAAAAATCAACCCGAAACCATAAAAATAAGTAATTAATCACGTAAAAATCTAACGATATCAATTTATTAACTAAAATACCAATCTGAATCAAAATAAATCCGAAATATATTGTCTTTCTACATACCAATTGTAAATCGAAAGAAAAATCCGCCAACAGAAACGATTCCTTAATTAAAATATTCGACGAAATTTACACAAATTTAAATAATTTAACCTGTCACAATCAAAAGTCAACCTGAAGACTTTTTTCTGGATTTGTTCTTGTTAATTTAATTTGGACACTAACGCCTGGTAACAAATATTTGGGTTGATTAAAGAAATCAAATTGGAGTGGTGAACATAATGAAAATGCTTATGATTTTGCAATCCATGTTTTTCGCATAAGATCATGTTCAGTGTAACCCATTCCCCCTAAAAATGTATGTTTAGTATCTTGATTATAATTTATAATAGTTTCAATTGTTTGCTGTTACGTCAGCTTCTTATGTAATATTTTCACCTAAGCTATTTACAACTTTCAACTGAATATATAACAAAGTATCGTTCAAATCTAAATATTCTGTTTGTGATCCGTTAATGTTAAATTGAATCAAAGAGGTACCAGCATCAGTTATTGAATTCATTAGGGAAATATCTTCAAATGAGCCATGTTCAATTACGGCTTGAAGAGATGGTCTATCAAAAAGACATAATTCAGATTTTGCACTAATCATTTTTCAAATATAGTTCCGAATCCTCTCATTTTTTTCATTTTCATGATTAAATACATCACTTACTTTATTAATAACACTAGGTAAAGATTCTTTAATTTCAGATATTGCATTTGATTTTGAAGCAGGTAAAAACTCAGAATTATTATTTAATACGTCATTTGCCGTTTTCATACCGAAATTGCCTATACGTCTAAGAATAGGTAATGGAAATCTACCTATTGTTTTCAACCAACCGGTTCCATATTGTTTACCTATAAAATATGGTAATTCTCCACCAGATTGACTACTACTATAAAAATTTACAATGTGAGGATTAATCATTTATTTTACGAAAATGTAACGTAAAAAAAGTTTTATCTTCTTTACCAAATATATATTTTCCACTATCGTCACGAATATTGATTTCTATATTGTTTATATATGTTGAAGATACAGACAAATACATTGGGTTTTTCTCTATAATTTTAACTAGATCATCCTTTTTAAGTTTTTCAACCCATACAAATTCCAATAGAGGTATCAAAACATCACCAACAAGAATAGGTTCAATGATATTTGTATAGATCATCATTTGTTGATTACTTTACAAAATTTCTGGTAAACATAATTCAACAATAACTTTTTCTGAATATGATTCTTTTGGTGGGTTTCTGGGTTTTGATATTTTGAAACTATATGGTTGTTACCCAGACAACCCCATACAAATATTTCCTTCGCTTACCACTCGGCACCCGTTGCTAAGTAACGTTGGAACTGTGTTCGAGTGGGTAGATCGTCCGCAAAAAGTGAGCGTTATTGCTAATGCTATAATTGACCGAACGATCTCTGGGTCCAACGAGCTGTCGATAGAAGACCTGTGCTCGCTTTTGATTCTTAGGTCCCATTATTCTCCTATCTCTTTCAAATGTTAACCTATACTCTCATATCATCTATCTTTATGTCCATTCCCATAGTCCTTCTTATCGTTGTCCATGTCGAAGATTATTCTTTGGTCGGTACACCCTTGGTTATGTTAAGTATTCACACACTAGTTCTCTTACTCTTATCCCTATCATAACTACAATGTTACCTATTATTATTACTAGCATTATCATTGTTGCTATTATATGTATTACCTTTATTAATTGTTACTACTATTACCTTTATTATAATTTTTATTACTATAACTACCATTATATTTATTGTTATTACTACTATGATTATTATTACTATTATTATTATCATAATTATTATCATCATTACTACAAATACCATGATTATTATTATTATCATTATTATTATTATTATTATTATTATTATTATTATTATTATTATTATTATTATTATTATTATTATTATTATTATTATTATAATCACCATTACCCTTATCATTATCGTTATTATTATTAAGATTTTGTAGGGATCCGTCAGCGTTAAAATTTTTTCATTGATATACAACATTAGCCGTAGTCCATCTATATTTTTCGGTTTTTGATAAAGTATTTTTGTAAATTCGAAAATTTGAGCAGCGTTCCGCCCTTATTTTACGGTTCATCCCTATTCTACAGTTTTCGACAAAGTATTTTCATTGACTCGGAAAATTTGAGCAGCGTTCCGCCTTTATTTTACACGTTCCATTTTTACGATACTATTTTTGTTAAGTATTTGAATTAGTTCGGAAAATTTGAGCAGCGTCCCGCCCATATTTTCCGCATCAACTCAAAATAATTTATTTAATTCTTATTTAAAAACATTATTTTTCATGATTTTGGTCGTTCGGATTAATCTTTTTCCGTTGGCTGTTCATTTTAACTGTTGCAACGATTTCGCAATTTTTCCCGCTACCCATTCCTTCTTTTTGTCCTTAAGATCTATGTATGTTCATTTCATAGTTAATGAGTGCCCACTGGACTACTCGGTGTTAGAGATTTTGAGCCGATTGTTGTTAAAAATTTATGTCAATTTTACAGGAAACGGATGATGAAGGAGCAGCCAATGGACTACTCATTTACCCTCCAATTTACCCTATGTACGGATAATATTGACGTTTCGGCTCCTGCGTTCCGCACGCCGGGGCCTTCACGGGCACAAACTATTGGCGATTTTACACGCACTTACACAGTTCGAATACTGTATATGATTTTATTAACTTGTGATGTGTCTTTGGCTGTGGGCCGGAAAAGGAATAACAAATAATATTTTACCATAGCATTTGGAATAAAAGTTTCGATGCACTAAGGCTATAGATAGAAAATATTTATTCAGCATATTACATCGGCCACATACATTTGAAATTCATTGTATCCATTCCATAAAATTTACTTCGAAATCCCATAAATTTAATTCGATAAATCATCCATAAATTCGATTTGAAAAATCATCCATAAATTCAATTTGAAAAACAAAAATCATCCATAAATTCGATCTGAAAAGTCATCCATAAATTCAATTGAAAAATTACCCATCAATTCTCTTCGAAAAAATCAATTAATAATATTGCACCAGTTGAGAGTGATCGTGTTTAGGCAAAACACTTACCCGTGTTAATTGCCTGAATGCACAGCTCTCAACCATTTATACAACCAGTTTTACAGTTCTGTAATGAAATTTTTTCTCCGAAAAATAAGACTGAAAATTTGTGAAAACACATCGGTATTTATACCTATAATTTGGCCTTAACCTTGCGTGTTTGTTTTAGTGCGAATTAACAAAATTCGACTTTGAAATTATTTGTGTTATCTAAATTAAATTTTTATTTATTTCTTAATTTAAATTGGTAATTTATTTTTAACATTTTTAATTAAATTTATTCATCCAAAAATATTTTATTTTTATTCATTTAATTCATTAATTTTTAATTTTATATAAATGGTCATTTTACGGTCGAATTTTCTTGTTATTATGTTATTTTTTATGTAAATTTCGTGCGGTTCTTGATGCATTTTGTATTTATTTTATTTTACTTTTTATGTTTTTGATTTTATATTTATTTATATTCTCTCAGATTTTAAAGTGTTTAGTTGGTGTTGTCTATTGTATTTTAAGTTATCTTGGTGCTGGGTTTTCGTGCTGTATTACTGATGCATTTAAACAATTCTCAAGGCTATTGGTGTGCTGGCCCAACACTTTACTTAATCCCAAACTTTGAGCCAAGAATTTACTAAATTTAACTTTACTGACATCATCTTCCAATTCAAATTTTGACTAGTCTTCTTTGTTCAATTTCGCAAGATTTAAATGAATGCAGACAAAAAGTCATTAATTGATTATTTATTTGTGATAAATTAGTAATGATTAAATTTTCTTCAAATTTATCTGTATACTCGACATCATTAAAATAATTTAAAGTTAATCGAATTGTTTCAAACTTTATTTTTTGATTATTTGAAGGAATTTTAATTTGATTTAAGTTTTCAACAAAATTTACTTCTTTTTTATTAAATCCTAATTTTTGAGCTTCTGCAATACTGTCAAATAAAATTTTAAATGGAAAATATTTACAATTAATATTTAAAGTATTTTCATCAATGTATACTAGATAAAATAGAGTCGTGACTGATTGTATGTTCATTCTTTGCATCCTTATAATAAAAATATTCATAACTTGTATGTAATGTGCTCTTATTATATTTAATATTTGAGTTGTTATAAAATAGAAAATTATTGTATACAAAAGTGAAATCTGTCAGAGCAACTTGCCATTCACCTTCCAAGTAAATTGGATTTTGAAATTCAACATTAAATTTATCAGCTTTATTATTTGGATGAGTAAGAAGACAACTATTACTCGGTAGATTTATGTAAAATTCTTTATTCATTTATTTTTCTAAAATGTATTGATAAATGTGTTTTGGTATCTTTACTAAATTTTATTAATTTTCCACTATCATCGCGAATATTAATTTCAATGTTGTTTATAGTTGAAGTCGAAATTGGTAAATACATTGGATTCTTCATTTCTAATTGTACAATTTCCCCTTGTTCATAGTTTTTAACCCAAATAAATTTTAATAGAGGAACTCTAACATCAACAGTTATTAATTCAATAATATTCGAATAAATGAACATTTGTTGAAGATGATGTAATAATCTTGGAACATTATTACCAACCATGTCTTTATTACTAAAAGTTTGTTTATTTAATCCTAAGGTTTTGATTAAATTGTTGTCAAAATATATTTTTGAAATGTTATCTGCAAGTTTTATTTTAACCAATTCATTGTTTTCAATTTTTAGTTCTTTAAACGGAAACGGAATAAATGACATTAAATGTCCTTGTAATTCAGATGTGTTTATGAGTAAATTATCTTCATAATATTTTTCAAATATTGTTTTTTCTTCATAACTTATAATTATCCCGAATTGTTCTATAACACCATCATCTGTAAATTTTGGTAATTTTAATCGACAATGATCATCTTCATTATTGACGGATATATACTTTAATCCAAAACTAAACGCATGTTGAATGTCAGGGAATGTTACTTTAAATGAACATGTGGACAGACAATAACCAAGTTCTCATATTTTTCAATAAAAAAATCAACATCAGGGGTATGTTTAGGATTTATAAATTCATAAGTTTCATTTTGATTATTTATTTTCAAATATTTTATTCATCGTTTCATAACTTAGGTAAGAATTACTATAAAACGGAAATGTTTTATACGCAAAAGTAAAATCAATCAAAGCAACTTCCCATTCACCATCCAAGTAAATAGGATTTTGAAATTCGACATTAAAATTACTAGCTTCATTATTAGGAAAAATAAGAGGACAACTATTACTAGGTAAAATCATATAAAACTGGGTTTTTTTCATAATATTTATTTAATCAATTGATTTTCTGTTATCAAAGTTGGAGTTTCATATCCATGCCACTTAACATAGTATTGTTTATATTTAACAACATTCTTGGATTTTAATATCTTTTGCATTCTGAATACAGTAGGGGCTTCTATAACTTGGAGTTCTTGTTCTTAGAATTTTCCACTAACTTGATTGTTTTCCTCATCTTTGATAAAGTACATTACAAGATTCTGATTCGTATCAATTTCTGAGATTTTAAATACTTCATTGCTCCAATTGTTGTCGAAATTCTTGATGAATGGAGAAACACAGATTTTACTTATTCTAACGTGATTACCCACTTTATATTTAGACTTTTTAATGATAGAATCAGATTGTTGTGATATCCAATTATCCATATTATTTGTTGAATAAACATCAATTGGTCGCATTCCATTTAAACCCCTATGTGGCGAATAATTGTAGCTATAAATTTCTTTCTGTAAAACATTTATCCAGGTTTTATTTCCTTTATATACGAAATATTTTTTCAAGCGATCTCTTAGAGTTCGATTAAATCTTTTCACGTGGGCAGCTTTAAATTGAGAAAATACAGAGTAATGATTTATTCCTTTGATAATTTCTTTAACTTTACTATTATAAAATTCTTTACCTAAAGAATAAATTTAATTTAATTTATTTATTTAATTGCATACCAAAATCAGTTTGTAAATTACGAGGCTTGCCATCAATAAATAATTCCTTGATTGCTTCAGCCATTTCATTGGCCGATTTGGTTTTTGTTGGAATAGCACAAGCGAATCGACTAAATATATCAACACATGTCAAAATATATTTGTATCCCTTATTAATTTTAGAGAATGGTATCATTTCCATCAAATCCATTTTCCATAAATCATCAACTCCCATTGTTTTATAACTACGGGTTTTGAATTTCTTCAACATTGGTTTATTTAAACTGTACACCATTTGCCCAGATAACCAATTCTGAGTTTCTTTCTTTGAATTAACTAGTTCCTTTGCCAGTTTTCTTACACCACCAAAACCAGTGGGGTGTTTGGGTCTGTCCACACTTTTTCGAGCTTTTTCACTGTCTTTCGATTTTTGGTTAATGTTTCCTTCATTATTACAACAAGTTGTCAAAATATTTAAATCTAAATTATATTTATCCGGTAATGAATTCTTGGTACCCATTAAGAAGTTAATGATGAAATTGCGCTTATTGCAGATAATACTATTGAAATTAATGCCCCCAAAAATCCACCATTTTGTTTATATATTATTTTTCGAATTAGACGACGATTCATAGTGTTTACTAAAAATAAAAGTGATTTTTTATGTTTTTGTAATACAAGTTTTTTAACTTCAGTAATGATTAATTTTACGTTTAGTAACCCTTTTCTTTGTAACTTTTTTCTTTGTTGATTTTTCACGTTGAACAATAACTTTTTTAAACGTCATTTCAAGTAATTATTTTCAGATTTCCATTTTGTTTATAAATCGTAACACCTTTCTCATTGAAAATATCAGTTCTAATACGTAATTCATCAGGACATTGTAGTGTAAAGTCAAAAAACAAATTTCCGTGGGGAACCTTTGTTGCATCTTGAAACGAATCAATTAAAAATTTTCTATCATTAGAATAAGCTTGTCTAGCAAGAAAATCTATAATGGTTGCATCTCGAGGTTTTTTAAAAATAACCAAGTATTGTACATTTAAATTACAAGTTCTATGACCGCAACCTTGATGAAACAAGTTTTGAGTAATGAAAATAACAGTAACTCCAATATGTCGAGCAACCTTTTGTAAATAAATTATTAAAAATCCTTTTCTTTATTAGCTTCCTGGTATAGATCATCGATAATAATAACATCGCCTTGATGTAATCTAGATGACCAATTTTTATCAATTCCTTTAATTATTGCCATTTTCAATTTACAGAATTAATTTTGAGTAAGTCCATGTTCTTCGTCAGCTCTTTTATGTCAATATATTTTGTTGAATTTTAATTTGAACAAGTTCGATTGTAATAAATTGCATACAAAAACATCTTTCCACAAACACTTGGTCCAACTACTTGATATACAGCATCATTTCTTAATTTCATTTTATTATTAATTATTTATTTAATTGTTTATATTTGTTTTAATTTTTAGAATTACTTGAATTGAAATTATTTTAAAATGTTGAGTAATATAAGTTATAAAAGAAGATATTCTATACCTGATATGAAATTCCCACTTGGAAAACCACAGCAAGTTGTAGATCGATCAGATAAGTATCCGATAATATTTTTCAGATCGGGGAAATTTCGGGTAATGGGATGTAAGCAACCTCTAAAAACTGGGGATTTGAAATATAATTTACATGATTTACAAATTCAATCAATCACTGTAACAATAGATATTGGAAAATTTTTAAATCTATATGAATTACAAAAAAAGGTGAATTGTATATTTGAACCAGAAATATTTCCGGCATTACGTCTTCAAAACTATAATCCATCATGTGTCAATATATTTTCAAGTGGGAAAGTAGTAATAATCGGAATAAAATCCATGGATTATAATGATTATGTGGAAAATATTAAATCAGAAATAACTATGTTAATAAATTAATAAATATTTTGTTTGAATTTGTTTAATTTATTAAGTATTAAAAAATGTCAAAAGGTAAATCATGTATATTTAAATATGTATTTTATTTTATTATTTAGTTTATCTCTTTGAAGTAATTTTAAAGAAAATTCAGGAACTTTATCCAAGAATTAAAAATACGTTGGATTATTGCGCACCAGAGTTTCTCGCAACAAAAATTTACCATTCCACAGGGATTAACATTGAAGAACTTCTCGAAATTCACTATGACAACGTTCAGGGATCTGATGACCGATGTGTTGCAAATTGCATTGTTTGTAAAGATAGTATAAGAGTAACATTTTCCAATGGATGTCCATGTTGAACATCCATATATTGTTGGCCGAAATGCGTAAACCATATTAATCGGATATTTTTGATTTGAAATAAAAATTAATCTTTTTTTTTAATCTTTATTGTCAATAAAAATATTTGTATGGATTAAAAGTTTGTTATTTTTACAATTCAAAATTTATCGATGATTTTTAATTCATTTTTACATTGAAAAATTATTCTTAAACTTATAATTAAATTTTAAAAATAAATAAATAAATAAAAAAAATGTTAATAATAATAATAATAATAATATAAAATAAATAATTAATTAAATAAAAATAATAATAATATTAAATAAATAATTAAACGAAAATAAAAAATAATTATTTAATTCACTTCATTAAAACAAACAATTTAATTTAATAATAATATAATTAAAATATAAATAAATAATATTATTGACTTGATTAAAACAAATAATTAAAGTAAATAAAATATAAATAAAAAATAAAAAATTCATGATTTTTAATCGAGCAAATATATTTTAGGCTTTTTAGTAGACAGGCAATTTGAGACAATTTTATTTTTATGGGTTTTTAAGTATGAAAAAATACTTAGGACTTTTATTCGATATTTTTAGGTTCTTTAATCGGGTTTGAGCCTATTTTATTCGAAATTACTCCTATAGTACGACCAATCATGGGCGATTTAAGCCAATTTTTATTTTTTAGGCTTTTAATCGAGTAAAATTCTTAGACTTTTTATCATGAATTAAAAAATTTTAAAAAAATTTTAAATTTGAACATTTAAACATGTTGGGGTTACGAAAAAGCACAATAAAATCGATAAAACACCAAAATGATAAAAGTGCAATATTAATTAAACTTTTATGAAAATTCGAAAGTAATATTGATCGGGGAAATTGGTGTGGTTGAACGCCAAATAGAGAGACGAGTCTAGAAATAATAATAAAAATTTAGTGAAGGGTCCCTAGAAAATAATATAAGATAAAAAAAGAAATTAATTAAAAAAAATTAATTACTAATGGGAATCCCAAGGCAATGGAAACCCGAGAGATGTGGAAAATCCGAGAGATGAGGAAAACCCAGCGTGTAGACGGAATAATATAACAATATAAGATACGGAGAGGACCAAACGTTGTCGACAAATGTCGGCTAAAGTGGTCTGTGGAAAGTAATTATTGTTAATAATTTAATAATGTAGAAAATGTTGTTGACAATCGTCGGAAAGCAGTCTGAGCAGGAGTAACCAAAAATAAACTGAAAAGAGAATAAATTATTGAATTAAAAGAAAACTTTCAAATTATTGAAAAACTTCGTGATTCATTACGACAGAATTTATAAAAAAAATTATTATAGAATTAATTCCAAAATTAAAACAAAAGGCAACATTAATAACTGTAAAATTTTAAAATTCAGACCAGAAAAAGATTTTATAATTTGAGAAACCAGAAGCAATCAGAAATAATGGTGAGCAATTCCAATAATAATGATCAAACCCCGGTGTCTACTGTGACAACCCCTGTATCCAATGTCCAAAAAAATATGTCTACTGCTCTTAGTAATGATTATGCAAGTTGTCAGAAACTACCAGTTCAACAATATGGAGGAGATCCTGTCGAATTTGTTGATTTTATGACTGATTACTACATGTATGCTACTGCTTACGGATGGAGCTAATCGATTATGGTGCAACGGTTACCATTATATTTAAAAGGAGCAGCGAGAGAGGCTTGGCAACAAATTGATAAAAGACTCATTGCCAATGATTGGACCAAGTTGAAAGATGCCGTTGCAGCTAAATTAATTGGTGGTGATATCAAACGAATAATACGCCAAAAGTTTTACAATCGAGTGCAGAGGCCAGACGAGTCGGTATGTGAATTTGCTTATCATTTGACAACCCTTGCAGAGAAAGCTTATGAGATTAAATCCGAACAAATTGATGTGGCAAAAAAAGTGAAGGAATTGTTGCAAGACCAATTTTTGACAGGAGTTAGAAAAGAAATTAAAAGGCCCTATGTTATGTAGATTTCAACAATTTTGATGAGTTAATTAAAAAGGCTATGAAGATTGAATTGAATTTGAAAACTACTCAACCAAAAGCAGAATCTTTTACAACTATTGATGAATCTAGAGACATATCAATATCGCCAATCAAAAATGATTTATTTCAGAAATCCGCCAGTCTATCACAAAAATTTAGAGTGAAATTTGAGCCAATAAAATTTACAAATAGTCCAAACGAGGAGAGAGAAAGACCAATTCAGTGTAGTCATTGTCAGAAATTGGGACATAATATGAATCAATGCTGGTTTAAAAACAATGCCCGAAGAAGTCCAAGTCCTGTCCAGTGTGATCATTGCCAGACAAAGGGACATAGTAATAGTCAATGTTGGTTTAAAAATGAATAGTAACGAATTCCAAAGAGGATGTGGCCAGATTGGGTGAAAAGCAATGGTGGGAAAAGTTTTAATAAAATGAGAACCAATAGTCAGCGAATTAATGATACTATACAGAGAGGGCATGTATCACGAAACTGTTTCGTAAGATCAAGATCTCCATCAACTTCACCGTCACCTCAAAGAGATAGAGTTAATTTACAAGGCCCAATTCAATGTCATTCATGTAGAGGTTATGGACATATGGCGAGGTCATGTCCTAGGAATAATGAGAAATTCCAAAAGCCAATTCTAAAGAAAATTAGATTCCAAAGTGATAAATCACAAGCAGACAACGTTGCTTTTGAGCAGCCAGATAATTCCAATAATAGAATTGAAGACGAAGTGAAACAAATGAGTCGACGTTTGGATCGTTTAATATGCAAGTTTGAATCTGATGAAGAGACGGATAACCACATGATGTATGAGTCGCAATCAGAAGCATCAGACACAGAGTTGAAAAGAATGATGATTAAAGATGATCTGCAAAGCGAAAAGGCAATAATGATTATGTCGAGGATTAATAAATTAATAGAATCGAGAGCAGCGGAAACGTCTAAGATAATGACATCATTACTGGAATTGAGTCAGATGTCACTGAGTGTACAAAGATTGAAAAGTGTAATTGAACTATGTGCTGATTATTATGAGGTGAATTTAAAAGATAGAGATGAAATAACAAATATGATGAAAATATTTGAGAAAGCGTTCAGAGAAAATAAATGGTTAGATTTTATTTTTATTGATGTTGTAGATGAAAGTAGAAATATTGTGATCTGTATTCGTTGTGAAATTGGAGACTATGTTAAAGATTTAAAAGATAGATTAAAAGAGAATAATGGAAGACAGATAATAAAGGTGAAATTTAAGAATAGATATTTAGAAGACGATAAATTTTTAATAGATTGTGGTTTTATACCTGGAAATAAAAATAAATTGCAGGTTGCGTGTATGATTAGGGAAGAAGTAGTGGAAAAGAGTGATTCACAAGAAATAACAAGAGACTTAAGAGATGCTTTAAGTGATTATATGGAGTTAAAATTATGGAGAAATTAAAATTACTTGATGAAATAGAACTACAGGAAAAGGCTAAACTAGAAATAGTAAACATAATACGACCATATTTATATGATAAATTGAGGTATGGAGAAAAATTGAAATGTTTGATGCGAAGATTTGGTAGAGAATTAAGAGAAACTGGAATGGAATTAAAACCATTTATTATAGCAATAGATTATGAAGATTGAGGAAAACAGAGTATATAGAGGAACATTGGTGTACAAAGGTTCAGAAGTTACGAAAAAGAGCTGCAAACCAAATAGGAAAAGATGGAATTATTGTATTGATGTTCAAAGATGAAGAGTTAGATGATGATGAATATTTATATGATTGTGGATTTAAGCCACAGGAATTAGATGAAAACGGATACCTAGATGCCGATGGAAGGGCAGGGTATTTAGTAAATTGTGTAGTAGCAATAAAAGAACAGAAAGTAGATTCAGTGAATAATTCGGAGAATTCAAATACAGATATAGAGGAAGATAATGTAAACGGAATAGAACGAAAAAAAGTAGACGAAATTTTCAGTGATAAGGAAGAAAATGAATCGAATAATAAAATTCAGGTAACACATTTGGAAAAACAAGAAATATCTGAGGCATCAAGAGGTGAAATAAATAGTGAAATAATTGTTAGGAAACATAGAACTTTATACGAGATAAAGCAGAGTTTAGTGAGAATTGAACAGGAAGTTGATGAAACAAAAATAATATTAAGGGGCTTGATTAAACCAGTATACCCGATGTTTGAAATAAAAGTAGATGTAGAGTATGAGTTAGGAAATATGGTAACTGAAATGAAAAACAGACTTCCAAATGTTGTGCAAAGATTTGGAGAAAACGATAAATTTTGTGATAAGAAATTAATTGAAAATTTGACTGAAAATGGAATTGACAAAGAAGTAATGTTAACAAGTTTAACTTATATGGTTTTAGAAATTGGACCTCATGCGATAGCAGAAACAGATAATTTGGAAAATTTGATAGATGTAGCGGCACGAATCTCAAATGAATATTTTATAGAGTGGGTTAAAAAGAATGGAGGTTGGAAGAAATTGAATAATGATCTTATAGTAAATGAAAGTGATAAAAACAATTATCATACAAACCGTTAAATGGAAAAGATAGCCCAGGGCTAATAAAAAAGATGATATTTCCATGGGCAATAGTTATGCTTTTTATTTTATGTTCAATAACTACACAAGCTACAGGTATGACAGCTTACGATTGTTCCCAAACAGAAATGGGGAAAATTTACTCGGTTGTGGACATGGCAGAATGTCCGGATGCATACCCAAAGAAATTGAAAGTAGAAAATGAAGTAAAATATTATGTGTATCAGGAATCTGATCTACGGCGAGCCAAAGTTAGAGAATGTATTGTGAAGCGAACTACTTTTGTATTTTTCTGTGGTAAATGGAGCCACACATCATTGATAAAAATGCATGCTATTCCACGATCAGTAGAGGTAATGCCAGAAAACTGCTTAGCTAAAACTTAATCTGGAAATTGAATTGAAAGCAAAAGTAAATCACAGAATAAGAGAGAAAGTTGTTGTAAAGGGAGTAATACAACAAGATGGAACGTGCGAAGGAGAACCATATAAAGTAAATGGGAAAATTAATAAACAATCAGTAGTGATTGAAGAATATTTGACAGAATTGAGAGAATTTGAAGGAGTTTTTGATCATGAAACAGGAAAACTTCAAACGCATCCGTTTTGTAATATAAGACAAAGTAATTGTCAAACCGGAGAACCCATTCTAGTATTTGATGTTAAAACTAATGTATGTAATTTAGCGGATTTGAAAACTATGACTTTCAAAGAGTTAAGTGGAGAACAATTTAGAGAAAACCCCGATAATTTCAATATAAATTATAAATCGAAGGGCACAATCAGGTCGACTCCAGTATGGATGAGGAAAACCACACCAGTATTAATGTCGACATTACCAACAGATAGTATGCGTTTTATAAAAAAGGAGGCTACCAATAAATGTGGGCAAATGGTTTATGCAAAAAATTACAGAGGTGTTTACGTATCAAAAATGATGGTGCATGAGGCGAAAATTAAAATACACACAAATGATATTAAACTCACTCACGTTTTTAACAATAAAATTGATTATTTGTACCATTTTAGTCAAAACATAATGGAGAACATATATCAGAAAATGATTCTAAATGATTGTAAATTGAATAAAGAAATACTTAGAAACAGGATGGCAATGGACCTTACAAATCCAAACGTAGTAGCACCTATGCTAATATCAGAAAATGGTGTATTTGCCAGAATCTTCGGAGAGGCCCTTTATAGCTACAAATCCAAAGCAGTTACAGCAAAAATTATGAAATACGAAAAATGTACAAATGAATTGCCGGTAAGTATAAACGGAAAAATGCAATTTATGGAACCCATAACAAGAATATTACTGGAAGAGCATACTAAGCCAAAAATTCTTCAACACAATAGATTGCTTGCTCCGTTGTATCGCTTAGCACTGGATTCATGGATAGCATTGCCAGATTATCGAGGAGTGAGAACTCCGGATAAATTAGAATTAACAAATCTAGATGGTACAAATGGGTTTCTATGCAAGCGAGGATATCGAAGAAGCTAAAAGAAATTTGTTATTTCCGTCAAAAAAGGAACGTGTAATCTCAGAAATGATTAATACAATATTGCCTAACGGGGAAGGTAAAGTCAATTATGAATACCTTCTAACGCCAGATCACTTTAGAAAGGCAAAATATAAAACGATGAAAAAGATCTGGCGGAAATTCATGTTTTTAGAACAAGCATGCGAAGGATTAATTGGATTCTATGTTGTAATCATAACAATAAAGGTAATAATGTCACAAATATCATCGGCTCATAGAATATACGTAATATCCGGATGTTCATGGAAAATGGTTATTGGTTGTTTTCCACTTTTAGCGAGATTTTTCATTACTCATCATCAATATAGAGAAATGGCAAGTGTGAGAGCACAACTGAAAACCGATCAAAGAAGTGAAGTATCTCTATGTGCAGCAAGTGATCACAATAACGATAATAATGATGAAATCGATAATAGTAAAAAGGAGCAAAAATATTTTCAAAAAGGAATTATGGAGAGTGAGAAAAAGCCAGAGCTACAATTTTTATTAGAACCTATGCCAAAAGTTAGAGGAATTGAAACACTTTCAAAGTGGTATACACCAACGTTTTTGCCAACGGCACCAAAGTATCCAACTGAAAAATTAAAAGAAATGAAATCAGTAGAACATATTCAATTTGAATTAGATAAAATTGAACACAAGAGCGCTGAAATTGAACGGAAAAACATGCTCGGATTACAATGGAGTTATGCAATGATGACGTTAGGAAATAAAGGCAAACAGCCTCGAATAAACATTCTATTCAATGGAAAAAAGGTGGAAGCTTTATTAGATTCAGGTTCCAGTAATACTATAGTATCAGATGATCTGTTGACAATGGAGGAGAGATCAAATATGAAACCAACAAGTAAAGTAATAAGGTCAATGTCGCACAATGTTTTAAACATAATTGGGAAATTAAAAGCTGAATTATTCATTGGTAATCACGAATTAGTCCATTATGTATCAGTAATGAAAAATAGTACTGTCGGATGTTTAATTGGTATGGATGTGATGGAACAATTACAAAGAATTTCTCTTGATCTAAAAACTGGGAGATTAATGAAAGGACAAACAGACGGAAAAGGACATAAGGTGAGAGAGGTATTTTTAAATCAGACGCTAGAATTGCCAGCAAGAAAAGAGAAAATATATTATGAGGATGTGTTAGATGTTTCATATGACGAGTGCATATTTGAACCAAATGAGAGGCTAATAGAAAGATATGAAGTTCCAATGTGTGATGAAGTGATAAAAGTCAAAGGCCAAACAGTGCCAGTGAGAATAGTGAATCAAAACACAAAACCCATCAAAATAAAACCAAAAACCAAACTTGGAAAACTAACAAAGTTTGAAATAGAGAAAACTCCAAAATTACCGAGAAATATTAAAATCTACAAAAAGCCACAAGTCATTAGTAATGATTTAACAGAATCACAAAAATTGGAATTCACGGAGTTATTAAAGAAATATAAAATAGTGTTTGCAAAACACGAGTACGATTTGGGACTCACCCAAGTAATTGAACATCAGATACCATTACTTGATGAAACTCCAATTAAATTGAAACCGTATATAATTCCATATATTCTTCAAGAGGATAGTGACAGACAGATAAAAGCAATGAAAGAATTCAAAATAATACGAGATAGTTCTTCACCATTCTCATCGTCAATAGTAGTTGTTAAAAAGAAAGACGGCGATTTTCGATTTTGTGTCGATTATCGGAAATTAAATCAAGTTACGCGAAAGGATACATATCCTATTCCAGTTCCACAAGAAATGTTTGATCAAATAGGAGAAGTACAATTTTTCACAGTAATCGATCTTAATAAAGATTACAATCAATTTAAAGTGAAAGAAGAAGATCGAAGAAAAACGGCTTTTTCGGATGGTAATGGATTGAATGAATTTAATGTGTTACTGTTAAGATTAACTGGAGCACCTGCTACGTTCCAGAGAGGTATGAATTTTGTTTAACGTGATATCCCACATGCATTAGTCTATATTGATGACATAATAATATTTTCAAATACTTTTAAAGAACATCTCAAAGATGTGGAAACGATATTTTGAAGATTATTAAAGGCTAATCTAAAAATAAAACCCTCTAAATGTGAATGGGGAAAATCAGAAGTGGTTTATGTAGGTCATATTATTTCTCGAAGCGGATTGCAACCAAACCCAGAAAATGTGAGAAAAATTAAAGAATACCCGATCCCTGAAAATGTAGATCAAGTTCGACAATTTCTGGGATTGGCTAGTTATTATAGAAAATTTATTAAAAGCTTTTCTCATATATCACAACCCTTAAATGTATTATTAAAAAAGCAAACTCAAATTAAATGGGGAAAAGCTCAACAAGAAGCATTTGAATAGCTTAAAGAAAGTTTGATTAAAAAGCCTATATTGAGATGTCCAAATTTTAGAATGCCATTCATCTTAATGACAGATGCAAGTAATTTTGCGTTGGGCGCAGTATTAGGGCAACAAGTTGAATGTGAGAAAGATCAAGTAATTGCATATGCCAGCAGAACGTTAAAGCCACATGAAAAGAATTATTCTACAATTGAGAAAGAAACATTAGCATTGGTTTACGGTATAGCAACGTTTAGACAGTATTTAGTTGGCAGAAAATTGGTTGTATTTACTGTTCATAATCCATTACAATAGTTGATGAAACATCGGGATTCGGCCAGCAAACTGATCCGATGGTCAATAGCTCTACAAGAATATGATTTTGAAATTAAATATCGAACGGGCAAATCAAATGGAAATTCCGATACGTTATCAAGAATCCCTGTAAATTACGAGAGTAAGATATTTGAAACGAATTATAATAATACAATATTTATGGCAGTCAAAACCGCTAATAATTTGAAGGAACTGCAAAAAAATCAGGAAAACGAAGATGAATTAAATCAATGGCAGAAACATGCAGTCACGATCAAAAAGGAGAGTGACTGGAAACATGTAGTTGACGAAAAACATAAATATATCATTCATGATGGTTTGTTAAAATGTGTTAAATTTGAAAACTTATTAATTGTGGTTTCAACCAAACATCAAACAACATTAATGTTGATATACCATGATGGAGAACTAGGTGGACATTTATCCGCTAGGAAGACGTTATCAAGATTGAAACCAAAATAATATTGGGTATATCTGATTACAAAGTAATTATGCAAGAAAGACATCAATCAGTATGGACTCAAGCTGGATTTAAAATAAAACATCGTCAAGAAGCGTATAAAGAGTGCTATGATAAACGAACACATGCTCACAATATTGAAGTAGGAGATTTAGTGTATGTACATAAACCAGAACCAGCAAAGGGTCTATCACCAAAATTACAGAGACCAATTAAAGGCCCATATTTAGTATGTGATACCACTGAAACTAATCTAAAATTACGTCCACAAAATAATAAAAAGGCAGGAACAATTATCTTTCATGCTAATCGATGTAAAGAGGTGCCAGTTGCAGAGAACACTAAGTATCAATTGAGATCTAAAGACAAAAATGTGGAAAGACACACTGCGCTCAAACAAAAGGCAGCGAAAAATCTCACACCATTGGGATATATCAACAAAGTTTTGTTCGTTGCAATATTTATGATAATCAATGTGTTAGGGTCTAATGCGACTCCATTGTTTCCGAATTATGCTATTAAAAGGATCCCGTTAATGGAAAAAGTTGATATTTATGCCACATGTACTCAGACGTTATGGATCTATCGTTGCGCACCCACCGAAGAAATAGAAGTAAGTAATTTACTGAATTATTTTGAACCACCAGTGAAGTTGAATTTCAATAAAAATACATTGTAAATCGTCAACTAACAATAAATTATGAATACCCATGGTTAAAAAGACGAGTGCAACCCCAAATAAATGGTAGTAAAATAATATATCTCATTCATATTGAAATATGGACAAAAAATCTAAATAACTATGTTTCGATAGAACCAGTGCTGAATGGATTCAATATATATTGGGAACCTCGAAATTCCCAACAAGTGAAAATAATTTTTCAGAATTATACAATCGATACGTTGAATGTCAGTAAGTCTTTCGTGCATTATGCGAATCTAAAACTGCATCATACCTATGATATCGCAATTCATTACTACGAAAAAGTATTGCAAGATAATGGTACAGAGAGTAATGACCGGTGGGTCAAGATCTATACTAATCGGAAATCAATTTTGTTGCAAAACGAAACAAATCGATTTCATTTACAGCTAGTTAACCAAAAACTAAACATTTCACGGCAAGCAGGTATTAATGAAAAAGTTGTGATCTATTATTGTGGGAAAATCCAAGCCACGTTAACAAGTAACTTTACCTTTAAAATGTTAAATTTTCATCAAATACGATCTAAATCAATTTCAAAAATAGTGATGATAAACATCCAGTATTACAAACAAATATCAAATTTCAATCCATGGGAAATCATTTTTGTCGAAACAAGATTCATTCGAGTTGTATATAATTCAACGGAACTCATAAAGAACACCAATTATTCTCATATCTCTAATGTAAATATTCGAAAACATAAAACAATATTATCTTCGTTCAACGACTATATGACTAATATGCAAATTCGTGAAAACAATACTACATCATCTTAATCTGATAACAATGAAATCATATGTGTAATTTTATCGGTCAGTACAATTAGTGTGATATTATTTTCTATCATTTTATTTCTCGCATTGCTAGCGTATCTTCGAAAACTAAAGCAACGACTTGAACGTCAATCCATGGCCCAAAGACCTTGGATTGTCTATGAGGAAACAAACGTGTAGTGAGATACATTTATTTTGCATGCAATTATGATAATGTAGTAGTACAGTATAAGTATTAACATTTTATTTTGAATCATGTAAAGATTTGCACCTTTCGATCATAGATGAGTTTGATTGGCTGTTGAGAGCAAAGAAGGGGAAGCAAAGTTTGCACAGGTAGAAAATTTTGAGGCAAAGGAAATTTATCAAGGGGTATATAAGGGATAGAAAAGTAAATAAAATTAGTATAAAATTCAAATTAAAATAGGTAATTAATTTTTATTAATATTATTATTTATACCGCTACCAGTTAAGGCAGTATCCCTAGGGTACTCCACCTTGACTCTAGCGTCAACTTTTAAATTCGAAAATAATGAACTAGCTATATTTTAGTAATTGAACAAATTCAATGGACGAGGACAATTTATGATAGCTACCTTAATCTATACCGAAACAATGTTGGATGGAACCCATTCATCATCCAGGAAAATTTGCAGATCCCAAATTACGTGAGAGTGGATAACAGGAAAATAAAGATACAAGTATTCAGATTGAATGAAAAATCCGGAATAAAATTAGCAAAGGAAACAAATGCAACAAAAAAAGGAAGAGTTCATGCTTCAAATTATCAAAGGAAAAGTAGAAATTGTCGACGACAATCAGAAGATATGGTGGGAAATGCATCAAGGGTCGTCGTGGAAAATGCAGAAAGAAGCGATGAACAAAAGGTTCAGAGCCACAAATGAAAATGCACTGATTGTGTTCGAAACCAGAATTAAAAACAAAGCTCAAGAAATACCGCAGATGATATCGACGCAACATGTGGATGAAAAATTGTTAGCAATCATTGAACAGATTCTAAAGAAAAGAATGTCATTTTTAAGAAAAGAAATGGATCAAGAGGAGATAAGAAACAAGATCTTGTTTATCGATGCGGAATATGGGACATCAGAAACCAAACAGATGGTACCGCTATCTATTGCAATAATGAATTATTATGGCAAGACAATAAAGGATGTGTACCTGACTCCAAGAGGAAAATTGCGGCATTTTAATTCGCAAATTCATGGAATAACGGAAGTTGCAAGTAGGAATCAATATGACTAGTATGCAATTATGAAGGAAGTTCAAAAATTGGTCGCTGGGAAAATATTAATTGGCCACGACCTACATGCGGAGATACAATACTTAAAACTTTGAATAGACCAGTTGCATGGCATTCGAGATTTGGATACACCGAAAGCATTGGAAAAGATTGGAATGTCCAGGAAAGGAGAATTTTTCAAACTGAAGACTGTTTGTAGGTCAAATGCAGGTGGGCATACACTCAGCCCTCGAAGATGTAAAGAACATAAGAAGAGTATATTTGCAAATTGAGAAACTGTGGATCGATGATATCAAAATACCAAAAAAGCAACCGTCAAGGAAATATTCGTTAGAAGAATATCGGAAGCTTCACAACACCGCCTCAACATCAATGACCGGAATTACGGAAGAAATTGACCTCACAGCAGCAGAGAATATGGAAATCTATGGTGAAACCCAAACTGTTCGATTGAAATGGGCAACAAAAGAAAGCATTGAAATAATTGAGGATAGTCTGGGTTTAATAATCAATGAACTGATGAATCAAATCCAACCAATATTCGAGCATGAGTCAAGTATCTCACGAAGGAACAGAAAAAGGAAAACATCATTGGATTCATTGGAGGTTGACATTGGATAAACTATCGTAATAAATCAGATTACATACAGAAAGAAGAAAACTGTTATTCATTATAAATGTGGATCTAAACCTCTTAAACTTGAGATGAAATAAAAAATTAATGTTATTTATATTATTTATTTATAAAATATTAAAGTATGTAAGACGAAGATTTTAAAAATCAGGCAAAATTGTATACTTATTATCACTATTAGTATATTGGTGATATTGCAATTATTATTATTGAGATTATTATTTTAATATTATTATCAGTACTTGAGAGTCTCAGATCTCGAACTTCGGGATTTGAGACGCACAAGAAGAACAATTCCCCATTGCTGCAGCCTGGCGTAACCAGCAGGAGGAGTGGAACGTTTTAATATTTAACTTAACAGTAAAATCGATAAAACACCAAAATGATAAAAGTGCAATATTAATTAAAAATTTATAAGTAATATTGATCGGGGGAAATTGGTATGGTTGAACGCCAAATTGAGAGACGAGTCCAGAAATAATAATAAAAATTTAGTGAGGGCTCCCTAGAAAATAATATAAGATAAAAAAAGAAATTAATTAAAAAAAATTAATTACTAATGGGAAGCCCGAGGCAATGGGAAACCCAAGAGATGTGGGAAATCCGAGAGATGAGGAAAACCCGAAAGATGAGGAAAACCCGGCGTGTAGACGGAATAATATAACAGGGTAAATTGGCTTAAACAATATTAAATGGGCGCCACTGAGCTAAGAAGAGGACCAAACTTTGTCGACAAATGTCGGCTAAGGTGGTCTGTGGAAAGTAATTATTGTTAATAATTTAATAATGTAGAAAATGTTGTTGACAATCGTCGGAAAACAGTCTGAGCAGGAGTATAAAAGAAAAAGGGAAAAACACGAAAGGACTGTGATTATTAACCAAAGTGGATCGACGTGAACGAGTAGTAACTAGGTTAGTGGAGGAATCTAAATCCAAGTAAAGTCAAAGTTATCTATCAGAAATGGTGGTTCTCCCTTGGACAACCTACCCTAAGATAATCAGAGTCATACGGTGGTTAAGAGGTGCAAATAAATTAGTGAAATTGTGATTACAAACGTTGAAATAAAACGGATTGAGTTGTAACTGTGATAAAGTGCAAATAAAATTATTCTGTGTTTGGTTTGCTTATTTGATTCGAAAAAGACACGAGGAGCCAGAGGGAACCGACTTTCAATAATAATAACCCAACAAACAAAACATTATATTAAATAAAAATTTCATTCATTAAAACAAATAATTAAATTTTTAAATTTTTAACCCCCTCTCCCCCCGAAAAATTTTTTTTTAGGAGGGGGGTCTCTGTTTTTTTAAAGCCAAATATCCACGGGCATAGTCGTCATATTACACTACTATCTACGGCAAACGAACTAGCAGATAGCCATCGCCAGGCGTCGGTTGGATCGGGTAAATGAGTGACATCGCCGCGGGTCGAATTCCAAGTACTGATGGGTACGCACATTAGTACGGGGTTTCGTATGAGCTCGACCACCTGGCTCTAGAAGAAATGAATGCTCCCATGGACGTGGCTGTGCCAAGACGGCTAATTCCATCAACTACCCTGGATCGTACCAAGAGATCGCCTCAACACCAGGAGCACTCATATTCTCGCTATAGACCGACGAATCAATCAAATTATCGTAGTTTCAACAGACAAATAAGGAGAAATCCGATGAAGAAGCCATAGTGTATTTGTAATAAACCTTAGAATTGTCAAATTTTTGAATTTTAGCAATCTAACACTAATAATCAACACCTAATAATTAACATGTTAAAAACCAGTCGAATCAGTCAAAACAAATTAATTTAATCGAGACCTAATAGATTTTTGAGAGCTAGTAAGCTTCTAAAGTAAGCCTCTAGTAAGCCGACGAAACGCAATCATACAAATCACTATTTTTATTGAATTATTTTGATTTTACGTAAATTCGTTAATAAATAGTTTTGTTTATAGATATGAATTCGCTCAGAACTTTAAGTTAAGAATTGGTAAAATCCCGATGAGAGATCACCTTTGGCAGTCTCATAACAAAATGGAAAGCTTGTATGTAAAGGGGTCAAGGAATGAACCACTAACCCTACACTACGATCTTGAAACCGTGTTTGCCTGCCCCTGGTTTAATGCACACATAGAATATTGTTTTGACACATGTTACTCGGTGCTACGTAACGTCTGTACTGTAATAGAGGGTTAGTCAACCGCAAAGAGTGAGCTTCGTTACTGTTAAGGTCTGGATGCACCTTAGATCCAGCGACCAGACGATAGAAAGCCTGTGCTCGTGATGGGCAAAAACTTGGTTTTTTGAAAAATTTTTCATCTGGCACGACATTCGATAAAATTTGTTATCGGGAAACTCAAGTGGACGAAAATTGGCCAAATACCACAAAATAATGAAAAACGAGACAAATGCTAATTGAACAATTGAAAGATACAAAAAAGATATGTTGGGGCAGAACACAAACGACTTTGAAAATTGTTTAAATGTATTAGTAAAACCTAGCGCCAAGATAACTTAAAATACAACATACAACATCAACTAAACACTCTAAAATTTGAGAAAATATAAATAAATATAAAATCAAAAACACAAAAGTAAAATAAAATAAATACAAAATATATCAAGAGCCGCACGAAATAACATAATAACAAGAAAACTTGACCGAAAAACGACCATTTATACAAAAGTAGAAAATTAATGAATAAAAATGAATTAAAATAAAATATTTTTGGTTGTAAAAATTGAATTAAAAATTTAAGAAATAAATTGTCAATTTAAATTTAGAAAATAATAAAAATTAGATTCAGATAACACAAACAATTTCAAGGTCAAATTTGTTTTATTGTGCTGGGTACTTATGGGGAAATTTTTTATGAATGTCAAGGGATTGGATACAAACTCCATACAATACACGCATAACAATTATTACTACTAGGCACCCGTCACAAGTGACGTTGGTACTGTGCACTAATGGGTGGAAGGTTAGCAAAAGGTGAGCTCCTCTACAAGAACTGCTAAAGCCCTAACCCTCCGTGGGTTCACGGACTACCGTAGAAGGTTTATTGTCCTACTCGTTAAGGTACCCTTCTAACTTTACTTTCAATGACTATGCAACAATGTGAATTCATGAAAAGAAATTTATTCAATACATTTATTCATAAATAAGATTAAACTAAAATTAAAGTATCACAAGGGTGCGATAGGTTTTTTGGTGTCCAATAAATGTCAGATAATGTCAAAAATGCTAGTAAACTGCTCCAACAGACGGGCTACTTTTAGTTTTCTGTTTCGGGTTCTCTCATGCTTGCCCGGTCGACGTTTAGAAGGCGGTGGTCGCTTCCGAGTCGGCACGTCTGCTGCGGGAGAAGGCTCTGGAGGAGGTTCCGAGGTAGAGGCCCTCTCCTCCGTTAGATTCATACTGATTGCCGGAAACAATTCCGTCACATAATTTGGGATCTGCAAATTTTCCTGGATGATGAATGGGTTCCATCCAACATTGTTTCGGTATAGATTAAGGTAGCTATCATAAATTGTCCTCGTCCATTGAATTTGTTCAATTACTAAAATATAGCTAGTTCATTATTTTCGAATTTAAAAGTTGACGCTAGAGTCAAGGTGGAGTACCCTAGGGATACTGCCTTAACTGGTAGCGGTATAAATAATAATATTAATAAAAATTAATTACCTATTTTAATTTGAATTTTATACTAATTTTATTTACTTTTCTATCCCTTATATACCCCTTGATAAATTTCCTTTGCCTCAAAATTTTCTACCTGTGCAAACTTTGCTTCCCCTTCTTTGCTCTCAACAGCCAATCAAACTCATCTATGATCGAAAGGTGCAAATCTTTACATGATTCAAAATAAAATGTTAATACTTATACTGTACTACTACATTATCATAATTGCATGCAAAATAAATGTATCTCACTACACGTTTGTTTCCTCATAGACAATCCAAGGTCTTTGGGCCATGGATTGACGTTCAAGTCGTTGCTTTAGTTTTCGAAGATACGCTAGCAATGCGAGAAATAAAATGATAGAAAATAATATCACACTAATTGTACTGACCGATAAAATTACACATATGATTTCATTGTTATCAGATTAAGATGATGTAGTATTGTTTTCACGAATTTGCATATTAGTCATATAGTCGTTGAACGAAGATAATATTGTTTTATGTTTTCGAATATTTACATTAGAGATATGAGAATAATTGGTGTTCTTTATGAGTTCCGTTGAATTATATACAACTCGAATGAATCTTGTTTCGACAAAAATGATTTCCCATGGATTGAAATTTGATATTTGTTTGTAATACTGGATGTTTATCATCACTATTTTTGAAATTGATTTAGATCGTATTTGATGAAAATTTAACATTTTAAAGGTAAAGTTACTTGTTAACGTGGCTTGGATTTTCCCACAATAATAGATCACAACTTTTTCATTAATACCTGCTTGCCGTGAAATGTTTAGTTTTTGGTTAACTAGCTGTAAATGAAATCGATTTGTTTCGTTTTGCAACAAAATTGATTTCCGATTAGTATAGATCTTGACCCACCGGTCATTACTCTCTGTACCATTATCTTGCAATACTTTTTCGTAGTAATGAATTGCGATATCATAGGTATGATGCAGTTTTAGATTCGCATAATGCACGAAAGACTTACTGACATTCAACGTATCGATTGTATAATTCTGAAAAATTATTTTCACTTGTTGGGAATTTCGAGGTTCCCAATATATATTGAATCCATTCAGCACTGGTTCTATCGAAACATAGTTATTTAGATTTTTTGTCCATATTTCAATATGAATGAGATATATTATTTTACTACCATTTATTTGGGGTTGCACTCGTCTTTTTAACCATGGGTATTCATAATTTATTGTTAGTTGACGATTTACAATGTATTTTTATTGAAATTCAACTTCACTGGTGGTTCAAAATAATTCAGTAAATTACTTACTTCTATTTCTTCGGTGGGTGCGCAACGATAGATCCATAACGTCTGAGTACATGTGGCATAAATATCAACTTTTTCCATTAACGGGATCCTTTTAATAGCATAATTCGGAAACAATGGAGTCGCATTAGACCCTAACACATTGATTATCATAAATATTGCAACGAACAAAACTTTGTTGATATATCCCAATGGTGTGAGATTTTTCGCTGCCTTTTGTTTGAGCGCAGTGTGTCTTTCCACATTTTTGTCTTTAGATCTCAATTGATACTTAGTGTTCTCTGCAACTGGCACCTCTTTACATCGATTAGCATGAAAGATAATTGTTCCTGCCTTTTTATTATTTTGTGGACGTAATTTTAGATTAGTTTCAGTGGTATCACATACTAAATATGGGCCTTTAATTGGTCTCTGTAATTTTGGTGATAGACCCTTTGCTGGTTCTGGTTTATGTACATACACTAAATCTCCTACTTCAATATTGTGAGCATGTGTTCGTTTATCATAGCACTCTTTATACGCTTCTTGACGATGTTTTATTTTAAATCCAGCTTGAGTCCATACTGATTGATGTCTTTCTTGCATAATTACTTTGTAATCAGATATACCCAATATTATTTTGGTTTCAATCTTGATAACGTCTTCCTAGCGGATAAATGTCCACCTAGTTCTCCATCATGGTATATCAACATTAATGTTGTTTGATGTTTGGTTGAAACCACAATTAATAAGTTTTCAAATTTAACACATTTTAACAAACCATCATGAATGATATATTTATGTTTTTCGTCAACTACATGTTTCCAGTCACTCTCCTTTTTGATCGTGACTGCATGTTTCTGCCATTGATTTAATTCATCTTCGTTTTCCTGATTTTTTTGCAGTTCCTTCAAATTATTAGCGGTTTTGACTGCCATAAATATTGTATTATTATAATTCGTTTCAAATATCTTACTCTCGTAATTTACAGGGATTCTTGATAACGTATCTGAATTTCCATTTGATTTGCCCTTTCGATATTTAATTTCAAAATCATATTCTTGTAGAGCTATTGACCATCGGATCAGTTTGCTGGCCGAATCCCGATGTTTCATCAACTATTGTAATGGATTATGAACAGTAAATACAACCAATTTTCTGCCAACTAAATACTGTCTAAACGTTGCTATACCGTAAACCAATGCTAATGTTTCTTTCTCAATTGTAGAATAATTCTTTTCATGTGGCTTTAACGTTCTGCTGGCATATGCAATTACTTGATCTTTCTCACATTCAACTTGTTGCCCTAATACTGCGCCCAACGCAAAATTACTTGCATCTGTCATTAAGATGAATGGCATTCTAAAATTTGGACATCTCAATATAGGCTTTTTAATCAAACTTTCTTTAAGCTATTCAAATGCTTCTTGTTGAGCTTTTCCCCATTTAATTTGAGTTTGCTTTTTTAATAATACATTTAAGGGTTGTGATATATGAGAAAAGCTTTTAATAAATTTTCTATAATAACTAGCCAATCCCAGAAATTGTCGAACTTGATCTACATTTTCAGGGATCGGGTATTCTTTAATTTTTCTCACATTTTCTGGGTTTGGTTGCAATCCGCTTCGAGAAATAATATGACCTACATAAACCACTTCTGATTTTCCCCATTCACATTTAGAGGGTTTTATTTTTAGATTAGCCTTTAATAATCTTCAAAATATCGTTTCCACATCTTTGAGATGTTCTTTAAAAGTATTTGAAAATATTATTATGTCATCAATATAGACTAATGCATGTGGGATATCACGTTAAACAAAATTCATACCTCTCTGGAACGTAGCAGGTGCTCCAGTTAATCTTAACAGTAACACATTAAATTCATTCAATCCATTACCATCCGAAAAAGCCGTTTTTCTTCGATCTTCTTCTTTCACTTTAAATTGATTGTAATCTTTATTAAGATCGATTACTGTGAAAAATTGTACTTCTCCTATTTGATCAAACATTTCTTGTGGAACTGGAATAGGATATGTATCCTTTCGCGTAACTTGATTTAATTTCCGATAATCGACACAAAATCGAAAATCGCCGTCTTTCTTTTTAACAACTACTATTGACGATGAGAATGGTGAAGAACTATCTCGTATTATTTTGAATTCTTTCATTGCTTTTATCTGTCTGTCACTATCCTCTTGAAGAATATATGGAATTATATACGGTTTCAATTTAATTGGAGTTTCATCAAGTAATGGTATCTGATGTTCAATTACTTGGGTGAGTCCCAAATCGTACTCGTGTTTTGCAAACACTATTTTATATTTCTTTAATAACTCCGTGAATTCCAATTTTTGTGATTCTGTTAAATCATTACTAATGACTTGTGGCTTTTTGTAGATTTTAATATTTCTCGGTAATTTTGGAGTTTTCTCTATTTCAAACTTCGTTAATTTTCCCAGTTTGGTTTCATTTGGATGGGTTTTATGTTAAGAAAAACATATTAAACTTGTAATATTAAAATATTTTGTTTTGAACTCGAAAATCTTTATCAAGAATTTTAGAAAAGATTTGCAACTCTCAATAATTTTCAACCGATTTTTTAATTATTCCATTTCCTTTAGGAAAAATTGATAACGAGAAGATTTCATCAAAAATACCTTTCATTTGATTTCATCGAATCTAGAGTTAGAAATTTTAACATTAATCAGATATAATTATGAAATCACTTGCAAATGAAAATAATTTTGGAATTTATTACCTGAAGAAAAACATTATTGAGATCTGTGGCAATGAGGATATTTGCATTTTTTTGACTCAACTGTTCTATGTGAATCAGCGTTTTCTCAAATGAAAAACACCAATTCGAAATTTAGGAGTTCTCTGATTGATGACCACTTATTAGCATATGTTCGATTGTACATCAGTGATTACAAACCAAATTTTACAAGTGTTGGGCCAGAACACATGCGGCCTTGGAAAATGTTTAAATGAATCGGTAACACACATGCAAACATAACAAGCAAATTTAAAATAAACCTATTAAAACACCAATTAAACCCTAACAAAATATGAGAAAAAAATAAATTAATATAAAATAATAAACATAAAAATAAATTAAAATAATAACAAAATGCAACAAGATTCGCACGATACAAACACAAATATAACATGAAAACCCAAAAAATTCGACCGAAAATTAATAAATCGATAAAAGTTCATGAACATGAAACTTAAATCAAAAAATTTGAATTAGTAATAATTCAATAAAAATTCTAAATAAAAAATTATTAAAATAAATTAAAAAATAATAAAAATAAAGAATAGAATATACTAGAAAATAACAAGGTCGAATTTTGTTTTACTACATCAAAATTAACATGCGAGGTTAGGGACAGAAAATAAGTATAAATACCGATCCATTTTCACATAAAAAAAAACCAATTTTGAAAACAAAAATCTTAGTTATTTTTAAAACCATTTTTTGAACTAAAATTTTTGCGAATTTTAAAAATCTACGTCAAATCAATTTTAGGTGAGAAGTAGTTCTATTTTGAACTCTCTCCACGTCACATCCTCGCAACCTCGGTAGAGCTCGGCTTGGATGTCGGCGTGGGGGGAGATGCATTTTTATGAATTTTATTTATGGAATGGATTGTATGGTAACTTTATGTTTTACTTGTTATATGCATTAATACATATTTATAATATTTAAAAATTGTCTTATACATTTAATAAAATTAATCTGTCGAAATTTTTCCGGCCCACAGCCAACACATATCGCAAGTCAGTAAAATCAACACATAATTCAGACTCGTTTAAGAGCGTGGAATATCGCCAATGATCTGTGCCCGTGAAGACCCGGCGTGCGGAACGCAGGGTTGGAACGTCAATATTATCCCGTATAGAAGAAACGAGAAATAAGGAAGGAGTCTTTTGGCTGCTTCCTCGTTTCTCATTTCTGTAAAATCGACCTAAATTATTTTACACACGGCTCAAAATCATCACACCGAGTAGTCCAGTGGGCACTCATTAACTGTAATATAAACATAAAATGCGTCTAAGGCTTATTAATGGGAAAGGGTACGGGGAATAAATTAACATGAAATCGTTGATATAGATAAAATTAATTCGTTATTATAAACTAAATCAAATTGATGATATAAATGTGCTTAATAAATTTAATTTGACTATAATGTTTTAATAAAAAATTCGCTATAGCATAAACTACCGATAAAAACCCCAAAGATGACCCTAAAACCGAAAATCAAAAATCAAAACAGACGACTATAAATGTATATTAATATTACATAAATCGATTAAAGCATAAAGAAACGACCATAAATTTATATTAATAGATCAATTAAAACATGAAGAACCGACCATAAATTTACATTAATAGTACAGAAATCGGTAAAAATTACAAGAGTAGGCTTACCACCGATATCGGATTAAAATAACTCCAGTTTAACATAAGAAGCGCATTCCAAATACATTTTCAGTAGACGGTTAATAATTATCCATTGCGAAATCCCAATGATATGAACATACTGAAATTCCAACGTGTGAAATCGCGAAGCCTTCGAGAAGAAATTACATTCCAAAAATTCATCGGTAGAGTTTCCAAGTATTTCCTAATATGTCGATAAAAATTATACGAAATAATTAAAACATTAACCTGCCAAGAAACTAAAATTGACCCAGCATAGTGTTCGGAATAATAAACTCCGAATTTCGTCAAAAGTTCATACGCCAAATTCGACCCGAATCTCATAATTTTCTAAAATAAATGGTAGATGATATAAATAAGGAAATGTGAACTTACCCGAATTTAACATCGCCTGGCTCATTTCCACCTGTAAAGAATTTCATAAAATTGGCTAACGTACTAAAATAAAATTAGAAAAAAAATTAATTATCAACAAACAAAATCAAATAATCCAACCTGAAAATCGATAAACCGGAAATCGTTCTGATCGTCGAGATTTGATTTGAAATAAATAAATTCATTCACCACTGCACCATAACGGAAGTACACGCATTATATATCGAAAGTCTAGCCAGGTCATTATTGATTGAGAAAATTATTCTTACCTCATAACATGGATTATACAGCCGTAGGAAATTTATCAGAAGAACCGAACTTGCAAGGTAGTTTTGCATAAATTTTTTTGACAAATTAAGTTTTCATAACGTCTCAAAATGTTTAACTAATATTTATTCTAATTGCCCCTCATAATTTAACCCCTAAATTAAAATTGACCGAAGTTTTCAATATTCCTGACTGCAAATTTTGTCGACTAGGTTTGCTGAAAGGCAGTTAGAATGCAAATTACCGATATTGTCCGATCATATTCCAGGAAAGATACAAAACCCTTTAAGTTACAAATGAAATTCTATTAAAAAATGTTAGTTCCTATAAATCAACCAGTTGTCATCACAAGGTACCGCATTATTTTAAAACTATTATAACAATTATGAAGAAATGTAGGAGGAATATGAGTTAGAATAATTACCTGAATGCATTTGCATCGTAAATTTTATAAATAAACCGTCGTATTTTTCGTCGTTCGAAATATACTTTAACAATTAAAGATTTAACTAGATTTAATAAAATTTTGATTTTGATATTTGAAATTGCAATATTATATTTATCGTTTAACTTATTAGCCCAAATAGTAACATAGAGTGTAAGGGAAAAAAGGAGTAAATACCGCGTAGATTTCAGGGGTAAATTGTCATAGGAAAATTTACTGTTGTTGGATAAAGATTTTGATCCGCGATTGCGATGATTTTTTTTTGAATAACTAGTAACCATTATTCCCGTTTCACGAATGCTATAGGTATTTCCCCTCATCGGCTTTTACATTAGGAATTAGTTACATAGATCAAAAGTAACCGGTTATTAAATTACGCAGACGATTTGGATAGCTCTAGGAACGGTCGTGCAAGGCGCAAATCACCCGCTATTCGGTTCAAGTACACCATAAGAATAGATTAAACTGATCGTTCATAATGCTCAGCCGACGGCAGACATTATTTGACCTCAAAACGATTAAGATAGACTAACTTTTTATTCCCTTATATCCAACTATCTAACTATAACGATGTTTTAGAGGAACCAATGCCGCTCGACTGGATCTCCGCCCATGTAGCAGACGAATAGCGTCAGAGGAGAGCGCGACCGACAACAGCAATAATCGAGGAACCTCAACCTAAAAGGCCATATCCAACCACTTGGCGGATATTGGGCCTGGAAAAAGATCCTTGTTGGCCAAATGAGCAGCAAAAACCATGCCGAAGAAATCCGCGACCATGCGCGGAACCTCCTCGCTCAATGGGAGAGGGTGCAGAAGTAAGTTGACCTAAACGTGGTCAAAGCCCGGATGTACCTCGCTAATGTCGAAGAGGACATCCTCGTCGGGCGTATTGCGGATACCCATCCACCTCGACCGGTCCGCAACACCCGACGACCATTCCAGGTTTCTCCCCGGAGGAATGGTTTAAAAGACTCTTCGAAGAACCCTGATTCTTCGAACAAAGGACATAAACAATAATTTGTGTTATTAATGTGATGGAACTTTAAAAAATTTTTAAATGTCGTTCGTCTTAATTCTTTTCGCGAATGGATTCATTCTTATAACTATGTTTGTAATAATCCTAATTTTATTTATTTAAGTCCATAAAGAAATTTAAAGGTTTTTGTTATTGTAGCAATGGCAACTATCCAATTTCTACAAACCGAGTTAGATCACGCTAGAAGTGCAAATGCCAATCTACTTAGCCAAATAGTCCAGATAACTCGGGAGGTGCAGCAAATCAAGGCAACCTGGTCGGACCCGAAAAGGACGAAGGCCCTCTATCTCAGGCTCACGGCAGCTCAAAAGGGTTGGGCTGAGGAGCGACAGCTCAATCAGAGCCTCCGCACTCAAATCAGGGGATTAGAGGTCGCCCTAGCAGTCTGTCGTGAGGGGGAAGCGGTAACGTACCCGCTTGTCTTCGCCCCGTCACAGTTGCCGTATAGAGATCCCCACAATAATGTAACACAATCTACGAATCAGTCCACCATTCCCTCAAGCAATCGTCGGCCGGGACGCAAGGAGCGTGCCCGACGCCGAGCCGCACGACCACCAAGTCCATCACATTAGCTCATGAATGTTATATATCTTTTCATTGCTGATTTGAATAAATAAGTTGTATTCACTGTTAATTTAATTCCAAGTTACGATTTGCTTAAGGTCATCATCATGAATACTCGTACCGCATTCTCAAACCATCGTTCCATCTACAACGGTCAACATAAATCCGATCTTGAACTTCTTACACAAGGGACAGAATAAAGCGAGCATAGGTCTTCTATCGACAGCTCGTGAACCCGAGGGTTGTCCGAGCAATTACAGTATTAGTAATAATGCTCACTTTTTGCGGACAATCCACCCACTCGAACACATTTCCAACGTTGCCTAGCAACGGGTGCCGAGTGGTAGCTAGAAACATTTTGTATGGCGTTACTGGGGCAACCACAAGACGAGTTAAACAAATAACGAAACCCTGTAACCCACCACAAGACTCGCTGATGAAATGGAATATCACACATCTACGTTGAAAAATTACACCAAGCGAAGTTCAGATAAATTCCGCTATAATGCAAGTTGAAACATAAATCAACTTATTGGAATTTATTTTTTGAGAAAATTTAATGGATTTCAGCCATTTCTGAAATGGCTGCAATGTTATTTATTTTTTAAAGTTATAAGCTTAAAGTTATAAAGTTTTAAGAGTTGAATTATGATTTTACAAGGAAATTAAATCATTGTTCAAACTTATAATTATAACTTTTGATCTACAAGCTCATGTTTATTATTATTAATAATGATTATGAATATTCAGAAAATTATTTATTTTATGATAACTTATTTTTCGGAAATTATTCATAAAAAGTGAGTTGAATTATTTTTGAAGTTAAAAATTATTAATTGCATTAAATAATTATATTTTTTATACATCTTTTGAAAACACTTTTCGAATATGTACACAAAATAATTTGGTTTATGATTATTTTTTAAAACTTACCAATATAATTTACTATTTATGCTTTTTCGGATTTCAGGTTTTGTTTTTTTTCGATAGAAATGTCTGAAAAATTAAATTAATTTTAGTTTTTAGGATAAATCTTATGAAGATACATCTTAATTTACTCGTAATTTCCTAGCAAAATTCTCAAATTTTAAATTAAAAATTTTTTCAGCCATTTTTCTTTCTAAAAATATCTCAAAAATGTCTATAAATTAATTTTATATAGGGGTTTTTTCAACTTCTGACGGCTACATGTTAAAATTTTAAATGCATGTTTTATTATGGGTCGTGTTAATATGCATTATTTTATTTCTCTATCACTTTTTGATTTTCTATAGTGTAGGGTTTGTCGCAGTGACTATTTTACAAACAACCTCAAGGTGAGTTGGGTGTTTTTATGCTATAAATTTATTGATTTTCTTTTTATATTATAGGTGATTTGTCTCAGCGTGGCTTGGTGCAATACAAAAAGTTTTATCAATAAAGTATGTCTATTTTCCACAAAAAAATAAACACAATATATCTATTTGATTATAATTATTAATAAAGACGTTAATTAATTAAATTAATAAATTTGTTTTTAATTTAACCCGTATTTAGAAGTCGATCGCGAATAAATAAGAAAATTTAAAGTCGATCATACCATAATCAGTTTTCCAACCCCTGCTTTGTTTATTTAGGTCTAATTCGATGCCCTTTGGTACATACATACATACATTATTATAATTTTAAAAAAATATTGAATTTATGAAAGTATTTCATTAATTATTTATCAGGGCATCGAAACAGCTTTGTCAGAAATTTCAATCCAAACTTCAAATAGATGGCGCCAGTTTCGTTAAAATTATTTGAATGCTTTTTGAAATCTTTCATTATTTTTTTCCGTCATTTTTATTCATCATGAATACTATGAATAATAATTAGCACGTGCAAAAAACGTAAGTGTATTACAAAAACAATTATTCAGGAATGAGATTATGAAAATTGAAATACAAAAATAAATCAATACAATTGTATTTAAATTATTTAAAGTGCATATTCCATGAATATTTATGATAATAAAATTAGGTAAAGCAACTAATTTCATTGGCTAAAAATTATATTGAATTTCCGACAGTTTTTAACCATTCAATATCAGGAAACACCCATAGCTCACCTGTTGGATAGCATATTAGAGTCCTATTTGCTACAAGTCGTGAGCTTTTCCCGTAATTTTCCACAAGCATCGATCCGATCAATTCAACACAACTGAAATGATTACCAGAAAAGAAATCATAATAAATTTCAATTAAATATCGTTTAGTATTTAAAACCGAATGAATGATTTCCCGCAGAGCAATTATAGAATTGCACCGATTTTCTATTTTCCTAATTCGCCTGTCACCTGGTAGTCTCAGAAACGGCTCAATGCATTTAGCATTGCCATCGATAAATATGGAATGATAAATGATACGAATTCCGTAATATTTATGCTCCAACCAATTGCAACATTTTCTGCTGAACAAAAACTCATGCAGAAATAAATATTCATCTGAAACTTCAATTATTCTAGCTTCATCTAACGCACTGAATTGCTTGGATAGATTTAATATAGAAATTAACTCTGTAAGGGTATCTTTTAATTTCAATATTTTTCCAATTTCTGAGACGATTTTCGTTGATTGAGATTCTATTAATGAATCTAAATTGTTAACGTGGTCGGAAAAAATACCTTTCAGGAATTCATTCCGATGCACTGATAATAAAAACATATCAAAAGATAATTGACATATTAACAATTGCAAACGCAGTGCGCTGTTTGTGCTCTGATTTGGATTCAAATAACCGAAAAATGTTGGCTTTAAAGTGGTTTTATTTACTTCTAAAATTATTGGAATATCAATACTTTTGCCTTCATTCAGTTCTCGAAAATGTGTATTGTAGACAATGGTTTTGTCTGTCAAAATTTGAAGGGTTAGAAAAATACTAATTAAAGGAGTACTTTTCATTTCAGTTGGAATTGGATTTTCATCTTTCAATTTGTTATAGAATTCGATTGGACAACATTCAACATACTTATCGCCATCAATTTGTAAATCGGATTGTAAATTAGACCAATCATAATCGAGTTTTAGAATTTTGACCCAATTATCAACGTAATTTTGAGATCGGCTGTTTAACATCATTCGTAGGTGAGACGGTAATTTACGTAAAACATCCTCTATATCTTCAGACTCTGTTAACACTTCTTCCATCATTTTCCGATCGATTGATTCGTATCTTTGTAAAGTAGAATTTGACATTTTACTAATTCGCTTGGTCAATTTATTTTCACTAAATTTTACTGAACTATGACGCAAATGTAAAATAGTTTGATTGGTAAGGAGATTGGTTCGATTTGAATAAGAACTGCTTTGCTTTTTGTCTAGTTTCCGTTTATCTCTCAAACCAGTTTGTTTTCTCATTAAATATCTCATATTAGTAACAGATGGAGTTCTAGTATCACTACTCATATGCATAAAAAACAACTGCTCATACAAAGAATCGAGATTCTCACTTTGTTTATCTGAATCATTTGCTCTAAATTTATGCTTTATGATCTCAGTTTTAATATCTTTATTGAAATCCTCATTTAAAAATTCAACCTGATCTTTAAATTGTTTCTGGCATTTTTTTATTAAATCATCAAAATCTGTTATGATAGATATGTTTTCATCTCCACTTTCTGAACTTTCTCTTGATGTTCGAACCAATTTCTTATAAATATTTTCCCAGTAAAAATACGAATCGTTTATTTTATGGACTTCGTTCTTAAAGTCATCTATATTTAAATCTCTAATTCGGGTTTTCCAATAATCTAAAACATCCATTTCTGATGTCCAATTGAAATTGTGAAATCGAGGAAGACTAATAGTTAAATCTTCGCCAGAATCGGCACTTTGACTTCGAATTGAGACATTTTTAGAAAATATTCTTTTTGTACAATTCAGTTTACTGAAAAATGGAGAAATCGATTCTCCACTCTCAACATTTCTGCCCAATAATCTCAAAGTTCTCATTGGGGTATTGGAGAGAAAAATAAAACTTGAAGAGTCTTTAATAACAATCGTTCGAAGATTTTTTAAAAAATATTTAGTCAGGTGAATACTTTTCATTAAATAACGTAACATGTCTAAAAATCCCAATGGTTTTCCATGATACAAATCAAATACGACTTCCATTAAAAAATAATCAAACTCATACATATGTATTCCCATATTAGAATTCATCGATATGGAGCATTTGCACCGGGATTCGATTTTTTCCAAATATTGACTACCATCTTTAAGCATGGCATCGACAAATTTTTGGACTTTTGGAATCAAAAATGAGTAATAGATAATAGCATTTATATTTTCTTTAAAACCCCATCTCCAAAGATAAGCTTTTAAATGGCTGCTTTGAAACCAATACCTCAGTCTGGATTTGAAAAAATTACAGACCCTTTCAATTTCATCAATACAGATCTGTTGTTCAACGTATCTCCAACGCTTCAATTCGATTAAAGAATGAAAGACTGTAGACAGTTGATCAATGTAAGAAGATGAAATGAAGAGGTTGGCATATTTTTGCTTCACACAAAGCGTTTTGAAAAACGACAATTGTTGTTTAATGATATGTATTAAAATGGGAGTAAAGTCAAAGCTAAACAGCTCAAGTTGCTTGATGAGATTGGAAATGCTGACAAAGAAAATAAATTCCAATTCATAAGGATCATAAGATACAGTACTAATTTCGAGGAGAGATTTCTTATACAACGACAATGATAAAATTCCTGGAGAAATATACCAATAATTTTGTGTCAGTTCATATCTTGATGGAATTATGTCATCAGAGCTTAATTTTGTCATGTGTTAATTTATTGATGACCTCATTGATTAGTTTTTATTCAGAATATAAGTTGTAAATGCCATATAATAATTTTTATATTGTATATGATTTATACGTTGATTACCAGTGTAGTATGCGCTAAAATTACTCCATAGACCAAAGTAAAATTATTGATTAACTAAAACAAAAAGTTATTCGATTATTTTCTCTTGCGTTGTCAAATATTATCTATAGGCCACATTTTTAAAAGACAGTACAGAATTCGATAAATTGCAGTTTATGCCTTAAGTTACTTATTCTAAAACCAAAAACGTGACGATAATCAGAATAAATAATATAAATGAATTATGTAGAAATATTATAATTTTTCAAAAATTATTAAACTTTTGGGGACTTATGAAAGTATTATTGTTTAGAGTGATGCAACAGGAGATAGTGCACGGAGGATGAAAAGCGGATCAATAAAATGAATGAAAATTGAAATATTTACATCTAATAAATAAACACAAAAAAATAATTAAAAATTTATAAAAATTAACTTGTTGCGAGGAAACAGAAATGTACGGACAGAAAATGAGGAGACAAATATTTTGATATAATATCAATTGTTGGTCTCCAGAAAATATATTCAATAAATAAAAGTTAATGAATAATTTAGTAGGAATGTAGAAAGCCCAAGACATGTGAAGAGTGTTGTCAAATCTATTAAAATTAAAGCTAAAAAAATACAGGTGTTATGAAAAAAAACAAAATCTGTTAATAGCAACGAGTGATGATACTGGTGGGTTACTGGGTTTTGACATTTTTAAAACTATATGGTTGTTACCCAGACAACCCCATACAAATATCCTTTCGCTTACCACTCGGCACCCGTTGCTAAGCAACGTTGGAACTGTGTTCGAGTGGGTAGATCGTCCGCAAAAAGTGAGCGTTATTGCTAATGCTATAATTGACCGAACGATCCATGGGTCCAACGAGCTGTCGTTAGAAGACTTGTGCTCGCTTTAAATTATTTGGTCCCCTTGCGTCTAAGGTTCTATCGTCTATCTAACTATTTTAATGACATTAGTTTGGAAACAAAATGGATGGTACTTCCTATTTAAACTCTTCTACAATGTTGTTTCAAACCACTAAGATGATATAAATATAACAAGATGTATACAGGAACTACAATATATATAAACAACGATCTCTATCACACTTTATTTGTTTATTAAATACATGAACTATAAGAATCCAGGCTTATCTGAAGATCGAGCGGCTCGGCGCTTAGCCCGCTCCTTACGTCCAGGTCGACGACTGGTTGTTACCGCTGGGATTGGAGTAGTGGTCGTGGTAGTAGGTGACGTTAGGGTTGTAGATGGGGCAACCCTCGCTTCGCGATAGGCCAATTGAGCAGGGGCGAAGACTAGGGGGTAGGTCACCGCTGCCCCTTCTTGACAGGCGGACAATGCTACCTCTAGACCCCGGATTTGAGTCTTCAGGCCTTGGACCAATAGCTTCTCTTCCGCCCATCCCTTTTGCGCCGCGGCCAGTTTTTGGTATAGCGGTTTGACTCTCTTTGGCTCTACCCACGTCGCCTTAATTTGTTGAGTTTCCCGGACTATTTGGACGAGTTGGTCATGGAGTTTCTTATTGGCCTGTCTCGCATGAGTTAATTCGGTTTGTAGTAATTTCACGAGGTCCATTTCTAGAATAACAAGGGGTGAATTTCTGTGATGATTTCTATAATAATAAGTGTGATTAATAGTAAACATAGTTATGAAACGCATTTAAAATAAACAAAAGAAAAAATTTTTAAAACTAGATTTCTAATAGTTTACTAAATAACAAAACGTTCCAATCATTAATTGTCATTGTTTTAGATGATTATTCGTCTGTGAGGAATCGTTTGATCCCTTCTTCAGGGGAGTAACCAGGGATCACAAACACTGGCCTCTTGGTATTTCGGGTTGGTCTCGGGGAAGGTGGATAGTTGCTTGCTAGACGCCCCACCGCTAGGTCGTCTTGGACGTTGGCCAAATATCTCGTGGCTCGCTCTACAGCAGCCTCGACGTGGCGCTGGTGGTGCAGGAGACCTTCCAGGAGTTCTTGGGCATGAGCTAGTATGTCTTGGGATGGATTTGGTTCACTGGACAGTTTTCTGAACTGTCGCATAAAGTCTTCTGGTGAGATATCTTCCTGCCTGTCGTCTTCTGGCATGTTGTGGCATCGCTCTCGATACACTCGATTCCATTCCTGTCGCCATTGCTCCACGATATGAGTAGGGAGTTCAATGATAGCTCCAGATTGTCCTGAATAGAAAAATTGGTGAGATTCGCACTATAACCCAATATTTCTCTTAGAAAATTTAGATCTGATTCGCTATCTTGTGGTTCTCAATTATATAAATTTCCTCGTCGTTTAAAGAAAACGGAATTAACTAATTTTTAAATGCGCTAAACCTCACGGAACTCGAAGTTGGACGTGTGTTACTAAGAGGGCTGGCATTGTACTCTCAACTCGGTCGCCTTCTCCTCCTTGTTCGCGGCGAAAAATAGCGGGTCATATGGCTGGCATTATCTTTGGGAACAAGGAAAATCGGTACTCGCATTCTTATGCCGTAAAGGTCCATTCGAGAGAAGTTCATCATTCGGTTTATTGAACAATCAAAATACCTGAATCGGATGTAGGGATGATAATAATAAAACGATCTATCGATTCGACTGAAGTAAAAAAAAATACTTGGAGGGATCGCAATGTCAATATTTTATTTTACGAGATAAAATTTTAACCTGGATTACTGAGATGAAATATCTAAGAAATTCGTTTTCCAAAAAAAATGATCGTCGAGTGGTTGCTTAGGTGGTGAGAACCGGAATCTTCACGTAGAAATTATTAATTCGAATATTTATAACACGGAAGACCAATGAGAACGATGATGGCGAATAATTTTATTTAGTAACAAAGGAATTGGTTGTTGTACTCAACCGTGGAATGTCAGGGATTTGTCGTGTTGGCAATCGGCCTTGTGCGGAAATATCACAATGTACCATTAGGTATGGAATTATTTGGTCATCGCATTTAATCCGAAGAGTTTGCTTACTGACTCGTGTGTTTTCATTTGGCGGGGAAAAACGATAAGATTTTGATTCAGAATTGTTTTCTAAGGCTCAAGTACAATTACAATCTCGTTATTAGAAGTAATCAAACTTACTCGTCAAAGGGGCTTCTGTGATATCCTGAGAATGGATTTTTGGATCTTCACCTGAGCCATTTAGTGAATACATGATTTTCGTTAGTTAAAAATGATGTGTTTTCTACTAGTCGGTGGATATATTGGTACGGTGTGCCGGATGATCGAATCAGATAGACAGGATGTGAATGTCGATTGCAACGCGACTACAACGACGTGGATGTTTACATCGCCGGAAATGTCGGCGAGTTTTCGTTGAGGTAATATTGTTTACTTTGTAGCTTATAAGTTTACGAAATTCATTTTAGGCGAGTGGACTTTTAGGGTTGCGAGTTTGTGGATTATTGGGTAAGTTTTATGAGTTAGCTTCTATTATAATGAATTTCTTATTTAGCGTGAAATGCGGGGAATTTAGGGAATCAGATCACTCTGTATTTTCGTCTGGTCATTTGGTAATTTATAGTATATATTTAATTGATTAATTTCGGTGCGCATTTCAGGGGATCTTCTTCGTTGGTAGCGTTCGCAAAAATTATTTCGTCGGATTTATTTACCTTTTGGTGTTGCGACTTACTCAGATTTGATTCTGTCAATCATTGTTCACCATCACGATAATGAAAATTGGTTCTGGTTCTGACGGGATCCTAGCTTAATAACATCGAACTACTCGGCTTGCCATCTGGATGGTATCTTTCTCATCTCGGTGTGATTTAACTGGAGTTTTAATCGTCATTTTATGCCTAATTTTAGTAAGTGAGTGTTTTCATTTTAATAAAATAAAGTTTATATGGCCTTAATTTGGTTTTCAAGATTTTTAATAGTAAAGTAACTCTTTCCAATGTTTATGACGAATTATAGTAAAAGATTTTATTGATTATTAACAGTTTACGATGCTTACCTCAGAGCTTTTTATATAAAACCAATTATTCGGGTGGTATGATCGCTTAATATTTAGAATTAGTTCTATAAACCGTACTATAGTGGATTTATTTTAAATGATTTCATTTATTACACGGTAATCAACGAGAATGCGTCTATGCTTCGACTCGGAGCCTGATTAAGTTCTTTATCTTACTAGAAATTTGAGTTGATTTGTCTAAATAAAAAAAAGTTTTAATTCAAAGTTAAGTTAATTCGTTAGTAATTTAATTTTTATAGCAGCGATTTCATATTGATTTATTCCCCGTAACCTTTCCCTTTAATAAGCCTTAAACGTATTTTAATTTCATATTATATTTAATGAGTGCCCACTGGACTACTCGGTGTGGTGATTTTGAGCCGTGTGTGAAAGAATTTAGGTCGATTTTACAGAAATGAGAAACGAGGAAGCAGCCAATAGACTCCTTCCTTATTCCTCGTTTCTTCTATACGGGATAGTATTGACGTTCCAACCCTGCGTTCCGCACGCCGGGTCTTCACGGGCACAGATCATTGGCGATATTCCACGCACTTACACGAATCTGAATTGTATGTTGATTTTACTAACTTGCGATGTGTCTTGGCTGTGGGCCGGAAAAATTTAGACAAAGATTTAATTAATTTTAAGAAAACAAATTTTAAACATCATAAATATTTTATTAATATATATTAAAAGCAAATTACAAAATTACTTGACCCATTCCATTCAATCAAAAATTTCATAAAAATACATATCCCCCCACGCCGACATCCAAGCAGAGCTCTACCGAGGTTGCGAGGATGTGACGTGGAGAGAGAGTTCCAAATAAAACTACTTCTCACCTAAAAATTAAAAGGCTTCCGTATAGATTTTCAAACAAAATTCACAAAATTTTAGTTCAAAAAAAAATGGTGTGTTTTAATGTGAAAATGAATCGGTATTTATACCTATTTTCTGTCCCTAACCTCGCGTGTTAAATTTGATGTAGTAAAACAAAATTCGACCTTGTCATTTTCTAGTGTATTCTAATCTTTAATTTTATTATTTTTTTAATTTATTTTTTATAATTTTTCATTTAGAATTTTTATTGAATTATTTCTAATTCAAATTTTTTGATTTAAGTTTCATTTTCATGAACTTTTATTGATTTATTACTTTTTCGGTCGAATTTTTTGGGTTTTCATTTTATATTTGTATTTGTATCGTGCAGATCTTGTTGCATTTTGTTATTATTTTTATTTATTTTTATGTTTATTATTTTATATTTAATTCTCTTTTTTCGTCATATTTTGTAGGGTTTAATTGGTGTTTTAATAGGTTTATTTTAAATTTGCTTGTTATGTTTGCATGTGTGTTACCGATCCATTTAAACATTTCTCAAGGCCGTTTGTGTTCTGGCCCAACAATACTAGCAGCAGTGCATTAGAGACATCAAGGCTTTACACGGATACTTTACATGTCTATGTTTTATTTCCGAATGAAAGAATTACACCAACTCAAAGATTACAAATGAATACAGTAAATAGTGAGAACGGCTTTGCAATTGGATGCTCTGGTATATATGATGAAATAGAAGACTATATTCGGTCTATTAATGATGATAAGGATTATAGCAAATTATTTAACATATTGTGTTTCAATTCTATCAGTTGTGGCCGAATTATATGTCAAATGACTCTACATGTTTATATTTACTTACAAATAGCTTGCATTAATGGTTGCCATACCATGTGGAGGATATGGAAATTTATTAGAATGCCATCTTCAATTGATTTCAAGGTATGTATTTCGTGACGAACAAGCTGTCCATGGTACACCATCAGAAGGATCGATGATTAAAAAGAACATTCAAATACCGAAGTTGCGAGTTTTGTTAATTGACAAAAATGTCAAGCATTGCACAAAAAATGTAGTAAAACATGTCAATAAATCGATGCGAGGAGACCATTAATATCATAGTTTTGTTGGGGTCGTCGGTGAAGTTAAATATGATCTGTTGTTAATCTGACTCCAATAGTGCTTTTAAACAACAATAATGAACTCCCAACGATATAAACTTTATTGATTAACACACTTTATCACCACTTTAAAATGACACAAAGAATTATCTGTTAAAATGACAATGGAGTGCTTATTACAACCCTTCGGAAGGAAAAGCACGTTTCAATACCAATTGTATTTCACAATCACCTGACTAGTATGGTGGGTTTCTTCGATCGATAAGTTTGATTTAGTTGCTTTGCTTTGACTTGAGTTTATTCAATAACTTTGATTTCGCTTTCTTTTCTTCTTACTATTTCTGCTTTCTTCTCTTCACAATTTTCTGTTTTATTTTCGTCTTCCTCTAAACTACTCTAGTGTCTGCTTCGTGTCTCTGTTCTCGATTTCTAATTCTCTGTTTCTTGACTTCCAATTCTCCTTTGATTGCAATTGCGTTTTCTTTTTATACTCCGTCACCCAATAACACTTACTGATGTCAAATAAAATTTCCAATATCTTTTGCCGCTAATTCCATTTGGGCCTCTATAATCACTGACAGCTGTCCAAATAAATAATTTTTTAGAGATGCCCTTTCCGGGATTCCCAAACAACATTCCTTCCCTTATCTCGAATGGGCTTTTGAGATAACGTGCAAATTTTGCTTTTGTTTTTGTTTTCCTAATTATAAATGATCTTTTTTTATTCAATTGTCTGTTTTTATGGAATTTCTCTTATTCCTTTCTCGTTATTCAACATTTCTTTTTCATTCCCTTTTTATCACTGTTTCTCCCAATCATTTTACATGTTTATTGATTATTTTATTTTATTATTTAGGTATCCTCAACAGTTTGTTTTCGACAATCCATGAAATATCAGAAGAAATGAAAATATTGTTGAAAATGAATTCTAATGAAACAATTAAAGATTTTATTTTTCAATTAAATGAATTTATCTATGAAAATCAACGGGTTTTGAATAAATTGGAAGTGTCTCACACAACCATTGAATAAATCGTAAATCTATTGAAATTCTACGACATTGACAGAAAATTGAGTGGTGCCGGGTGGAGGAAAGAGCGAAATACTTTATAACAATCAAATATAAAGGATAATCAATCTGATTCATTTAATTAACCACCTCAAAAACATAATCAGAATCAAAGGTCTAATTTCAATCGAAATAATGATGAAGATCAAGGATTTCGGGGAAGGCATGGTGGAAATAATAACTTTTATCGATTCCAACCACTGTTGGGCCAGAACACAATGTGAATGTTTAAATGAATCGGTAACACACATGCAAATATAACATGCAGCTTTAAATTCAAAACCTATGAAAACATCAATTAACCCTATCAAAATATGAGAGAAAAACAATTACATATAAAATAATAAACATAAAAATAAATTAAAATAATAACAAAAAAGCAACAAGATCCGTACGATATAAATATAAACATAACACGAAAACCCAACAAATTCGACCGAAATTTGATAATTTAACAAAAATGAAAATTTCATGAAAATGAAATAAAATTCAAAAAAATCTGAATTAAAAATAATTCAATAAAAATTTTAAAAGAAAAATTATCAAATAAAATTGCAAAATAATAAAAATTAAGATTAGAATACACTAGAAAATCCCAAGGTCGAATTTTGTTTTACTAAATCAAAAGGAACACGCAAGGTTAGGGCCAAAAAATAGGTATATATACCGATTCATTTTTACACAATTTTAATCGTTTTACTGATAGAACAGTTTTCTTAAAAATCTATTTTACTAAGTGAGTGAGAGTTTTATTTGGAAGCTCTCTCCACGTCGCATCCTCGCAATCTCGATAGAGCTCTGCTTGGATGTCGGCGTGGGGGGAGTGGTATTTTGTATGATTTTTGTTATGCATTGGAGCAAGTAATTGTTATATTGTTTTTAATATTAATAAAGTATTTATAATTCATAAAATCATTTTTTTTCATTAATTATTCGTTAATTGTCGAAATTTTTCCGGCCCACAGCCAAAACACATCACAAGTAATTAAAATCATAAATGTTATTCAGGTTCGTGTAAGTGCGTGGAATATCGCCGATGATCTGTGGCCGTGAAGACTCCGGCGTGCGGAACGCAGGGGTCGGAACGTCAATATTATTCCGTATAGAAGAAGGGAGGGATAAGGAAGTGGTCTTTTGGCTATTTCCTCGTCCCTCAGTCTCTTTAAATTCGACCTAAACTATATTTACATACGGCTCAAAATCAGCACACCGAGTAGTCCAGTGGGCACTCAGTAACTATAATATAAACACAACGCGCCTAAGGCCAATCAGGGAATGTAACGGGGCATATTAAATGAAATCGTTGTTATAACTCTTGAAATCAATGGTAAACTTAAGTTAATATTTTGACCACTAAATTTAAACTATGGATAAGAATTTAAATCCCTTGTAATTAAACAGCTCTTAAGCGCCTATCAATTTGTAATTTAGAGTCACGAATTTAAACGAATCAAATTCCGAGAAGCTGATAGATAAGCTAACAGTTAATAACGAGAGTTTAACCGAAATCTCGATAATGTAATGATAAAAATCACAAGAATTTGGACCAATATTAACTCAACTTAACGGAGAAAAATAAAAAATGATGAAATTACCATTCCGAACTTACTGAAAATATTGTGATCCTAAAAATAAACTTCGAGCATCGTCTCGTACCAACCCCAATAAAGTAAAAGTCATAAGTTTTCATAACGCAAAACCACATTGTTTTGACATTGTCACGTCAGGATTAAATAAAAGTCCTTTGTGAGAAGAAATCAAGGTTCCTGCTGTATGTAGAGAGGGTCACCAACAATAGTTCTTTACCTTTTCGTAAACGATTATGCTAAATATCTAATAGCCGCTAAAACCAATAGATCTAGTGGGGAACAGAATAGGGGAAGATAGTCACCGCGAACCCCAGGAAGTAAAATAAGCCTTTGATAAATTCCGTTAACATTGTATATTGTAACGGCAGAAAATCCCATGAACTAAGAAATAAAAATCGAGTAGGATCGACGAACGTAATCTCAACACGCAAATTCCAAATCACAGATAAGAAAGTAAGGAATTAAAAATTCGGCTCGTAATTCCGCACTAATTAAATAAATTTCCAAAATAAAATAAATTAATATCAAAACACGAAAATACAAATTACTTCCCTATCAACGCGATAACAATTAATACATAAGAATACAATAAGTGATCGGTGCATAGGAATCATCCTAAATATACAAAAGAAGGGGTTCTAGAATGTCTCATTATATTCATGAAAACTTCACTTCCACATTGAAGAATTAATTGCTGATACACCATCTTAGTTCCCGTGTCCATCGATTCTTCCATTTTCTTGCCAACTAGATATGGTACAGGTCCTCTAATCGATTCTCGTCTAATACGATTTTAAATATTGTTGTGTCTTCCGGCTTAAAATCGACAACCATAAATTTTGTCCCCGTCTAAATTAAAAGGAGTTGGTTTTAGACGGTTATGAGTTATCACGAATTAACCTTACCTAGATAAAATTAATAAGTTCCATTGGATAACGCATAGTGTCAGCGGAAAATGTCTGATTACGAATAGATAGGGAAGGCGCAGAAAGGGGAAAAGAACGCTAATTTTCCTGAACTCATAATAATCATTTCTAATAACAGTAGAAAATTACTTTAATATCCAAGAAAGGAAAGAAATCCTGCGTTTCGATATCAGAAATATAATTCGGAATCCCACTGGAATAATCCAAGATAAATGATGTTCATGTCCATTAAAATCACCTAAAATATAATGTTAATTCGATTAGGGACAAACAAATAAACTACCTCTAGAAATAACGAATTTATCATAGGGCGAGACACTCACGCATAAAATCGCCTATATCGAGACAATGAACTTTAAAAGGAAATCCGGATTACTAATTACGGCTAATGCATGCACATGCACACCGGAATTGACATCCCCTGGAAGCGATAGTGAAAATTTGTCACGATTAGTAGTGACCTTTGATTTCATTTCAAGGAGATTGACGATGGGGTTAAATCCCTTTGTGAAATCATAGTTATATCAACTATACCAGCATAAGCTCGGATTACTTGAATCATTTTAGAAGATTCTAGTTATTTAGGTCAAGTGGTGAAATTCTCAATTTGTTCCACAATTTTGGAAAAGTTTATACAAGTAGACATCTCGACTCAGGTGAATTATCTTAAGAAAACTGACCATTTTTGGGAGGGGTTAGCCATCTTAATTATTCTTACCACCCTTCCAGTCGATTAGCTCCCCGTAACCAATTAACGCCGACCCTACGCTACGCTAATTACCCATAAAAATTATTTCCGTCTATGGGGATAGGACATTCGCTCGCACGACTCAGACCTAAGAAGTAACGCCCTCAAATATATCCGAGTGGACGGATGTTAAATAAAAAGATCCTTCGATCAATCCAAGTTAATTTATTGTCTTGTTCAGAACAATCGGGATCCCACGTCTATATTACCGCTCACGTCGCAGATTAATGGCGACAAGCGTGGCGACGCATCAATCAAGAACGATACCCCGACATGCCTCAGCCAGGAGAAAACCGGCGAGAAGACGCGCTCCTGGTAGAGCTTACAATGAGACAATTCAAGAAGGAGGGCCGATCCAGCGACCCAAGTCCGGCCCATGATATCCATGTGCGGGCCCAGGCACTTCTGCACCACCTCCTGAACCATCAGCGCCTCGTCAAGTCCTCAGTGGATTGGGCCAGGAAATATTTGGCCAACGTAGAGGACGATCTCACGGCCGGACGACTCGCGGACGCCTATCCAACACCCCCGAGACCGGCCCGGAATACAAAGCGGCCTGTGTTCGTGATCCCGAACTGCTCCCCGGAGGAAGGAATAAAGAAATTTTTCGAGGATGCCTGACCCCCTGAGTTAGCCAATACCAACCGTCTCGGTTACTACGAACATTTTTTTTTTAATATAGAAACTTGTCGTTGAGATTCGTTTTTTCATTTTATTTTGATGATTTCTTAGCATAAAGTTTGCAATTTATGTTTTAAATTAACCGTATGCTTGCAAATTATAAATTAGTAATAAAAGGGTTAATATCCATTATTCCAATAAATGGAACCTCTCCAAACCCTACGAACTGAACTGACCCGTGCCCAGCAAACCAAAAAAGCCCTCTATGGCCAGATCCTTCAATTTACCCGTGAGATCCAGCAAACAAAGGCAACCGCAGCCCAGAAGGGTTGGGTGGACGAAAAACAGCTGAATCAGAGCCTCCGAACACAGATACGGGGGGTCGGAAGTTGCCTTGTCCGCTTGCCAAGAAGGGGCAGCTGTCACTTACCCCCTCGTCTTCGCCCCTGCTCAACTAGCTTACCGTGACGCGATGGCAACCCCAACAGCAAACCCAACAACAATAACAGCGTCGAACAACTATCGACCAGGGAGAAAAGAGCGGGCAAGACGCCGAGCCGCTCGATTGTCGAAGCAGGCCTAAATAACTTATAGAATGTCTCTTAGTTGCAAGTTACATGTGTTTTTATCATAATTATATCTTCCTTGTTATTTAATCGGCACTTTCAAAGAGTTTTTCAAGTATCCATAACCCATACAGCAGTAAAATCTACGACATACATGGGATCCAATAATCTAAAGTCGAGCACAGGTCTTCTAACGACAGCTCGTTGGACCCAGGGATTGTCCGAGCAATTATAGCATTAGTAATAGCGCTCACTTTTTGCAGACATTCCACCCACTCGAACACATTTCCAACGTTGCCTGGCAACGGGTGCCGAGTGGTAACCAGAAAATATTTATATGACGTTACCGGGGAAACCATAAGGAGATTTAAACAAACATCGATACCCTGTAACCCACCACCACCAAACAATCAGGATCGTTTCAATAACAATAATAAAAATTCCAATTCAACTCACAACAATTCTAATAATAATATTTCTAATTTCAATAACAATTCCGAAAAGCAAAGCAGTATCCATCAAACCATCGATTAGAATATTTGGATTCGTTTCTTTATTTGCTATCCGTGCATACCTGTTTCCCCGCTACGTGGCAATTTTTATTTTTGTGGGGTTAGTGGTGTGGATGACCTTCACCCCAAACATACAAAATAGTGTTTTGCTCCCGCCAATGGTTACTCGTTGCTAGGCAACGTTGGTACTGTAACCACTGGTCATAGGACGTCCAGAGGTGAGCTCCGATATCAGAACTGCTAAGCGTTAGTCCTATGTCGGGTTCAGCGGACTGCCGTTAGAAGGCCTATGTCCGTCTTCTGTTTCAGGTCCCTTTAATACTTTCTCTTTAATACTTCTCTTTTCTATATTTACTTACAAATAGTAACATAATAAACTAAACAATTTTTATTTAATATCAAACAAATCAAATTATCATCAGACATGAGTTTATTATTTTATTTGGCCACTCCTTGGGCGCGTCGTCGCAACTGTTCGGTTCGACCTGGTCGAGCGTGTGATCGGGGTTTCTTGTCAGTTGATTGGGCTTTTTCTTGGTCGCCATAGCCTGTGATCTACCCGTTATCTTCGCGTCCTATTTTATATATTACTTAAAAATAATTTCTTTGTTTAGTTTTCTTTTTAAGGGTTTAAGTTTACATAGATATTTATAATAGCAATTTATAGATAGAGATTTTCGCTAGTTATTCAGTAAGTAAAGCATTGTAGCAATTGCATTATTAATAATAGACACCATTTAATATTTTATCGTATTCTTTTCTGCATTTTCAAGACTTTTATGTTTACGGTGACGTGGATGAAATTCCCGTTAATTTACCTTTCTTGCGTTGTGATGTTATTATAATTTTTATAAGTTATTTGTAAATTTATTATTCATGTCGACTATTATTTATTATTCGTTCAGGTTGGAGGTGAAAGTTCATTGTTACTGATCACCTTATCGCCTTTGTCGTTGCGATCTTGTGTGATTAACGTCATCGATCTGTCATTCGCGTCGGATTGTAGTTGGTTTATTCTGCTGTAAACTCAGACTATGACCTGTCTGTAGTTTATTTAGTATAATTACGATCGGATTGTTCTTTCTATGGATTAGCACGCGGCTAATCTCGTTGTTAACTCGATGAATGGACTTTTAGGACGTTTTACATCTGGATTGTTGCTCCTATTCGACGTCGATAAATTAAAGAAGGCACGTTATTGCAAGTTGCTCCGGAATACTGCTATTTCTGAAAAATGTTCAACTGTACGTGCTTGTCATGGAGAAAACTACTGGGTGGAATATTCGACGACAGCTATTCGATGAAGAGAATACCGAGGTTGGGGAAGAGTCTAAATCTCTACTCTGATGTTTCGTTGGGTTGTGATATTGAACTATATGGTTTGCTAATTTGGTCGAAACTTCTGATTTTATTACTTCCATCAATTTCAGGGTGTCTCTCAGGTTTTATTCGGATCTAAAAGTTCAATACTATTCATGGGAAATTTATCGCATTCGAATTTTCACGAATTCTCTCATGAAAACTGAGCTCTTTTATTTTCATTTATGACTATATTGTGATATTTCATTGTTATTGATCTACTATCCTTGTGTGGATCATTCCTATTAGTTCATTTATTTATGTCAGGTGCGTGTAATATGATTATTTTGGTCGCTTTATATCTGTTATTCATAGCATAATTTTATTATTTAACTCATTGAATTATCCTTGGGTATATTAGTTACATCTTTATCTTTAAATTGGTTAGACGGGTTTAAATCTAATCATTAATTTGGTTTACGATTCATCAATGCCTAATGCTTTAATTACTACTACTTTTATGAAATGTTCGCGGATCTATATCCTGTCGTAATCTTTCTTGGAGTCAGTTATTTCTACTCTATCGTTTGCAGTTCCGTTCCTTTATTCCATTTTCTCTAGCTTCTTACTCATAATCTTTTGTTAGTTTAGATTAAATCCGAGGATAATTCAAATCATTAACACTTGTGAAATTTTACTTGATTTTTATTACATGAGTCGTTTAATTATGGATCACTGTATTTAATGAATTACTATCCTTCGATTACGTTACAAAAGTATTCTCGTTATAGTATGTTCTGGTCCCAAATTTAGTTATAATTCCATCATTTTATTAATTTATTTACGTCGCGTCGAGTTTAAGTTATGGATTCAATTACTTAAAATCAAATTAATTACCATTTAGTTATTAAATTTATCTGCATCGCATCGGTTTCAAGTCCCCACTACCCGAGCCTTAATTTTAGTCCTAAGGTTCTTGTGTTCATATTAGATTTTACGAGTGCCCACTGGACTACTCGGTGTTATCATTTTAGCCGATTTGTAATTAGATATTTTAGGTCGATTTTACGGGAGATAGGTGAAAGAGAGCCAGCCAAAAGACTAGTTCTCAATCTTCCCACCACCCCTATTATGGATAGAATATTTACGTTCGAGATCCGTCGTTGCGCACGACAGAGCTCTCACGGGCACACACTATAGGCGGAGAAACCGCACTTACACAGTGTGACTAGTTGTGTTATGATTTTACTTTCTTGTGTGATGTGTGACTGTGGGCCAGAAAAATTTCGACGTAAAACTGAAGATTCGTTTTTTATAATACATATATTTGTTGAAACAATTTCATCATGGTTCATTCATAGTTTGGTTCATACATATCAACATACGACAAGAGGTCCCCATACATACGATCAAGTAGAGCTTACATTAAGTTACTTGATTTCGCAGTATGAAAACAGTTATCGAGAGTTGCTTCCTTGAATAAAATTTGCTCTGGCAAACAGTAATTTATTCACTGAGTGAAAAGCATTAGAACTTTGTGAAAATGGATTGGTATTTATACCTGTTCTGTGACCCTAACCTTGCGTGTTATTTTTTATGCGTTAAAACAAAATTTGACCTTGCAATTATGTGTCTAATTTATTTCTAATTTTTTATTATTTTTTGATTTGTTTGACAATTTACTCATTTATTTTTAATTTCAATCATTTCTGATTAAAATTATTTTATTTTTGTTCGCTTTATTCTTGAACTCTTTTAATTTTTTGTATATTGTCACTTTTTCGGTCAAATCTTTTGTTATCGTGTTATTTCTATGTCAATTCGTGCATATCTTGGTGCGTTTGTTAATATTTTAATTTAATTTTATGTTTTCTATTTTATATGTTAAATTATGTGTTTTCTCGCATTTTTAGGTGTTTATTAGATGTTTATGGGTCCGATGTTGAAATGTGCGTGTTATGTTTGGGTGCTGTTTCCAATCCATTTAAACAAAAGCTTGTACTGGCCCAACATTTTTATATCAATTTTGAATAAACTTTTGTATTTATTTATTCGTTTTAAATATCATCCTTTTTTATTAACTACAACAATAAAATTAAAATAATATTAAAATTGAAAAAGTTTTTAAACGTGAATATCTGTTTATCACAATTTTACTTAATCACATTATTTAAAACCATCAAAAACAGTCGTACTAATAGAAATTTGTACATTAATCTTTGGCTCCAATGACCCTATTAAAATTGATTCACATATAACACGTTCCCAATAATTATTAAAACTTATTAATACATTTTTAAAAGCAGAAATGCCTGGTTAATTTCAGATTAAGTTTTTTGTTAAAAAATTAAATTACAAAAGTTCTTAAAATTTATGTTTGTATATATGCTTCAAATGTGGTTTTAGAGTTTTGTAAGGATTTAAATTTGGATGAATGTGTATTTTAATAAAAGTATTTTATCGTTATAATTTATAATTGCAAAATATAAATGGGTCATTCTAAATTCCAAGTTCGAAAATAATACTGATACAGAATACTCAAATTATTTCAAAATAAATGAATTGGTTATTGAAAATCCTAATGAGCATCGTTTAATAGAAGCCATCGATTCTATATGTACATAAGTACTAAAATATAATCCAGAACACGGTTCGAATAGTTTTTACATGCTTGTGGAATGTGTGGTAGTCTTTGGAGACATGGTAGGAAATGCAATTGCAGATTTGATTGAGGAAAAAATAATTAATGTAACCATCGTACAATCAATTCCGATTGGAGTTCTACAAAATGTGAATTATTAAGCCTGGTGTATAGAAGCTTACCAGAGAAAAATATATGCAGAACTTATCCGAGGAGAAATGTCAGTTTATAAGACAAGAGCAACAAAACTCCTCATAAATATGATTACTGTTGAGGATACCTAAATAATAGAGTAAAATAATTAATAAACATGTAATATGATTGGGGGAAACAATGATAAGTGATTAAGATGTGGTTCTGGAGCTTAATAAAAATGGAATGAAAAAGAAATGTTGAATAACGAGAAAGGAATAAAAGAAAATCAATAAAAACAGACAATTAAATTAAAAGAGGTCATTTACAATTAACAAGTGCAAATTAAGGAAAACAAAAGCAAAATTTGCACGTTATTTTGAAAGCCCATTCAAGATAAAGTAAGGAATGTTGTTTGGGAATCCAGGAAAGGGCATCTCTAAAAAATTATTTATCTGGACAGCTGTCAGTGATTATAGAGGTCCAAATGGAATTAGCGGCAAAAGATATTAGGAAATTGTATTTGACATCAATAAGTATTATTAGGTAACGGAGTAAGTAGGTAGAGTCCACGATGACTCGTCGTTTTTTCATGACCTCACGATGACTCGTCGATAACGTCATCGATGACTAATCGAACAACGGAATGAGTCATAATGATGAATCATAAAAATTTCAAAATCTTTCTAAGTCCAAACAAAGACACATACCCCCCTAGTAAATTTTTTTTCAAAATTTTTCTAAGTCACTTTTCTATAGAAAATTTTATAATATTATTTCAAATATTATCATTATTATTATTATTATTTTTACTATTATTATTAGTATAATTAGTATAACTTTTCAACAAAATATTAATTATTAATAAAATTTCTAATATATAATCGGGCAATAGTATAAATAAAATTAACAATTTTATAATTCATTTAAAAATGAACCCACAAACAATTCATATTTTAAACGGTCTGGTAACGGCAGAGAAAGGAGATGAACTTATTACCAATCTTCAATTTCTCGTGGATAAAGCCCTGAAAGTTTACAGAAGGAATCCCATCGATTTTTCATGGATCCTTTCTAGATCAACACTCAATGCAAAGGAAAATGCATTCAAGAGAGTGTTTTATGTATTATTAGAAAATATGAAATGGTCACGAGTCATTGTGGCCTTCATGTATATGAAGATAATTCTTCAAAGATCGGGCGAGTATTATGAAAGATATTTCTATTGGTATTTACAGGTATAATGTTTTTAATTAAAAATATTTTACTAATATTAAATAGATAATTCAAAATGAGATTTCACCATTTTGATTTTATTTTAGTGTAAAATATATTTTGAAAAAATAATAAATGTTTTATGCTTTATTTTTATTAATTTTTGTAAATTACAAAGTTTTTATTCTTTAATATCTATTTCATTACAATCACATTCATCATCGCCACATTTTGTGTTCATATCATTATTCATATCCTCAGTCTCTTCATCAGTTTCGTCCATGCTCATAGATTGATTATCAGATTCTTCATCCCTCAATAGGTATTCATAATTATTTATCCCAGTAATTTCTAGTATTTTTTCCGCCACGTATTTTATGAGAACATCTTAATAAAATAAAAATAATATTAAATTAAATTATTATTTACCTTTTTCATTTAATTGTAACATTGCTGTGAAATTATAATTATTATAATTATTATTATTATTATTATTATTATTATTATTATTATTATTAATATTAATATTTTTCATTATAATTTGTTTATATATAATTTGTTAATAAACATGTGATGTGCATTTCATGTGCATATGTCCTTGTTATTTAATGTGTCATGCATATGTCTTTGTTAATATGTCTTTGTAACTATCACATGATGTTTATTCGTGATATGTCATTGTAACACCATAACTTGTCTATGCATGCTCTATCTCGATTGTGATTGGTTGAAAATTAGTTTAAGCAATCTCATTGGATAATGACTAAAGTAACTTCTTTTTAAGTATAATCATTAGGAAATTAGTCACTTTTTAAAAACAAAATGTCGCAAATAAATCTATCAAATTTTTTAAAGAAAAATGGCGAGAAATCGCGAAAAAGTAAATTTACTATTTTTATTTAAATTAAATTTATAATTAATTTAGTGAATGTTTGACGATTTTTTTATGGGTGAACACAAGAGGCTAAAATAAATGGAGATGGATCAAATCTGTTCGATGCGGATCTTGATGTAAATGGTATAGTTATTTATTAATTAATTATTATTATTAATAAAGGTTTTAGTTGAAAATATGCCAATGAATAATATACCTATGATTATGGAGGAATCTGACAGAATGACTATGACCAATTTTATGGATGAATCCAACAGAATGAATATGAATATTCTGATGAATGAAAGAGCCAGCAGTTCTAAACGTGCAAAACCGAAATGTAAGAATTTAATAATTTTTAGTAAATTATTTAATAAGATTTAATTTTAACTTAATTCTATTTCATAAAAAAGTATGATTATTTAATAAAATATTTAGTAAAATATTTAATAAATATTTAATTTTTTATTGTTGAAATACATTTTTATATAATTCTATAATTTATATTTCATAAAAATATTAGTAATGAGAAATTATGAATAATGTTAAATTTTTATACTTGTCCTTTTATAATTTTTAAAGATTTTCAATTTTAAGGTATATTAATCTTATTAAATTAACATATTTTTTTAATAAAAATCACAGAATTGTTTATGACATTTTTAGTAACGAAATATCCTTATAAGATATGTGTAATTGATTTTATTATAATTTGTAAATTAATCTATTTGTAAGAATATAGCTTTTATATTATTTTAATATGAAATTATGAATTTAGATTTTTAGTTTTTAGATTTTTATACTATGCTATTTTATAATTTTTTATTTTTAACGTATATTATTCTTAATATTATGTTAATAAATTAGCATATTTTATAAAAGATCAGAGAATAGTTTTTAACATTTTTAGCAAGATATTTAATTTTTATTGTTGAAATATATTTTTATCTAATTCTATAATTCTATAATTTATATTTTATAAAAGTATAAAATATTATTAATGAGAAATTATGAATAATGTGAAATTTTTATACTTGCCATCTTATAATTTTTAATGCTTTTTATTTTTTAATGTATATTATTCTTAATATTATCTTAATAAATAAACATATTTTTATAAAAGATCAGAGAATAGTTTTATAGCATTTTTTAGTAACGAAATATGTACAACTTAATGATTTTATAATGATTTTATTATAATTTGTAATAAAGTCATTATGAAATTATTGAATTGCAATTATTCAATTACCTAAATTGATAATTTCGAAAACATTACTGAAAACAAATTTGTATATAATAATAATTAAAATAATGTTATAATATTTGATGTATTAATAATAAATTTTTAAATGAAAATATATTAGACTTTACTTTGACAACAAATTTGATAAATTAATCAAAATTAAATATGTTTTTTAAATTAAGGTAATATTTATCAAAATATTGATGATTGGAACCCACTTTAATACCAAAAATATTGATTGCTGCGGGCCTTTTACTCGTAAATAATTTTACAGGGGCTACAAAGTATTTGTATTTTATCGGACCAGATTGTGTATACAGATTTCTGGTTGAAGTTGAAAATATTGTAGAGAATATTGTCAAAGTTTATTACAAGACAAGAACTTTTTGACAATCCAATTCACTTTGAGAATGTGTTTTCTTTAATATTGTTTTTTATTGAATATTAATAAAAGAAAATTCATTAAATATTTATTTATAAAATAGTTAAATAATCTACAACACCTAAAAGACAAAGTTTGTAAGCACAATATGAATGTTCACGATAGGGACATGTAATATTTGATGGAAAATCTCTTTTCTTCATTGAATATGGAATCAATCGCAGATTTGGAAAATATCTCTTTAACAATCTGATCTTCCATTCGCCATCATTAGGCACATAAAAAATTTGATTAGCATCTATGTATTGTAAAATACAGGTGGGACAAATATCACTAAATAATAATGGTTCCAAAATATTATTAGATTTTATAATTCATAATTCTTTAATATTATCTTTAAGACAGAAAATATTAAAATAACAAGACATTTTACGAAACATATATTTAATTACAATGTTTATGCATTAACCAAGCAAGGCAATGTTGACCACAAGTAATAGCTAACGGGTTTTGAAACCAAATTTTGTTGTAATCAATTGGTTTTCCAATAGTTTCTAGTTTTTTGATCAATAGAGCAGGATAATAGAAACCCGTGGGATCGAAAACATATATTTTATCTGGTTTTACATAGACTGCAATCCAATGTTGATGAATGAGTGTTGACAACTATAGCCTGATTGTTTATTAAATAGGGAATTTTGTCTAATGGGTACACTCCGACAAATTCTTTACCCAATATATAGTACCAATTCGATTTATCTGAACAGAACTATTATAATAATAACAATAGTTTTATAAAACTTACTCCTTGACAAATTTCTTCATTTCTTTACTTCATTTATACAAGTACTGCTCTATTTGCAGTTATTTGCACTTCATTTTCAAATACTCCATATATAATGACATGAACTGGTTCAATTGTAGCTTTTGAAAATTTGATATCCAGTCGCAGATTTACATTTTGAGGTAGTTGACTTTGATTCAAATCAAAAGCAGGAGGCAAAACAAAAGTGAAAAACGGGTATTTGGTTTTAAATTCTTCATGTGTTGTACCACAATTCAATTTTCTATCCAAATAACCCATATTTCTCACTATACTTTCCATATATGTAGCGCAATAATTATCATTATCGAAATCTTGTGTGTAAGTTTCTCGATAATCAGTAGTTTTTGACAATGATAATGAAGTAACATTACAATGTTTAAAGTTGAACTCGAAGCAGTGTATGATCCGTTGTACTGAGTTTCAGATTGAAATGTTACAAGTATAAAATTTGGCATTCTTCGATCACCAAATATTTGTTCCTTATAGAAAGATGATGCACCAATAGCAAATGAAACTATTTCCTTAATTTTTAACGAATAAATTGCATGTTTAGAATTCAGACCAAGTTGATGACCGGATAATACACTGGGTTCAACGCGAAATCTTCTTACCAATAATTTTGCGTTAACTATTTGGCATATTGGTTTAACCGTTGTCGAAGTTAATGATAGTGCGGAATCAGATCTTATCAAACGCATTTGGACATTAACACCAGGAAGTAAATATTTAGGTTAATTCATGAAATCAAGTTGTAATGATGAACACATGGTAAATAATCTTGAGCCCTTAATCCATTTTTCCTATCATCGATACTACCATAACCCATAGGAGTAAGACATGTATTTTTAATATCGGTATTATAATTTAAAATAGTTTCAATTATAGCTTTTAATATATATGTATTGTTTCCACCCTCAATTTTGATATTATTAAAACCAAGAATTGCATCCATAAAAAGCGTATGAAACAAGAAATTATTCGGTATTACATCTGAAGCTTCGGCCAATGCCTTTCTATCTTTATCTACAACCTTAATCTGAACAGTCAATAAAGTATCGTTCAAATCCAAATATTCAGTTTTAGAACCATTAATATAAAATTCAACATCATTTCTACTATCCGTAAGAGAATTCATAGGAAATACTTCTTCAAAAGCCCCATACTCAATTACAGCCTGAGGTGATGGACGGTCAAATGTACACAATTCAGATTTACCACAAATCATTTTTCAAATATAGTCCCATGTCCTTTCATTCGTTTGTTTATACGTGACGATCGGTGCTTTTTACGTTTAGGAGTCAGTGCTGGAGTCTTTGCTGGCTGTTTTTGAAACATACAAGGTAAAACTTTCCCTTGTTCAGCCAATGCATTTGTTTTAAAAGACGATAATATTTTCTGATCATTCATTATCATATGTTTATCAATTTTCATACCAAAACTTCCAAGACGTTTAAGAATCGGGAGTGCAAATCTACCAATTGTTCTCAACCATCCCGAACCATATTGTTTCCCGATAAAACATGGCAATCACCGCCTGTTTTGTTACCACTATACATACTAATAATATCGTTATTAACCATCTAATTTACGAAAATGTTGGGTTATTGTATATTTTGAGTTTTTGTATATTTTGGAAAGTTTATTAATTTCCCCTATCATCACGAATATTTATTTCTACGTTGTTTATACAAGATGTCGATATTGGTATGTACATAGGATTCTCAATATTTATATTGACAACTTCATCTTGGTCATGTTTTATCATGTTTATTTTAATAGAGGAACACATATATCACCAACAATTATAGGATCGATGATGTTAGTATATATGAACATTTGTTGATGAAATTTAATTATTTTTGGTTTGCGTACACCAATATCACTTGTCCGATATGTTTGCCTTTCTAATCCTAATGTATTACCCAACTTTTTATCAAATGTAATTTCACAAATATTAACTTTCAGGCTGAATTTGAATAATCCATCTTTAAGAATTTCAAGAGTTTTAAATATATGTAAACAATTGTTGGAAATATATTTACGTAACTCGTCAAGTGTATCAATATATAAATCATTAGTAAACGTAAATGTATCTTCAACTTCATTAATATATGATACAGCTATTTTGATTTCTTCTGTCATTACACTGTTTTCTTCAAAAGCATTGAAACGTAATAGGTATTCCTTCCCAGTAACAATAATTTTAAGCTTATCACTACCCATTCGCTTGGCATCATTAATATTTTCAAATATTATTGTCAATGGAGAAAAATCACAACTTTTATTTAATCCATCTCTGTAAAACATTTGACAATACTCATCTAACAATTGATTCTGAATATGATAATATCGTTCAAAATGATTGATTGAGAAAATACCACTACTTCTTTTGCGAACATTCCTCTTGTAACTGATTTTACATTGACTATAAAATGGGAATGTGTTGTATACAAATGTAAAGTCTTGCAAAGCAACTTCCCAATTGTCATGTAAATAAATTGGATTTTGAAGATTGACCATGAATTTACTTGCTTGATTATTTGGATGTATGGTCGGACAACTATAGCTCGGTAAAATAATATAGAAATTCACTTTACTAGATCTTTTGCTGATATCCATGTCGGATTTTGATATCCATGCCACTTGACATAATATTGTTTATTCTTACCAACCTTTTTTCTTTTCAATATTTTTTCAATTCGAAATACAGTGGGTGGTGGAATAACTTGTAATTCCTGTTCATAAAATTTGCCAACAAGTTCATTATTATCATAGTCTTTAATAACATACATTACAGGATTCTGTTTTGTATTAATTTTTGAAATTACAAAAACTTCATCACTCCAATTTGTATCGAAGGGTGAAGCAGATATTTTATATATTCGAACATGATTACCTATTTTATACTTTGGTTTCTTAACTTTTTCAATTATTATAGATAACCATAAATCGACACTATTTTCTGAGGAAATATCAACTGGTCTTAATCCATTTAAACCACGGTGTTCACTATGATTATAACTATGTATGATTTTGGGTAAAACATTAATCCATTTTTTATTGCCTTGATGTACAATGAATCGTTTGAGTTTATCTCTCAATGTAATATTAAATCGTTCAACATGGGCGGCTTTATATTGAGAATGCACAGAATAATGATTTATTTTATCAAAAACTTGTTTCACTTTACTATTGTAAAATTCTTTACCCTAATCAGTTTGTAAATTGTAAGGGTGACCATCTTTGAACATTATTTTTATAGCTTGAGCCATTACATATGCAGATTTCAATTTTACAGGAATAGCTCTAGCATAACGACTGAAAACATCAATACATGTCAAAATATATTTGTAAGCCTTATTAATTTTTTAATATGGTATCATCTCCATCAAATCCATTTGCCATAAATCGTCAATACCGAATGTCTTATAGGCTCATGTTGGAAATCTTTTGTTCTCATCGGTTTGTTTAAACTGTAAGCCAATTGTTCTGATAACCACTTTTGTGTCTCCTTTTTCGAATTCGGAACTTTTTTCTTTAGTATTAATACTCCAATGAAACCTGCTTCGTCTTCGGGGTTCGTCCATATTTTCTCCATTACAACAAGAAGACTTAAATTTTAATTTAATATTTGGTAATGAGGGATTAGCACCCATTGTTTATGATTTAGGTGCACCTAATAAACCGGCTCCACCTAATAATGATAATGCTAATGGTAATAATGCAGCAATGAACCCTCCATGTTGTTTATATATAATATTTCTCATTTGTTTACGATTTTTATTATTTACTAGTGATAACAACGGTTTCTTATGCTTTTTCAACACAAGTTTTTAGATTTACTGACTTTAACTTTCCCTTTGACAACTTTAAATAAAATAACGAGTAAATCATCGACAACAAAATTTGGAAATGATTGTAAAATATTCATTTTTCTAACACTTGGAGCCTTTAGCAATGCAGTAAAAAACGGAAAACTTCGATGATTTTTGACAGGTTTTATATATTTCATATGTTTCGGTTTTAAATTATGCGAAATGAGATTCGAGTTTGGAAAAGTTTGGGTAATAAGCTTTTTCGAAAGAGTGTAACTAGTTTTTGCCGGAATTTGTTGGGGATCTTAGGGCTTCAGTATACTCAATTTATCTCGGGATTGTTGGATTGTTTTCTATTATGGTCGGGTATTTTTTTATCTCAATCTCTGTTTATTACATAATTTCGTTCACCTTAATTTATTAATTTTTTTGATGGCCCGAGTTTCTCACACTTCTCGGGTTTACTGTTGATTCGAATTTCAGGGCTTTTCTATTATCCAATTAATTTTTTAATAAATTTCTATTTTTATAAAATATTTCCTTTTGGGACGCAAAAATGGATTTGATTTTATTATATCTGGATTCATCTCATCATTTGGCATCCGCCTATATCAGTTTCACCGCTAAATATTTATTAAAAATTTTTAATTAATTTTGCACTTTTAATTATTATTTTGAATGTTAATGGTTTTATTGATTTTTCTTTGTTTTTATTGGTGGGTTACAGGGTTTCAAATCTTGCTTATCCTCCCGGTGACTCTAGTAACGCCATACAAAATGATACTGATCGCCACTTGGCACCCGTTGCTAAGCAACGTTGGTAATGTGTTCAAGTGGTGGATTGCCCGCAAAAATTGAGTACCATTGGCTAGTACTATAGTTGCTCGGACAAACCTTGGGTTCACGAGCTGTCGATAGAAGACCTATGCTCGCTTTGCTCTGTCCCTCGTAACTATTCAGGATTAGGTTCTTATTCGACTGTGGAACGAATTGGCGGGGTGATGAAAATGTTTAGGACAATGTTGGCATATATTAAAATAATAATTCAACTAAGATTAAAACTATTCTATTTGATTCAAACACAGGTACAACAGTTACTACTGGGTGTTTTGGAGTTGTGTTGCGCGACGTCGGGCACGTTCCTTACGTCCCGGTCGACGGTGGTTGGTTGTAGTGATGAGTTATTCTGCTGGCTTGGTGGTTGTCTGCGGCATTTGGGTTGGGGCGAAGATGAGCGGGTAAGTTACCGCTTCACCTTCCCGGCATACCGCTAGGGCGACTTCGAGTCCCCGAATCTGCGTACGCAGACTCCGATTGAGCTGGCGTTCTTCGGCCCAGCCTTTTTGAGCTGCGGTGAGTCGTTGGTAGAGTATCTTCGTCCGTTTAGGGTCTAAACAGGTCGCCTTGACCTGCTGCACCTCGCGAGTTAATTGCAGGACCTGACTGAGTAACTCTGCATTCGTCTGCCTCGCGCGGTCTAGTTCGGTCTGTAGGATCCTTAGAGAGGACATCACTGTAATTAAATGGGTTGTTACAACTTCAATTTATGATTAGTCTAGTTGAGTAATCTTTAAGTTTATCAAACAAATCAAAAGTTAATTCCAGCTATATGAGAGAGAAGAAAACACACAAATTCTAACTATTATTCATTAATCATTACATCAAGGTGTTTCTGTTCTTTCCGTTGTCTGGGCCATACCGCTCCAGACTTCGCTTGAGGGCTTCTACAGTGTATGGGCGCCTGGTGTCCCGAACAGGGCGGTGTGGATAGGCGACTGCGATTCGCCCGGCAAGGATGTCCTCCATCACGTTTGCGAGGTACATCCTTGCCTTGACTACCTGCCAATCCACCCGCTCCTGCACCCGCTCCCACTGGGTGAGGAGGTCCTGTGCGTTGGAGAAGATCTCGGCAGCTGGGTACTGTTGTCTTTCGGGTTCCTGCGGGTTGTTATTCAGACCCAGCGCCCTTCGAGTGGTAGGGTACGGCCACTGTTGCTGGATTTCATCGGAAATTTTTGCCTTTTGTGGTGCCGTCTGCTCGTCGGTTGCTCGATTAGGGGTTCGTTCGATCGGCATGTCCTATTCAAAGATAAATCATCATGGTCAGATATTCGCGTGTAAGGAGTAAAGATCAATTTATTAATTGTCTGTTTATTTTTAATAATCTCAAACGGGGTAGAGTATTTATCAAGGGCTAGGTCGTATTACCTTTAAATTCTTTTATGCTTTGTAGTTGAAATAGAACAGGCATTTGTCTGTGAATTTATTAGGTAGCTTATTTTGCTTAGAAGTTCGTTTTGGAAAACCTATTAATGGCAGGTTTAAATTTACACGGACATATTGTAATCGGTTAGGACTATTGCAAGGATACGCGTGTTTATTGATTTACGTTACGTCGAATTGATAAATGAATCTTGTAATGTCGTTCTGGTGCGTCAACATTTCGTACAAACGGCGATGGTTAATTCAGGTAGTCCATACCCGGTGGGTGGCTTATTAAGATTTCAACTACAGGATGTATCGATTTCCGGCGATAGTCGAATTCGGTCGGTCTGTATCCGGTGTCTAGCTTATCGAGATTTTAACTACAGGATGTATCGATTTCCGGCGATAGTCGAATTCGGTCGGTCTGTATCCGGTGTTTAGCTTATCGAGATTTTAACTACAGGATGTATCGATTTCCGGCGATAGTCGAATTCGGTCGGTCTGTATCCGGTGTTTAGCTTATCGAGATTTTAACTACCGGATGTATTGATTTGACCTTAACTAAATTCACCGGATTCGATTGCACCATTTGGCTAAATTGCTTTAGTAAGTTAACATTCTAGCTGTTTAAATCTATCAATGTGTTTTAGGGAGAATTACTGGACGCTATCGCAGATCTCAAAATGGATGCTATCGAATATACGTGAACTCTTACCTTATTGGATTTTTATTCAGTATTTTACGGAGTGACTAAACTACATTGTGGAATTTATATTTATTTCTTTACCGTCGGTAAGCCTTACTTTCAACTGATTTAACGTTACTTTACGATTATTTATTTTGTGTATCATCAATATAATTTCTGATTGTTTCTCTATTTTATTTGGTTTGATTGTGTCGATTAATATATTTTAGCAACCCCCCTATTCGATCCTATCTATAATCGCTTCTCATTTGGTCTATGAGCTTGCATTAATTACGAAAACTTTTGTCTCTAACCAATCGAGTCTATTTCTTTTGCTCGAGGAATTGTTTTAATCCAAATCAAGGGATCACTCTATGGATGAATTACTGCGGGTTTTATCAATAGTAACTTTAACTGAATTCAAGGATTATATATTGATTTCTTCACTCGAATTACTAATTTTGCTTGAAATTTATTTCGATAAATTACCCTAAGTAGTAGTTTAATAAATTAGGTAAATGTTTTACTTCCTGGGTCGAAGCTCACTCCCCCTTTTCTTAAAGATTTATTTGACTCTTAGCCAAGAATTTTCTACCTTTGCTGTACTTAATCTAATGTCAATCATTGAACTAATTAGGGTTATCCAACGGATCATTTATTCCTTTTCTCGGTAATTACTTTAATGATATTCATTTAACTAAGAATTACTTTTTATTACTTTAATTTGATAAAAACGAGTTGTAGTAATTTAATTAGTGGTTTACCTATTCCTACCTAATAACGAATTAGTTCAATTTACTAAATGAGGTATTTAGAACCAGTTTATTTTTGTTCCATTATTTAATTTAATCAAAGAGATATTTTACTCTTAATCCGTAATTTAGTTTAATTTAGTCTATGAGATAATTGTAATTAATTTACTTTTGAATCCATACTGTACTTTAATTTATGATCAATTTATTTTTAATCCATAAGGTAGTTTGATTTAATGATTTTTATAGTTATTTTGAAAATAAATTCAATTTGGTGTACCACTGATCAAATTTATTCAAATTATTAATTCGGTTAACTATATCAACGACTTCAGTTTAATTTATCCCCGTACCCTTTCCCTTTAATAGATCCTAGGCGCATATTGTGTTTATATTATATTTATTGAGTGCCCACTGGACTACTCGGTGTGGTGATTTTAAGCCGTGTGTGATATAATTTTGGGTCGATTTTACAGAAGTGAGAAACGAGGAAGGAGTCGGAGACTTCTCCCTTATTTCTCGCTTCAGCTATAGGGATAATATTGACGTTACGACCCCTGCGTTTCTCAACGTCGAGTCCTCACGGGTACATATCATTGGCGATTTTCCACGCACTTACATGCATCTGCACTGTGTAGATTTTATTTACTTGCGTTGTGTGTTGGCTGTGGGCCGGAAAAATTTCGACATTTTAATTTATAAAACAAATATATATGTAAAACAATTTAGGTATATTAATAATATTTATTAATTATAAAAACAACATAATTACCCATTTCGAACCATTCCAAAAAATTGAAAAACATCAAAGCATAAAATAGAACATAAATGCCTCTCTCCCCACGTCGCCGCCAAGCAGAGCTCTACAGAGATGCTATGGACGTGACGTGGAAAGAGGGTTCCAACCAAAATATTTCTCACCTAAAAATTCTGATTTCCACAATAATTTCAAATTGAAAATATAGTTTGTGTCGAACAACGGTTTAGATTTTAAACAATTTTCAAAATAGTTCTAAAAATAGCTAAACTTCGAAACGGTTTTAACAATTTTCAAAAATGGTTAAGTTAAATGTGAAAATGGATCAGTATTTATACCTATTTTTCTCGCGTGTGAAATTTGATGCAGTAAAACAAAATTCGACCTTGTTATTTTCTAGCAAATTCTATTTTTTAATTTTAATATTTTTTGATTTATTTTTATAATTTTTTATTTACAATTTTTATTGAATTATTACTAATTCAAATTTTTCAATTTAAATTTCATTTTAATGAACTTTTATTAATTTTTCTAATTTTGTCGAATTTGTTGTGTTTTCTTGTTATATTTGTATAGGTATCGTGCGAATCTTGGTGCATTTTGTTATTATTTTAATTTATTTTTATGTTTGTTAATTTATATTTAATTCTTTTATTTCTCAGATTTTATATGGTTTAATTAATGTTTCAGTGGGTTTATTTAAATTGCGTGTTATTTTTGCGTGTGTGTTTCTGATCCATTTAAACATTTTTCAAGGCCGTTTACGTTCTGGCCCAACATAAAACACTCGGGGGTCCGTAAAATTGCGACCCGCAATTTCAATTGATTTCAAAATAATCCATACATTTTCAACATTCACATTCCTAAAAATATCTACGGTAAGGTTAATCATCAAGATAAAGATGGACTTAAGGTCCGGCTACAGTACATAATCAAATGTCAATTGTGTAGTTCAATATCAATGTAAATCAATATCAGTTCAAATCACTATAGATCAGTCTGAGTTAATCAATCAATGTAAATCAGTTATATTTGGCTTCGAATGAATCACTGACGGCTTGGGTTTCGCTTTCGAGCTGGGTTGATCTTGAGGGGTAATTGATAGAAATCTGCGAGAGTCTTGAAGTTTTGCTAATTTGATTGGTGTTTCGGATTTGGTTGATTTTTCTTCTGAATTTCTGAATTGGGGTGTTTTGCCTTTGTTTGTTTTTCGTTAGGCCGAGGATGAGACAACATATTAGGAGTATCATGTTAGAGGTTATACTAATCGGTAGTATAAGTTCGATTGATAGACTTGTTGTTGCATGGGGTTCGTTTTTCTGTTTGATTTGTTTTCCTTGTTGCTTTTTGATTGATAGGACGATTTTTTGAATTTCTTGAATTGGTTTGTTATTGGGATTTGCTTTGGCTTTTCTTTGAATTTGTCTGATGATGTTTCCTAGGGTTTTCTTTATCTCTTGGTTCTCATTTTTTATATTGGCTATCTCTTCATTATTTTTCAGTAGGGTTTGTACCATTGCTTGGGTTTTCTCGATATTCTGTTTTATCTCGTCCTTGTTCTCTTTCCTGGGACATTGCATACATTGGAGGTTTATCTGTTGACATTCCTCGTTGTCGGGGTTTCTGCAAATTTCTTTGAAATCGGCACAGGTGCTGTCTTCTCTTCTGAAGGGTTGGGATTTCTCGCATTTTTCTAACGGATTCTCGGTATTGCACTCTCTCATTATTATCATCATTATTATCGTCCATAATGTTTGGTTCGTGATTTTCATTTCTATCATATATCAATCAATTTTGTATATATGTCTCTTAAAAATGAGTTAGATCTAAGAATTCTAAGTCCATAAATTCTAAATATTGAATCGCATTGAGTCTCTGTATATTGTAATCAAATGTACTGATCAATAAGAGTTAATACGTTTCAAAGTCCATATCAAAATAATTGCTATGAGTGTTTGACATATGGATCAGCAATCTTCATGCTTTTGCTAGGTTTATTTATTTATTTAAAACAGCTGATTCAATCCAATCCCGTTACAATGGCCATTTGATTAGCACAAAAAATATGTTATTGATTACGTAATAAATTAGACATTTATAATTCTCAAATCAACAAAAAATTTCATTTAATTTTGAGGTAATCAATAAAAATATTCCAATACCAAAAATATCAAATCATAAAATGCTCCAATAGAAAGCTCCATCCAAATGAACAACACCAAGATCGGATAGCAACATCGAGAAAGAAATTGAGAAGAGACAACATCATCACTGGATCATATATATATATATATTCACAATATGCACAAATAATATAGCTGCAGTGCCGCAGTGATCAGTCAACGAAAACAAATCATTATCTGGATGTTGTGCGACATTTCCTAATACTTCTCAAACGATGTTTAGATTTTGAGCGTACCCCATGTCCGTCTGCATTCCGGTTATTTGATTGCAACAATCTGCGCATTGGTTTAAATGTGTAACCGAGGTAATTCTTTGATTCGCTCTCTGTCTCACTTTCTTCCAAAATGGCTTCATCATCAACTGTTGATACTTTGGCGTGAAATGTCTTCGTTATTTTCCTATTGCACAGAGTAGTGTAGTATTTGATATAAAATAGCTGCATGTCATGACAACAATCATTGATCTGATTCTGTGATATCTACAACACAATAATTTATTACCAAATATTTAGATTTGTATTAAATGGATTTATATAATGATTTTTATCTCTCATCAAGATAGAGTCAATGATAATTGTTTTTAGATGCTCTTAACTAATATTGTTTACGTAAACGGATTTATCTACTTTGCTTACGGCCTTTGTCAGCATGTTTACGACTAATTTGGATTGATATTTTGAAATTTTGGCTTATTTGAGGCTGCTGTACTACATGCATAGCGCATATTTTGATCGCTGAATTCTATTAGTTAAATAATTTGTATAAAATCCATCAGCATAAATTAGAAATAATAAAATATTTTGAATGCTAGAAAATAAATTATTATTTGTTATTGATAAATATTGGCCTTTTAAAAATAATTATTTCCTTTCATAATTATTCTGATTAATGTTTTATCAATGAAAATAAAATTACCGTTTATTTTTGATGAATTTAATACTGAGAAAAAACATTCGGATTATATTAATCAGTAATCTGTTTGAATATATGTTTTAATTTTAAATAGTTCATTATTCTCATCCTTTATGAAATTTTGATGAAGTACCAGGAGTCGATCTGGCTAATCATTTTATATTGGTTATAAAAGAACCATTTTAAAGGGATTTCATACTGAATTTGTAAGAAATTAGGTTTTATGTGTTAAATTTTTTAATGATATTTCGTTCAGCGTTGACCAATTTTTATTTTCTTTGTTTCAAATAAATAATATAGATCTACACAGACTGAAAAGCAACATTTTATTAAGATAAAATTTGAAATAATTCGTTTAAATTGAAATTCTTTCAAAAAACTAAATGAAACTGAAAATCCTAGAAATATCTGGTCAACTCGAGCTTGGTAATAACATTAAAAAAATCAATAATTTCTAATAATAGTTTTGCTAAAAATCATTTAACAAATTAACCAATCGCATTGTAATGATCAATAGTAACTTAAATTACCTTTAAATAAGAACTAAATTGATTGATTCGAGATGGTGAGAAAAACAAAGTAGGAATCGGGGGTAGCGTAGACAATTTTTTCTTCATTTCTGAATTGATATCGATATGCCGAGCAACCCAACTAACAATGCTGAGAGCTTGACAGCCTACTGAATGTCTAGTCAATTCACAGCTTGTTGATAAAATCATTGCTAAATCAATCACGCTGGAAAATAACGTGTTCGATTCCCCGGTAAATCTTAAAATGAGTTTAAGATAACTAAACACAGTGACTGTCGAAAAGTTTTTATCGATTAAATTGTAAAGCATGTTTTTCATCCTGTCCATATCTTCCAAAAGTGAGGTGGATATATTTGTCATTTGTAACAACAAGAGCGTCTCATTTTCAGTCATTATCTATTAAATTAATTTTTATTTAAATTAAGCACAACTCATTCAAAATAGAATTTACATGATTCATGACTTGCTTAACACTGATAACATATGCGGTATTCATAAGAAAAACAAAGATTTTCATTTCAACAGTTTTTTCACCAATTGCTCGAAATGTGTAATTCACTGCATCGAAAAAAACCTTAGGATTGTTGTCGAATACGATTTGGTGAGCAAAACGAAGATTATTCAGTGTGGTTGTTATTTGGTCTACTTTAGCGAATTTTTCGGCGTTCATTCTATTCTAATAATGAAATTAAATACAAGCAAACCTTTAGAATACTGATAAACAATACTTTCTCTAAATTTATTCGATTTGAGATATTCAGTTTACAATTCAATTCCAACTTTTGAAAATAATCCAAATCTTCATGTTCTTTGTTAGTTAGCTGAAACATTGTTTTTTAAATAAATTAGTTTGCGTATGAATTAAATTAGTTATAGAAAAACACACAAAGTTGTATGTAGTAAATAAACTGCAATCTACGATGAAATAATTCCATTTATTTTAATAAATATATTTCCTTTTATTTAAATATGGTTACGTAATTATCACCAAATTAATTCTCATGTGATCCATGTGAATATTTTTATTTTTCAATGCACAAATATTTAGTGTGTTACAAAACCATCATTGAACTTATAATTAGAAAAAATAAAATATCGTCAAAATATTAATCAAGCACACCTGTTTCAGATTAAAAAATTAGCTTAAATATATTCTGCAAAATAAATCCACTAGTAAATTAAATAAAATAAGACATCCTAAAATTCGCAAATAAATTAATAAATAATGTCATAAAAATTACGAATAAAATTAAGAAAAAAATCATAATGAAAAATAAAATTTCATCGGTAATAGGTTAATAATAAATATATATATAATATCATATAAGTTAGGAAAAATGATGAAATTCAAAAAAATTATCATGTAAAATTATAAATGATGAAATTCAAATTTATATAAATCACAATTATTTTAAGAAATAAACTTAAATAAGATATAATTATGAAAAATAAAATGTCATTAAAAATTATATATTGAAAACAAATTTTTAAATACTTACCATTGATTTAATTAGTTGTCAATAATACAAATTCTATTTTATCGAATTTTCTAAAAAAAATTTTTTCTAAAGTGAATATTCAAACAAATTTAGGAGTCAAACAAATAAATTTCAGAATAATTTTTAAAAAATTTTATAAATAAAATTAAAATGTTTTCTAATGATTTTAAAAAGAATTATGGATTAAAAAATAAGTAAATTATTTAAATGTAATTAAAATACGAAACTTTTGGCCCAAAATGAAAAGGCCTTGAAAATTTGTTTTAAAGAGTCGGTAACATTGGGCAAAACTAAATAGTGCATGAAATTTTGCTTGTTTCGCAGGATAACAGACAAAAATTTAGCGCAGAAAATTTAATAGATTAAAAATGATGAAATTTCACCTACTTGACGACTAAAAAGATAAAAATGTATAGAAATATTAAAAAATTGATGAGATATAAAATAAATAAAAACAATACAAAAATATATTCCTCGTCTGAAACACTTGAATCATAATAAATTACTTCGGAACTTGTAAAGTATGATGTAGAAATGCTTCTCCGGTTTTGTGCACCATATTTTTGTGTATCCCACTTCGATTTGGCATTGGCTCTAGCAAAAATCCAGATTCAATTTCAACTCTATGAGTGCCAATTATTTTCTTATTTAAGAATGATAATCTGTCGTATCCAGCATTATTGTTATCAGTTTTATTTTCGGTTATTGAATCTAGCTATGAGTCAAGTAGTCCAATTCAAAACCGATGGGAGTCAAAGAAAATGATGCAGAATACTAATGTATCGCCAAGATTAGGTAACAAATTTGAAAATAATAAAACCTTTTCTAGTATTCAGGGAAACGGGAAATCAAACAGTATTGTATGCGATTATTGCAAGAAAGTTGGGACTAACCCATTGGGTCAAAAAACTGGGTTGGATAAAAATTAAATAAAAATGATTTTTATTGAAATTTTAACTGGGCAAAATACATATTAATTAATTTTTTAATCCCGGGGTCTAAAAGATAATTTTCTTGTAGAGTTTATGTGGTTGTATAATAAAAAATAAATGTTTTGAAAAAACATTACATTTGATTAAAAAGTTCTAAGTTTATAATTTGTTATGTTATTAATGTTTAAAAGATATTTTCTGATTTTATAATATAGTGATTTTATTTAAAACAATAATAGAAGTTATAATTTATTTATAAAAAAAATTTTCTGGGTCAAAACATCGGTATAATCTGAAAATTTGCCATTATTAAAATCAATTTTGGTTTAAAAACGGCAGAAACGTTATCCCAAAACAGATGTTTGTTGAAAACAGGAAATAGGAAGATGATATTGAATTTTATCGTTGTGGGACAAAGGGCCATATTAGCAAAAACTGTTTTTCAAGAACCAGATCACCATCAGCATCTTCTTCGCCGCAGTGCAACAGAATGAATAGAATTGGACAAATACAATGCCATTCATCAAAGGATATGCCCACATGGCTCGATCATGCCCAAAAAATTCAGAAAGATTTGGAAGACCAACTTTAAAGAAGACAATCCGATTTCAGGATGAAATACCACAGAGTTCCAATGTCGCATATGCTCAGCAAGATGAGTTTAAAGAGAAGATGGAGAATGAATTTCGTTAGATGAGACAAAATTAAATAGGTTGATGTCAAAATTTGAATCAGATGATGAAACCAACGTTCACATGGTGTATAACGATGAAATAGTGACTGAAGTGAATAGAAACCTTGTCAATAAAGTGGAAAATGATTTGTTAAACGAAAAAGCGACGTTACTTCTGTCCAGAGTGGAAATATGGTTAGACAGATTAGAAATGGACAATCCAAAATTAAAGGAGTGGATTACAGATTTGAGAAAATGACTTTGGGTCCAGGAAAACTAAAAACAGTTCTAAATTTGTGTGCCAAGTTGTATAAGATCAATCAATATGAGGAAGTTCTAGAGTTAATGAGAATCTTTGGAAGAGCTTTAAGATACAAGAAAAACTTAGAAGAAATTTTTGTGAAACTGTGTCAACCGATAACGTGAAATTTCAATTTCGTATTAATCCATATTGACAAATCAAAGAGCTAAAAGCGGTAATACAGTACAAATACAATGGGTTTCGAGTGCAAATTAAATTTATAAATCGGCAATTAAGAGATAAGGAGTATTTAGTCGATTGTGGCATCATTTCTGGATTTAAAATGAGGTTAGAATTGTAAATATTATTGATAATTCAAATTCAGGGGTGAAAAGTTAGGATGAAACTATGAATAATTAACAAGACATGCTATACATCGGAGATGCAGATAAAATAAACAAATGTATCAAACCAATCCCAAACATCGACATGGATAAAAGAGCAAAAGAGAAGCTTTTCGAATGTATCCTCCCTTATGTTCCAAAAAGACGAATTATCAAATGAAGCTCAAGGAAATTATACGAAGGTAAGACACGAGTGTCGAGAAACAGACCAGAATACGAAATCGATGATGATAGCGTTAAATATTGGCGAAAAGATTGAATATTGTCAGGAGCACTGGATTGCAAGAGTGTCGAAAATACGGAGAAAAGCAGAGGTTATGGGTGATGAAGGAATCATAATATTAACCTTTCGAGGAGTTGAATTAGACGATGATGAAATTTTGGTCAATTATGGATGTAGCCTAAATTATATAAATAATGTATATGCTACAAGGCAGACAGTTGAAGTAATAAAAGAAAAGGCTATTGTCACTTACTGGCCAAAAACTGAAAAAGACTTAAACAATATTAGTAAAAAATATTAGTAAACAATATTAGTAATCAAGATACTTTCACGAAAATATGTTTACCAAAATCGTTTACCCAAGCAATGCCAACATATCCAGTCGATTGATTACGAGAAATGAAATCGATGGATAGTATTATGCTGCAACGTGAGAAGACAAAACCCTCTAGTGCAGAAATTGAAAGGAGAAACAGACTAGGCATACCCGGTAATTATGTACTAATGACAATATCTAAAAACAGGAACTAACCTAGGATCTCTATACAGATAAATAAAAGAAAAGTTGAAGATCTGCCGGATTCAGGGTCGAGCCACACGATAATATCTGAAAAGACGCTTACTACGAATGAGAGAAAACAAATCAAAACAACAGATGAGATAATCAGGTCATTATCAGAAAATGTATTTATATATAATGGGTGAAATAAGTGTCAAAATTTATATCGGTGAAAGAGTAATATTGCACAATGTGGTGGTTATGAAGAACAGTCCCATACCATGTTTAATAGGCATGGACATATTGGAACAATTAGACTGCATTTCACTTGATTTAAAAACAGGTAACTTAGTGTTAGGAAACACTGGTAAAGTTGTTCATAAAGCTGGAGAGGTATATCTTAATCATGCGTTAACAACTCCATTGCAAAGGGAAGTGGTATATTATGCAAATGTGGTATTCGGCATGCAAATGTATTCGACATGCACTGGTATACATCGATGATATTACCATATTCTCAAATGAATTTTGCGAACATCTTATGGATGTTGAAACAGTGTTCCAACGGTTAAAGAGTGCCGAATTTAAAATAAAACCATCAAAATGTGAATAGTGTTGGGCCAGAACACAAACGGCCTTGTAAATGTTTAAATGAATCGGTAACACACATGCGAATATAACATGCAGATTTAAACTCAAACCTATTAAAACACCAATTAACCCTATCAAAATGCGAGGAAGAAAACAATTAAATATAAAATTACAAACATAAAAATAAATTAAAATAATAACAAAAAGCAACAAGATCCGCACGATATAAATATAAACATAACACGAAAACCCAACAAATTCGACCGAAATTTGATAATTTAACAAAAAAAATAAAAATTTCATGAAAATGAAATTAAAAATCAAAGAATTTGAATTAGAAATAATTCAATAAAAATTTCAAATAAAAATTATCAAATAAAATTGCAAAATAATAAAAATTAAGATTAGAATACACTAGAAAATTCAAAGGTCGAATTTTGTTTTACTAAATCAAAAAGAACACGCAAGGTTAGGTCCAAAAAATTTGTATATATACCGATTCATTTTTACACAATTTTAATCGTTAAATCAGTTTTTTGAAACTCAAAAATCGTTTTATACTCTTTAGAAATCTATGTAAGTGAGAGTTTTATTTGAAGGCTCTCGCCACGTCGCATCCTCGCAACCTCGATAGAGCTCTGCTTGGGTGTCGGCGTGGGGAGAGTGATGTTTTTATGATATTTTGTATATGTTTGGATCGGTAATTTTTTATATTATTTTAATAAATTATTCATAATATATAAATTGTTTTCTTATTGTCGAAATTTTTCCGGCCCACAGCCAAAGACACATCACAAGTTATTAAAATCAAATATATTATTCGAATTCGTGTAAGTGGGTGGAATATCGCCAATGATTCGTGCCCGTGAAGACTCCGGCGTCTCTTTTTTACGCAAATAATATTCATTAGTGAAAACCCTCGTTCGTCCTCTGCTGAACTTACAACAATAGTATTAATTTTATTTTTAGCTTTTTGAATTGTATGTATTACGGAGTTTTTCCTATCAATTATGTTTTGTACATAATCTCTGAAATCGTTTATGGGAATTTTGTACCTAACTATTTCATTCAAATTTCTCAATTTTTCCTCTCGATAAATCCAAGGGCATGTAACTATTTCCAAATTCCAATCACTTCCTTCTAGTAAATTAAATAATTCAGGTATATCGCTTTTTTTCTCATTTTCTTTCATTCTTATATGTCCACAATTTAACATTCGAGAATTCATTTTGTCAATTATTGTTTCAATAAGTTTTTTTCGTGGGTGACTTTCAAATTCTTTATTTTCTATAAAAGGAATATCTGCAAATGCAGGTATGATGACATTTCTTCAACTTTTTTTCAAATATTCCTAAATTTTCTTTCATTTGTATCATAACATTTACAGTTCTATTTACTATTTTGGCTACCTTTTGAAGAGAAACAAACCTGGCTTTCAACCCTATTGATAAATAAGAAATTTCTTGAAGAATATGAATCATAAGCCCTAAATACTTTAAAAAAAATTGATTTTCAAGTCGGTTTAGCATACCAAGATATTTTGAATCTACGGTAAAATATTTTTAAAGTGGTACATAAGCACGCCAAACAGCCATAACAGATATCAAGCTACATGCTGCCCATTTTGGACCTAAAACACGTCCTATTTTGATTATTTCAATTCCCAAATCGATTGATATATTTTTTAAAAGTAACTAATTTTTATTTGATTGATGAAAAATAACATAAATTTTATCGATAAATGATTTAAAATGATTCACTTGGTTTATTTCATATATTGCATCATTCAAAACAAGCTGAAGGAGATGGTTTAAGCAATGCCAAACTATTATATAAGGGAATTCTTTTACTAATCTTGTAGCAACACGTGACTTTTGACCAAGCATTGTACTTGCACTGTCAGAACAAAAACCAATCAAATTTTCTTTCAAAAATTTCATGAAAAAGCCATTTATTATTAAAGTTTGCAGCAGGATATTAAAAATATGCTGAGCGGTTTGGGATTCTAAATGAACTAAATCCAAAAAAGGTAGGGTTTTCTAGCTTAATTTAAAACTTCACAAAAATGACTAGGACAGATTTACTTGATATTGTTGAGGCTTCATCAATGATTAAGCAGATTTTTGAATTGGATGAATTATTTTTTCAACAATTCTTTTCTTCATTTGCTTTGTTATATGTTCTGCAATTCTAATTGCAGTAAATCTAAAATGTAGCGAAATTCTAATATCTAGCCCATTTTTCAACTGAAGTTCAACTTCTGCTTTCATATCTGAAAGTGGCCTATTTCTTTTTATTAAGCTGTAAACAATATTGAAAATTTTATTGATATTAGTCATAGTTTTGTCATTCATTGAATCGATGACTGGTTAGTTCATTTCTTTTTTTAGTTCAAGCATTTTTAAAACCAATAAATGTGTTTTTGATTGGAAAGGTTCAGACATTTCTTTCATTAATAAAGCCTGTTGAATAGATTTTGTTGTTCCCGATGGTTGAACTTCAAAATTTCGCCATACTTGCGATATGTGAATGTTCTATTCTGTACAAATACCCAAATTATCGAACGAGGAGCATTTTATACATCCAAATCTTTTATTTTTGACGTCCAAACCATCGGATTTATCCTGAAATAGCTTTGATTGATCACCATTCCAGCCATCTGGAAAAATATATACAGCGGATTTATCTTTTTTGGGATTGGCTGATAGAATTGTAGAGCAAGATTCTGTTGGTTATTCCTGGCATACAAAATTTGAAATATTTTCCTCTTCTTCATTGTTTTTTACTATTTTATTAAAATAATTACAAATATTACTGTTGGGCCAGAACAAAGTTTTGTTTAAATGAATTGGAAACAACACGCAAACATAACACATAAATTTAAAATCAGACCCTTAAAACATCAAATAACCACCTCAAAATATGAGAAAGAAATAATTAAAATATAAAATCAAAAAAATCAAAATAAATTAAAATAATAACAGGATGCACCAAGATCAGCACGAAATAAACATAGAAATAACAAGAAAACACAGAAATTTGACCGAAAATTGACAATTTATATAAAAGAACAAGAGTTAATGAAAAGTGGAAGTAAAATTAAATAATTTTAATTGGAAATAATTCAATTAAAAATAAAAGAAATGAATTGTCAAATTAAATCAAGAAATAATAAAAATAATAATTAGATTAGACAAATAACTTCAAGGTCAAATTTTGTTTTATTGCATTAAATTTTACAAGCAAGGTTAGGGTCACAGAACAGGTATATATACCAATTCATTTTCACAGAATTTTAACTCAAAAACTCAATAAAACCAAGTTTAACTTGTTTTTAAGCCAAACTCAATTTAGCCGAAGATTTCAAAGCTTTTCCATACACCGTGCAAGCAAATTAAATGTAAGCACTACTTGGCGCTTGTATGAGAGAATGTTATTTGTACTATGTATACCAATGATGATGCTAATTGTGTTATGCCAATGATGTTATGCCAATTATAATGTGCAAATTTTGTTATGCCAGAATAGATGCTTCAAAGAATAACGTATTTTTGTCGAAATTTTTCCGGCCCACAGCCGAAACAGCACCACGAGTTAGTAAAATCACACACCTCAATCGAGCTGTGTAAGTGCGGTTCATCCGCCAATAACTCGTACCCGTGAAGGTTCCGGCGTGGGTAACACAGGAACCCAACCGTCAATATTATCTGTTATAGGGGAATTCGGGAGATAAGGGGGTGATCTTTCGGCTACCCCTTAGTCACCCATTTCCTATAAAATCAACCTTAAATTATCATCTCATATCGGCTTAAAATCATAGACACCGAGTAGTCCAGTGGACACTCATAATATTCTAATATCGACACAAATAACCCTAAGATCAAATAAAGGAAGGGAGTATGGAAAGTGTCGTAAATTGTTGCTATGTCATAAAATAAACGAAATGGAATTTAAAATGCCAAATTAACTTTTATAAAAATAACAACGTACATAGTTTCAATGTTATTAAATCCGAAATGTTATTGGCGTTAGGAGAACTATCAAGTATAGATAAAATGAATAAATTGAGGTGCCAATTCAAGACGTTACGTAGGCTAACGAATATAGTATTAGGACCAGAACAAACGCATAACGAAGGATACGGGTAAATACCAGATGATTAAAGGTATTGAGAGTACTAAATACAGTAAAAATAAACGTGAATTATAAGTGATTTTAAATTGAAAATTTAAATACGAGGATGATAATATTTTTTTAATCTCTTGAAAACCACACAACCCAAAATATAAAACTCATGGTGAATCTCCGAAACTATTAAGATGAAACATTTAGAGTCAAAATGCAATAACTTGACGATAATGTAAACCGATAAATGAGTAGTTATCCATAAAAAATTATAATTATTAAAGCATAATCCAGAAAAAAGCTGCGTGATAAATATTATAAATTTTAAGATAAAGTCAAAGCACCAGCCAAATAAATTGCGAACAATTAATAAAAAGACGTAGGACTACATATCATTCGTTTTTTAGATTAAATGAAATTAGTGATGTTGAATAATATAAAATTGGGTAAGATAAATAACGCAAACAGCTTAGATTGGAACATCCCGTTCGTAATAAGTAAATCACAATCAGACACTACCAATAGCAAAACCGAGCTATGATAGATAATACAACATACGGAATTGATTCCAAACATTCATAATAATAAATTTGAACCAACGAATCATCACGTTAATATTACTCAACACATCGTTGAAATCATAGAATTGAATTGACCAGCCATTTGATTTGTGAATAAACATTTGAGACTTAATTGATGAACATTTGAAGACGACAATAGCCGAAATACGGAGCACGAACAATTGTGAAATTGTTGAGAGAAAATATAGACTGCAGAATAGATAAATAATGCTAAAGTAGCAAAGCTAAAATACTTACCACACCATTCCGATCGTAAACTTATGATGAATCAATAAAATGGAATAAATAAATCTACGAGATAGAATAAATAAATTCCCACATGAAATCAAGCAATGATATGAAAACGTCAACAATCAACGACATAGAGACTAGTGAGAGAAGAAGATCAATGATGACGCAAATAGATTGTTGTGCTCTAAACCTGATTCAATTCATTAAAAACTCCTATAATAAAATGAAAAAATCAATAAAGTTATAATATAGGGACATACATACTTACCCGTGTCTGCATGTAATTTGTTCAATTGAATAAAAACTTATAATATAGAAAGGAAGGAATTAGAAGAAATTTTTTTTTAACATAAAAACATAATACATGGTAAATAATGCATGCAAACTTTCAAAATGTAGAAATGTTCAATTCATTAAAAACTCTATATAAAACAAGCTAAGCTCCGGGAATTTAACCAAATTCATTGAGATAATACTACCTAGTAGTGATACAATATATCCGATAAGATCTGAGAAAGATAGGTGAATCGTATCCTCGGTACCATGTTGCAGAAAAGAATCTATATAATTTTGTGACATTTATTAAATAAATTCAAATTTTAATCATTAAAAGATTTTCTTGTTTGTTCCATAAAAATTGTTCGTTAATACTTCTACAACAATAACCTAAAAACTTAAGATAATTATAGTTTCATTTATGAATCGTGTAACCATTATCGAGGAAACGAAAGAATATACTTACTGATTGCTCACATGTATAGAAGGGCTAAATCCATACGACCCAATAGTGTTCTGCATTGAGGAACCCATATATACTCTATAGGCATCCACATTTCTGAACGACCAGTTTTATGATTGCACATGCACAGCTTCGAGGAATATAAGACCGTAAATACCGGATTAGATTATTCTACCCCATGAGGACCACAAAGCGACACAACCTATATAAATTAGATTCATTACCATGAACTCATATCATACATTTTATGCCATAGATGAATCTTGGATTGATGCTTCTCGAATTACCGTGCGCTTCCCAGCACGATCTGCAGCAAGATGCAGACAAGCCATGTGAGACGCAGGGTTTTCAATTTCACATGTGAGGGAGTCCAGAAGAGGCTGCCTGAACAACTATGATGATGCGGACCTCCCTTTTATCGCCATCAAGAGAGAGCCAGGCTGGAACCCAGCTCGAGAAAGCCGAAGCCGTGCTGAATATATTCTGGCTCGCCTCAAAAAACGGCAGAAACAGACAAATTGACAGGTGGAAATGGCTAGACGCTACCTGGCCAGAGTGAATTCCGACATTGCCGCAGGAAGGATCCCGAACACGTACGGGTATGCCCCATCATATGACACTAGAAGACCTGTCTACACCCATGAATGTGGTCATCCTGAGGAAGTTACTTCCTAAGGAGATGAGAATCGACGACAGAAGCCCGATAGAGAACCAAGATCATCCGTATGCTCGAGAACGACCAAGACAAAGTCCAAATCCATGCTACCGAAATCCTAAGTGGTATCAAAGTGCGATAAAAAATAAATATTGAATTTTACATTTCCTTCTTTCACTTATAAATTATTTAATTTTCCGAGTTTGAGATAATAAAGATAAGAAGCTAAAGTAATTACCATAGTACGGCTAGACAGGTGCCTGATAGGTTTTTCTTTCAGCAGTTGAATATCAGATCTTTATAATAATCTAAAGTCGACATATATAGGAAAATTCTACAGAAAAAATTGTGCCATGTAATAATTATTCTTGTCTCATTGTAGATATGGACCCATATAAAACATTGAAAAAGAACTGGTGAAATCGCTCAGGGAAAACGCGGAGTTACATCGGCAATTACTCCAGATAACGAGGGAAATCCAAAAGATTAAAGCGACGTGGGTAGAACCCGCAAAAGTGAAGACATTGTACCAAAAATTGGCCACTGCACAGCGTGGATGGGCCGAAGAAAAACAGCTCTGCCAAACACTGAAAATACAAATCCGCAGCTTGGAAGTGGCGTTATCGGCTTGTCAAGAGGGTAATGCCGTAACATATCCACTCGTATTTGCGCCGGCTCAGTTGGCATATAGAAAGGCCACTGACGCCACCAAGCCAGTGGCGAAACCTTCACAACCACGTCCAGGTAAAACGGAACGCGCACTATAAAACTTCTACGGCGAACTGAATTGTTGGTGTATCAATAAATAAACATTTGTGTTATTTCATTGTCTCTTTATTTTCGTTTCATTAATTTGTCGTGTTGAAAATAAAACCGTTTAACCGGAGTTATGAACTAGTGTTCGGGAAGAAGTAATTTAAGAAAGTGTTAATTTATGTCAAAGGGACCGAAAGTAAGAAAATCGCACACAGACCTCCTATCGGTAGTGCGTTGAACCCATCATGAGATCGGGCCTTAGCAGTTCTTTCGTAGCGCTCACCTTTGGCGATCTCATAACCAGTGGTTACAGTACCAATGTTGCTTAGCAATGCATTACCATTGGAGGGCAGAAAATGTTATATGTAAGGGGTCAAGGTTAAACACCACAAACCCCACATCACTATTGTGTTTCATCAAATATTATTTTCTCAATGATTGGGCTACAAAATATTTAGATATAAACTGGAAAACATAAGTGTACTCACAATATTATTATAACTGGAAATCGTATATCGAACCGGTGCGAACCGGATACAGCTCATCACTGTATATATATATATATATATATATATATATATATATATATATATATATACTTGCTAACAATTATAGAATACATGATTTCTATCATAAAGGATACTAGCAATTAGATAATAAATCGCAGTTTTCATGTTTATGAACACCCAAAAAAAATTTATATTCCAAAAGTTGAAAGGTCATCAAATATTTTATTAAAATTTAATAAATTGGTAAATAATGGAATCTTTGCATTTACTATGTTAATAACTATTTAACGTTTTACGAATATAATTTTCTAGAATTATTGGTTGAAATATGAGCAGGATTAGTTTTTGAAAATGAATAATTCTAATATTATAATTATAGTGACATATAGAGTTGTTGTTTGAGATCTCTACGATTGAAAATTCTCTTAACCATAAGTCCAAGAAATCTTTTCTGGCAATATTTGAAAACCTTGTTCATCACATACCTAAGAAATATTAAAATTACTATATGAAAGTAAGGCCAATCTGACAAGTGGAGGACTTTTGGGAGTAGGGTTGTTATATATTCAAATACTTTCGCAGTGTAGTTTTCTAAAATTAAAAATTAAATAAACATCAAAAATAATTATAACTGACGAGAATTTCAATTAGTCCTTTTATGTTTCACAATAGTAAAATCGACAAAATTCAAACAATCCAAGAAAGATTACATTATCCCGACTTGGAAATAATAATTGAGAAAATTCCTAGTAGCTTTATATACCAATATTTTTTGAGACATTCATTAATCAAAATGATTAATAAACACCGTGTTTTTCATCACAATGGCAACGAAACTAGTGATGTCATCTGTTGCAGTAGACTTGTCTAGTTGAAGTCTAAGGGAGATCATAGTGAGAACAGATTTATCAGAATGTGTTCATAAAGGGTCAAAGGCAAGGAAATGTATAAAACAAGAAATCGTTAATTAATTAATTAAAGAAAGAAAACCCGAGTTAAGTAAACAAAGAAAGGTAAACAAAGTAGAATTTGGAAAAACATTATCATGACAGCATGAATAATGGGGAAACGAAAAAAGATTATTACAAGAGAGACGCACGGTGAGGCAATTAATTATTTCCATTGACGGAGAAAAGATGAAAAAGGCCGCGAGACAGATTGTTAAATGAGACGATTTAGTTGAAACGCCAATTATTATGGTGATTAATTTGACTATCTAAAGGAGCTTCAACTCAGAAGCAATCGGTATTTTGCCTCAGGTAGGGACACGAAGAAACTGAGAGTAGGATTTGAAGGATTAAATCAGTTATTAGATTTGGAGCAATAGAAGAGTTGAAGGATCTTATTAGGCCAAATACTAATTGAATTGTGGATTAATAGTTCGAAGGTGATTATTGTTATAAAGTGCATAGAACCGAATAAGCACAGCGGAATATACCAGACAGTCAGAACAAGCAGTCTAATTGGATTAATTGAATTTTGTGACTGAGTAGTAAAGTTTCGAATATAAATATACGTTGGGTATTGTTTGATTTTTATAGAACACGTGAGGTCAGTGACACCGACTCTTATTATTTTTATTATTATCATTTAATTAAAAACTCAGCATATATAGATATGTTTTTATTGATATCAGTCAATTTTTCCTTGTACAGCAGTGCAAAATCATTTTTCTTTATGAAAATTACTAGTTGTAGAGAATCATTATTTTCTTTGGGAAAATTTTTACTGGTGAAGAACTGCTCTTTATGTAGCCACATTTGTGGAGTCAACAATTTTATTCGAGACATTGTTCATTTATCGCACATCGCACTCCGGATAATTTACTTCAAGTAAAGGTTGCGATGGTGTATGAGTGATGTTATGCTATGTGTTGGGCCAGAACACAAACGGCCTTGAAAAATGTTTAAATGGATCGGTAACACACATGCAAACATAACAAGCAAATTTAAAATAAACCTATTAAAACATCAATTAAACCCTACCAAATATGAGAAAAAAGAGAATTAAATATAAAATGATAAACATAAAAATAAATTAAAATAATAACAAAACGCAACAAGATCCGCACGATACAAATACAAATATAACATGAAAACCAAACAAATTCGACCGAAATTTGATAAATTAATAAAAGTTCATGAAAATGAAATTTAAATCAAAGAATTTGAATTAGAAATAATTCAATAAAAATTCTAAAATAAAAAATTATTAAAATAAATCAAAAAATAATAAAAATAAAGAATAGAATACACTAGAAAATAACAAGGTCGAATTTTGTTTTACTACATCAAAATTAACATGCGAGGTTAGGGACAGAAAATAGGTATAAATACCGATTCATTTTCACATAAAATTTAACCGTTTTTCTAACCAAAAACCATTTTTTGAACTAAAATTTTGTGAATTGTGTTTGAAAATCTATCGTGAAGCCTTTTATTTTTAGGTGAGAAGTAGTTTTATTTGGAACTCTCTCTCCACGTCACATCCTCGCAACCTCGATAGAGCTCTGCTTGGATGTCGGCGTGGGGGGAGATGCATTTTTTATGAATTTTATTTATGGAATGGATTGTATGGTAACTTTATGTTTTACTTGTTATATGCATTAATACATATTTATAATATTTTAAAAATTGTCTTATACATTTAATAAAATTAATCTGTCGAAATTTTTCCGGCCCACAGCCAAAACACATCGCAAGTTAGTAAAATATATACAGTTCAGATTTGTGTAAGTGCGTGGAATATCGCCAATGATCTGTGCCCGTGAAGACCCAGTGTGCGGAACGCATGAGTTGGAACGTCAATATTATCCCGTATAGAAGAAACGAGAAATAAGGAAGAAGTCTTTTAGCTGCTTCCTCGTTTCTAATTTCTGTAAATTCGACCTAAATTATTCTACACACGGCTCAAAATTATCACATCGAGTAGTCCAGTGGGCACTCATTAAATATAATATAAACACAATATGCGCGTAAGGCTTATTAAAGGGAAATGGTACGGGGAATAAATTAATACGAAATCGTTGTTATGAAATAAAATAAAATCGTTGATAATAAGTTAATATGAAATCGTTGATAAATTAAATTCATTAATCTGAGATGGAATAAATTGATAAATTCGATAGAACCCCAAATTTGTAGATTTATAACCAGTATTAAATAAATAGTTCAAACCCCTAGTAGCGTAAAACATTATTTTTCTCATAAATTGCTAATTAATATGGACTTAAAAAGGGAATCATAAATTAATTAAATAATTGAGGGAAAAACCCGATTAATACCTAATTATAATAATTGAACCCAACGCACCCAATAATTTCAGTACAATAACCTAGCTCCAAGTCAAAGTACATTCCCCAGTATGACGAGTAAACGCATTTTTCCTGAATAATCTCATAGGATAATGGAATTTGATTAAACATAATTGTAGAAATAAAATGAACATCATTGGGTTCAGTTAAGTCGAGAAAAGCAATAAAACAAAAACTCGTCGAGCAGATCAATTTATTCCATCAAATGTATCAAATAATCATTCCAAAATTCGCGTAAGATAAACTTCCGAACTCCTATAATCGCAATAAATTAGGCGAAAATAAATTAATTAAAATACTAACCATTTACAGAACAGATAGCACTGATACCACTAAGTAAAATAAATTCCATTGACCTGAATGACATAAATGCAAATTGTTTTCTAAAAACCACTCTCGGCAGGTCAAACGGAGACATACAACATCGTCTAAAAGGAATTGTTAACGTTAAGAAAATTGATCGATAGAACAAAGAACTTACCCGATCATGTAAACGTGAATAAAATTTCGAATTATCGACAATCGCCGAAAATCAATAATTACCAAACTGTGAATAGTCGATCATTGACCATTTAATTCCACAATAATCATATTTACTGATTCCGACATTTCCGGCAGGATATACAACCCGTCTACGAATAATACAAATAACATCAACAATTATAACGCGACAATCGATTGACAACTACTAATCTAAACATTTCCAGCATCCTGAGAATTCTCTGAGATAAATCGATTGGAAATTTATGGAATTTTCGCTAGCTTCGAACGAGGTAACGACAAAATCGAGAATGCCATCGAGAGGAGAAGGGTCAGGGGAATTGGCCCCTGCATCTACTGGTAAATTATTTTGAATTTTATTCATTCATGTCATTTATTTCCTTATCATAATATTATTAAATAGTTTTGATTGTAATGTATAAATATCCTTAAATGATTTTACTTATGATTAATATTGTTGAATAGTTTTGATTATAAGGTATAAATACCCTTAGATGATTTTACTTATGATTAATGTTGTTGAATAGCTTTGATTATAATGTATAAATATCCTTAAATGATTTTACTTATAATGAGTATTAATATTATTAAATGGTTTTGATTATAATACATAGGCATCACTAAATGATTTTATTTATAATGTATAATATTAATATTATTAAACCGTTTTGGTATAACCCTAATATAATTGAATAAGTTTATACATGATGTATAATATTAATATCATTAAATGGTTATATAAGTTACAATAAGTGGCCTATTTCACGTAATTAGTTAACTCACCGAAACAACGGATGGTACATAACAAAACAATGCCCCTTAGCCGCAAACACATTTTCGAGCCGTTAGCAGGGTAGGAAGCTGGGAACTACCGACCCCACGTCTAAACTAATATTCGAACCTATTTGACCCTCATAGTATCCCCAGTTTTTGAGATGATGACAGTAAAAGACGATTTAGAAAATACCGTAGTGCAATGAAGTTTCTTGGAAGTAATAATTGGCGGACCAATATTTGATAACAGAGTACAGTAATGGAGTAATAAACATGACGATTTACAACGGTGTTCTCATAGGCGGATACCCCGTTGATGATATTTACTTTCAGCTATAAACTCCACCATTTCTCTCGCAGATCGCTGGAGATGGGCTTGGGCCCAACACCGGCAAGAAAGATGTCCCGATTTCCTTCCGTCGAAATTCCTCGACCGGGATAATCTGGGAATAGGGATGTCCACCCAATGGACCCCGGCAGAAGAAATTTATCAGCAGGCCCGGCAGCAATTGGAGAACCTGGTGTCACAACAACACGATATGAATTCGCAGGTGACCCGAGCTCGCCAGCATCTGGCGAATGTAGAGGAGGATTTGCTGGCGAGTCGGATCGCTGACTCCTACTGGCACCCCCACCAGATCTCCCCGGACCAGATCCCACCAAACAATGCGGCCCGGACCCGCAACACTAAAAGACCAACAATGGCAATCTCAGGCTACACACCCAAAGAGTGGGTGGCGAGCCGATTCCCCTAAAGAAGATCCATTCTTTTTCTTGATTTGTGATGATTCGATTTCATTTTACTATTTGTTTATAAATAATTAAAAATTAAATTGGTAACTTGTGATTTTTTGTGTTATTCGTTTATCAATATTTAAGATAAAAGTTTGTAAATTGTCGTTAGTTGTTTTCTACCCGACGAGAAAATTTTTTTTTCTTATTATACGAATTTTGTTTAAAGTAACGCTAATATGGCGCGATCACACCTTATCATGAGTTACCATGCTTAACTTTATTTGTATTAGCCATGGAACCTACTCAATTATTGCAACAGGAACTATCCCTAGCCCAGCAGAACAACCAATCGCTCTACGGACAAATCATCCAACTCACCAAGGAGGTGCAGCAAGTAAAATCTACCTTGGTGGACCCAGCTAGACTAAAGTCCATCTACCAACGTCTAACAGCTGCTCAAAGAGGCTGGGCAGAAGAGCGTCGGTTGAACCAGAGTCTCCGGACCCAAGTCCGAGGGCTGGAAGTCGCCCTGGCTGCAAGCCGGGAAGGGCAAGCAGTGACTTACCCGCTTATCTTTGCCCCATCCCAGTTGCCCTACCAGAATCAGATCCACAATTCCACGCCGGCCAAAAGTTCTCCAACCGTCCCATCCAGCAGTCACCGACCGGGACGCAAAGAACGTGCCCGCCGCAGAGCCGCACAGCTACTGGATAAAGCGATTTGAATGACTGATCTGACAATTTAATTATTATTTTCTTTTATAAATAGAAATCGTAATTGTGCTTAAATCCTAAATAGTATGTCCCGACATTATTATAAATGGAATGGTCGTCGGAAAGTCGTGAATACTCTTATTGGGTCGTCAAAAACAGTGTTCCTCTTCTACTGGTCAGCATGGATTTCGAATTTTTACGCAAGGGACCGAATAAAGCGAGCATAGGTCTTCTAACGACAGCTCGTTGAACCCGAGGGTTGTCCGAGCAATTACAGTATTAGTAATGATGCTCACTTTTTGCGGACAATCCACCCACTCGAACACATTTCCAACGTTGCCTATCAAACGGGTGCCGAGTGATAGTCGAAAGAATATTTGTATGGCGTTACCGGGGCAACAATAAGGTGGTTTAAACAAAATGGCCAAAATCCAGTAACCCACCATATGTATGTTTAACAGCTGCACAGTCAGTTTTTATAAATGAGCCGGGAAATTCAATAAGTAAACCAGCACGCGCCAAGCAGATTTGCCAAAAGTTGACTGAAGCCCAGCGGGTTTAAAGAGAAGAGAAACAGTTTGTGCAAGCTCAGCTCACACAAATCCGTAGCTTGGAGACGGCTCTCGCGCAAGTCAGGAGGGTAATGCAGTTACCTACCCCTTAGTGTTCGTTTCTACACATGTGGCGTACAGAGAGCGGTAGGGACCTGTTAAAGTAGCAAAACAAGCCATCCACATTCCAAATCGGGAAAATCAGAACGAATGTGAAGACGCATGAAATGAACAGAAAATTCATGAAAGTGTTGGGCCAGAACACAAACGGCCTTGTAAATGTTTAAATGAATCGGTAACACACGCAAATATAACACGCAGATTTAAACTCAAGCCTATTAAAACACCAATTAAACCCACCAAAATATGAGAGGAAAAACAATAAAATATAAAATAATAAACATAAAAATAAATTAAAATAATAACAAAAAGCAACAAGATCCGCACGATATAAATATAAACATAACACGAAAACCTAACAAATTCGACCGAAATTTGATAATTTAACAAAAATGTGAAATTTCATTAAAATGAAATAAAAATCAAAGAATTTGAATTAGAAATAATTCAATAAAAATTTCAAAAGAAAATTATCAAATAAAATTGCAAAATAATAAAAATTAAGATTAGAATGCACTAGAAAATTCAAAGGTCGAATTTTGTTTTACTAAATCAAAAAGAACACGCAAGGTTAGGGCCAAAAATAGATATATATACCGATTCATTTTCACATAATTCTTAATCGTTTTTGAAAATCACTGAATCAGTTTTTTGAAAATCTATGTAAGTCAGAGTTTTATTTGGAAGCTCTCTCCACGTCGCATCCTCGCAACCTTGATAGAGCTCTTCTTGGTTGTCAGCGTGGGGAGAGTGATATTTTTATGATATTTTATGGATGCTTGGATTGGTAAATTTTTATTATTATTTCAATAAATTATTCTTAATACATAAAGTGTTTTTATTATTGTCGAAATTTTTCCGGCCCACAGCCAAAGACACATCACAAGTTATTAAAATCAAATATATTATTCGAATTCGTGTAAGTGCGTGGAATATCGCCAATGATTCGTGCCCGTGAAGGTCCGGCGTGCGGAACGCAGGAGCTGGAACGTCAATATTATCCCGTATAGAAGAAAGGAGAAATAAGGAAGCGGTCTTTTGGCTACTTCCTCGTCTCTCGATTTATTTAAATTCGACCTAAATTATTCTACACACGTCTCAAAATCATCACACGAGGAGTCCAGTGGGCACTCATTAATTATAATATGAACACAGTGCGCTTAAGGTCAATTAAAGGAAGGTAACGGGGAACTATAAAATGAAATCTTTGTTATAACTCTTATCAACTATTACTATAAATTCAACATAGTCACGAATTTTAAACGATGGATAATAATTTAAAATGATCATAAATATTAGACGGTTATCATAGGCATATAAATAATAACTTCAAGTAAGGTTACAAATTCAAATAAAGTCGTAGGTTCAAAATAGTCGTTATAAACTTGATTTAATCCTGGACGAAAATGATTAGGGTATTCATTATAAATTCTCATTGCTATGGCTAACCTAGATAGTCGATAACTCATTTAAATATAAAAGAACAGGAGTAGTTAGAGATTTCAAATCCCGTAATGAGAATCAACATTACTACCCAAGTGAAGGTAGATTAAGCAAAATAGTCACGGCTAACACAAGATTTAGTACGATAATGTAATTACTATAAAACCACGGAAGCAGGAATATTAAATCGAACCAGAGCTCAATTATAATAAGCTACATATGTCTCAACCTCATGTTTAGGAATATAATAAGACCCACCCAAATTTATGAACTTAAACCGGGATTAGGAAAGTTAATAAACCGAGACCCCACTAATGTCATAAATAAAGTCAGGCGTAACGTTATATTACGAAGTAGTAGAATCCGAGCAAAATGCAATAAAATGAATATTGAAATTTTAGCCAACCCAATGTTTTTTAAAATTCCCAAATTACAAATATTGTTGTCCAAATACAGCCATAGGTCCGTATAGAGTCCACCATTCACCATAATTCATCCATTAAAGAATTAAAAACTAATAATACTTCCGCAAAAATTTTATTGAAAAATAACACCGAAACAAGTCGAGAATTCGCACCCGTGAGGATTCCATGCCCAGATCCAGGAGATAAATCTATAATGTATTTTGCAAAAATAATGAATCAATAGCACCAAATTACCATAAGGCGAATCGGCTTTGTCTTCATTCTTCCCATTTGTGTTCTAAAATCCAACAAGATCTTCTTCTCGATGTCATTATATAGCTAGAGGCCTACATGCCCAAAAGACGATAAGATCTCACGACAATAAACCCAACTCCATACTTCCCGCCTCAAGACTCGTCTAAGTTATAATTATTTGGCTACTAGACACAAATTAAACCAAAATACACAGATGCCGGAATCTGCACTAGCGATTTTTACACGATAGTTTCCCATGTAGAATAAACGTGGATTTCAGTAACATTCGAATCTAACCTACCACCTAAAATACCAACGATTAAGCCGATCATAAATAACAAACTAAAACTACCACTGGGTACAATGAGTCCACAAAAGTTTGCGGATAGTAAAGAATAATTTTCTTCCCCAACGTTGCTTGAAAAATTAAGTCCCTGTAAGAATAAAAAGATTTTGAAAATTATAGAATTTAATCCGCAAATAATACTTAAAGCCTAATTAGAACGAATTGTCAACAAGCCTGAAATTATAGAAGTAATTAAAGAAAATAGAATCAGAAAAATTATAGACTTACTAAATACATCTGCTATGACGTAATCTCTGTATGGATCGATAACCTCTCATGCTTGACATTCATGTTAAGATATATCGATAATGTTGTTTATTCGTGTGCATGCACAGACTACAAATCCGATACAGATAGGGGTAGACGAAATTTTCCTGCCCTGCGCATACAAACCGGTATAAGAATTACCGATCGATCCATACTAATAGAAAATTTTAGAATCTTAAAAAATGAGTAGCCACCAGAACCCACTTAATGAGGATATGATAGATCGAATCCCAGACGATGACGTGATCCCGAACCCAAGGTCCCGCCCGACAAGTAAAAATTATTTTTTATTCTCATAATTTATTATTAATGATTCCGAGCCCTAACTAAGGGTACCGCAGCACAGACCCCGTCATGATCCCAGTGAATAGCATTACAAGCCAATCTTTGACAATAAGTCGAATTATCCTGATTTAGTCGATGAAGTTTTTCTTTTCAATTCAATTTTAGTACTTAGGTAACTAATCAAGCAATAAAAATTGTTGGCCGGAAAACGTGTTCACACATATAAGGAATGACTACAAATCGTTACGTAATTTTGTATGAATATTTATTACCAGGTTTCATAGATTACCAGCAACAGAGACAAATATTATGGGCAACAAATTAAGTTAAAAGTCATACTTGCATTTTAACTTTTGTATTTTAATGTTATTGGTATTCTTATTTAATTAAAGATTTCAGTTCTTTCATGCTTCAGTTTAAAATCGGTAAGATTTATAAAATTTGTTCTATTTAAATAACAATCATTAAAATCTCTAAATGTCTTAATTCACAAATAAATTTCCTAAATCGGTCAATGTGATTGTAGTAGCTTTTTATCCATTCGATGACTTCAACCAATCTTTATGAACAAATTCTGGATATGTAAAAATATTTAACAATAAAATTATTATTTTCGTTTTGACGCTTCCTCTCTACGTTACCCATAATTTTCGGAAATCTTTCATTATTTTCCAAATGTCAAAAAGCAAAAGAAAATGGAAAATTTATTAAATTATAATCTACATACATTTCTCCCTTTACCTTCTCGGACCAATGGAAGAGTTAAAAATGACAAGGCCCTTAAAATATCCTGAAATTGCAAATTTTGTTATTAAAAATGCCCGTAACCAATGACTCCCGTCCATTATTTTGTTTTTTTGTCTCTTTATGGGTATATTTTATTATAGGGTTGTTGAGTGTAGTGAATGTGTATTCGTACTTTATTTTTTCTCTCTTCAATAATAAATTTATTCAACTCAGGTAGTTATTCATAACTATGTGGTCATTTGAAATAGATGCATATACCCTTTAATATAGAAACGAATTATTTCGTATACTAGACATTAATCGATGGGCAAATTGCTGATAACTTGTGAAAGTCGGATGATGTTTTCTCATTTAACAAAAACTAGAGGGTAGAATTCCAAATGTATCTCGATTAAATAAATAGTTTCAAATATAAATTTTCGGTCATCTAAAAAATTCAAATCCCAAGCTGACTAAAGAATAGCTGAAAATAGAGATCTAATATGAAATATATTTGGAAGTCGACGCTATAATTAGAGTCACAAAATACGAAGGTATTTATATAACGATTAGACCCCCGTTCAATAAAGTTCACAGAAACCAAATTATCGAGAAGTTAGGGAGGGGCTTGAATTTTCCTCGAGTAACGGCAAATTTCGTCACCTCAGATGCAAAAAATTCTAATGAGTTAGCTGATTTAAACAAAAATTCGTATAAGTCTTTTATACAGATAATCCATTACATTTATTAATTTGAAAGAAAGTTTTTTTTCGGACATCTGCACGCGATTAACATTTCAATCAATTTCATCATAGCCTAAACCAGATCAATTTACAAATCACAGTATTAATTTAGATATGTCTTATAAATTAGATTATAAGTAGATAAACCCGTCGGATGAACTATCAACCCGTAGCTTCAAGCTGTGCTATAAGATAACCTTAAGTATGAATACCCTGTGACCAACCTCGATCTTAGGACAACGTCTTAATTACCTTGATAAAATGTGAATTACTTTGATAAAAATGTGACGAATTTATGTATGTGATCAAATTATAGATGTATCAGAACCTTTCGTGTTCGTGTCCCGGCACATTGCCGACCAAATAGGGCGAGCGAGAGGTGACGAGGAGCCCCGACCAAGAGGACCCCAACAGACAATCTGGCAGTTACTGGGAATAAACGAGAAACCGTCGATGCCGAACGAACAAATAACCGGTCAGAATCCGGCTCAGGAAATTCGGGATCATGCCCGTTGCCTCCTCACACGCCTTGATGAACATCAACGGCAGGTCGATTTACAGGTGGTCAGGGCCAGACAATACCTGGCCAATGTAGAAGACGACATCGCGGCCGGAAGGATCGCGGATCTCTATAACGACCCGTCGCCGCCCAGCTCCAGACCTGTACGTAATACGAGACGGCCCGTCTTCGTATACCCTGGCTACTCAGCTGAGAAAGGGGTGAAAAAGTTCTTCGAAGAGCCCTGACCTCGCTGATCTATGGATTACAGACCTACTAGTTTTGTTATAAACGCACTAGAAGGTACCATTCGACATGTAGCCACCTGTGTAGGGTCTAAAACATCACTGTCAGATTCCCTCTTAGATTACGATGAACTCCAACGAATAAAATCTACGACATACAAAGGACACAATAATCTAAAGGAGCAAAAATCTTCTAACGACAGCTCGTTGGACCCAGAGGCCGTCCGAGCAATTACAGCATTAGTAATAACGCTCACTTTTTGCGGACGATCTACCCACTCGAACACAGTTCCAACGTTGCTTAGCAACGGGTGCCGAATGGTAGCAAGAAATATTTATATGGTGTTACCTGGGTGACCACAGTAAGATTAAAACAAACATCAAAACCCAGTAACCCACCAAAAGTGTTAAATGAGTTGTGAATGGATTTTATAAATTTCTTTTGCTTAATCCTGTTAAGTTCTTTAGTGGGCTAACTGCTAACACAATTGAATATCTGACTCCAAAGATTGTTTGTGTAAACAAAACAAACAACGTTGACTTTTTCAAATATTTATATATGATAAATACAAATATGGATTAATATTACAAAACAACTAAGATGGTGAAAGCTGTATCCTAATAGATCAGCAGCTCCGCTCTAAGGTGATAGGAACAAGACGAGGATTTCCCGAGATTTTATATGCGATCGATTATCACACAGAGATTTGGTGACAACGTTTAGCCTAAATATGACTTCCTTCTATAGTTTACCCACAAAAATAAACGACAATGCAGTTTCCCTCGAAAACTGATGCCTTTTGCAATTTAGTTCAAGCAAACGCTAAAACTGCTACAATTAAGCTATCAGTCTTGCGAGCTGATTGCTTTTAAATAAAGTAGCGTAGTAATATAATTACTATTTACCTTTTGAGTATGAATTTCAATTAATTCCTCTGAAAATAATGCTTCAAGTTGCAATCTAATATTTTGTCGCAATTCTGATTTTCTTGTTCAGTTTTTATACGATTTTCCACAAAAATTAATCCTTGAGATTGTAATTTCCCACAAAATTAAACCTCAAGATTATTTTTAAATTTCACTGATTTCACCACAAAATTTGTCACGATAATTTTCAATTGGTCACTATAATCTCTAATCTGACAATGTAAGCTGTTACAAATCTGTTAATAGATTATTTGATATTCTCAATAATTCTACTGCAAGCTGTTACTCTCCGTTGCTCTTTCTAATTATTTCCTTATATACTACTTTCAAACGAAATCAATATTTATTTTGGGTAATTAAAATTACCAAATTTGAATTATTATTACTATTTATATTATTTAATTATTTATGACTACTATTTGTATTTATTATTACTATTTATATTATTTAATTATTTATGACTACTATTTGTATTTCAATATTTATTTTGGGTAATTAAAATTACCAAATTTGAATTATTATTATTATTTATATTATTTAATTATTTATAACTACTATTTATATATATTTATTATTTTGAATTATTATTACTATTTATATTATTTAATTATTTATGACTACTATTTGTATTTATTTATTATTTTTAGTATTATTTAAATACTAAAATTAGATTAATTCTATTTTTAGTAATTTCACAACTAATATTAGTAATTTATTTTATTTATTATTTTTATTTACAAAATCACACAAGGCACGCACCAAGCGAGCACAGGCCGAACCCTAACAATCCAAAAAAACTTGTATTATATTTATTTAATTTTTTAAAAATTTGGAATCAATAATAAAACCAATACTCTTAGACAACCATACGATGGATAAAGTAAATGAGCCTACAATATATATTAAGGGCCAAAACGTATAATACGAGCATAGGCCTTCCAACGGAAGTTCGATGGACCCTGGATGATGCTGGGCCTGAGTAGTCTTTGAAGAAAGTCTCACTTTTGTCGGTCTCACAACCCTTGGTTACATAACCAATATTGCCTAGCAACGAGTAATCAACGGGTGGAGGTGACAACTTGCATGTCTGGGTTACAAAGCCACGAGCCACTTAACCACCACTACATAAAAAATGAACGTACCAAGCTTCATCATTTGCTGGAATTTATTAAAATTGTTTAAAAATCCAGGGAGAAATGTAAAAAATAAAAATAAGTGTGATTACCTTATATGGTGGCTTTTCAAACCAAAGGGTTATTAGGTTATTAAAAAACAAAAGTGCACCAAGCGTAGCATGAAATTAACATAAAAATGACAATAACATAAAGATTTCACCGAAAAATGACAATTAAGTAAAAGCAAAGAATTAATGAAAAAATTAAATCAAAATAAAATAATTTTAATTGGAAAGAATTCAATTAAAAATTTAAGAAAGAAATTGTCGGATTAAATCAAGAAATATAATAAAAATTAAAGTTAGATAACAAATAATTTTAAGGTCAAATTTTGTTTTATCACACTAAAATTAACACACAAGGTTAGGTTCACAAAACAGGTATATATACCGATTCATTTTCACAGAATTTAATCACTTGTGAGGGATCACCTTTTCTTGTAAAAAACTCTAACGTTTTTTATCAGAAAAAACAGCATTGTATCACAAAGTACTGGAACAATTGTCTCTAACTATTATCAAGAACTGTTGGAGAAAACTCTCAAAATGAGCCTGAGTGAATATTATGCACGTATGATGGAAGTGATCTAAGTATACTATGCCAATATATTATAATTACCATTATATGAGTTCAAGAGTAATAATGTTGTTTTTCTGTCTAAAGTTTTCCGACCCACAGACACACAACAGCAAGTAATTAAAATCATACATCCCTATCGAGGGGTGTAAATGCGGTTTATCCGCCAATAGCTCATGCCCATGAGAGACCTCGCCGTTCGTAACGACGGGCTCGAACGTCAACTAATTTCCGCTCATAGGGGCAGTGGGAAGATAGGGAACCAGTCTTTTGGCTGACTCCCTTTCACCCCACTCCCAAAAATTCGACCTAAATTTGAGACATATTGGTCAAAATCATCACACCGAGTAGTCCAGTGGGCACTCTTAAAATCTAACATGAACATATAAACAACTTAGGGTCAACTTTTGGTTAAAGGGAAGAGGGCTTGCGGCAATCAATGTAACGATCAGGACGGTTATGTTAATTAAATTAAAGGCAAAATTCTAAATGCGTATAAGACGATACGCACTGGTACAAATTGAATTTGAATTTCTAACTCCGACTAAAGTGTAAAGACGTTAATGAAATGATGAAAGTGAAACCTAGTATACCAAGAATAAATTAATGACATCACAGGTAAGTTAAGCCAATGTATTGGTAACAGTGGAATCCAAGGTATATATTTAAAGCCCTCCTAAAATCACGCTCAGGGATTCCGAGTTAATCATTTGTACTATCTAGTTAAAAGGAATATCCACCAAAACATGTAATATAGGAATAAAAAATCAAAACCCTGAAGAATAACGACTGAGTACCACCACACGTTGGGCGTCAGTCGAGCTAGATACATAGGAAAGACAATACCCATAAAACTTCAGAACCTTGACGTGCTAAAATACAAAGAAAGCATCAACCATACTCAAATCAAGCTGGTAAAATCAGCGACAACAAATAGGCGCATGAAAGAAATAACCCCATGTAATAACAATTATTACATTATATCACGCATACATAGAAACAATCACAAATAATAAGACGAATAATAAACCAATTCATTAAGGAATAAAGAGCATCAGATAACTCTACCACGAACCCAATCTGTCAGGTCCAGTGCGGAAGAGTCATTAAGGAAGTCCAGATCCGATGCCATTGACCCTGTTCGTGGATTGAAGTGTTCGCAGTGAGGCGAGCTTCGCTGCCACAGGATCTGACCCTAATCATGAATAAGTAATGATAGAAATAAAATTCACCTAAGACCCCATATTAAAGTATCCAGTATATTGTTTCTAATGAGTATGCGCGATGATCACCGTGAACCCCATTGGAACACGTTCTCACATACAGTTTGGCATTAGCATATCCATTAGGAAGAAGTGTGGGGTGAGAGTCTCCATCCGATTTACGTCATGGATAATTCCCAGTCCTCATCAATTAGTCATATTGCTTTTGGAAATCATCATGGCTCTGGAATTTTCCGTAAGGACTAATATAAATCCGAGGTTATTGGCGAATTCCAACGACTTTATTATTATCGGGGTGATGTTACCACTAAGAGATAGCGGGAAATCAAACATCGAAAGAAGAAATCATCAAATGTTGAACGGAAGCTCAGTAATATCCAGAAATAAATTGGTGATTACAATATATATATTATACCTAAAAGCGATGAATATATTCTGAGAAACTATGACATAACAATGAATTACCTAACACATGCGACGTTGAAAATCTGCTTGCTGCTCAGCGCTTTCGAAACTCAATGTGCATCGACTGGAAGGAATGGATGAATTTGCACATCCGCACCCCACTCAGAACCACTATTAGCAATGTGAGTAATAGAAATTTCTAGAAGCAGCAATCATTTGTAGAGAAATTATAAAACAGCAGCTCCAATATAGCCAATAAGCAGCGGCCATGAGCAATAAGCAGAAAATTCTCATGACTATATAGATCAAGAGTGGCCTGAGTCACTCCTGCCACAGAATCAGTATAAATATCCAGCGGACCCAGTAATTCTCATCATTTTCTCAAAATATACCAAAAAAACATTAATGCGAACCGATTGAAGAAGCAGGATGTGAACCATCACGAAATCAGCTCCGTGAGGTATGAGGAACTTCGGTATGCACCAGAGGACCATGCGGCGGGTAAGAAATTTCACGGCTTGTATTTTGAGGTTTATGCTTAGTCTATATGAGTTTTAATTCAATAAATAATTTAATTGGCTTCTGTTTGTCTAGTAATAATTTTGACTTCATTTTCTAGTAATAATAGTATTAATCCATGAATAATATAAATTCGATTTTATTTTTATAATAGTAGTATTAGTCGATAAATAAAGTAACCTAGATTTGTCCTCCATACATGATAAGTATTTTTCGGTGAATAAATAACGTCGCATGTGGTTAAATGTGTTATTCCTAATGAATTCAGGGTAATAAAAGTGACGTACTTTTATCCGTTAACAACTTATAAGGGTACTTGATTCAAAATGAAATGATTTTTTTGACTCGTGAGGGAGTAAGTTACCTAGTGTAGAGAGCATAAGCACCTTAGAGCTATCATAAAGTGATACTATATATTTCGAATTAATAGATATGTTTACTCAAATATGCAGCCCTTTTATCCAATCGTAAGTCCTTTTAAGTATATCGGATCGATGGTAACCCATATATCGGCTAGTTTTCTGTCCGTATACGTTTCCAAACTGAGTCAAGGAATAGGGTAGTTTCGTTTTGTAAACTTCCATACATATTCAGCTAACCATGAAATGTTTTCGTTTGGTGCATACCTATTGAGATCCTATAATTTATACTAATGCATGTTGAATAAAATTTAACATTAATAGCAGCAGGAAATTCTCGTAAATGTTGAAAAGACGACAATAGGACCACGCTAACGATCCCAAGCGAGTCACCGGAAGATATCGTCAGGCGCTATAGGATCGCGGATATTCGCTCGCTACATATGGGACTCCAGAGTGGCCCGATTGAGAATTAGTACCGGACCAAGATATCGAAATGCCCAGCGTGGCCATCAAAAAAGAGCCCGGGCAGAATACGGCTCGCGAGATACCACATAAGGCCGAATTTCAGCTCCAGCAGTACGAATATTTTGAGCGGAAATATTGTTGGAAGGCCGCAAACCAGCACCAAAGACTGGCGAGAATCAATGCCGGCATCGGTAGCGGCAGAATTCCAAGTTCAGATGACCATCTTCCCAATTATTCAGTAGCTTTTGATCCGAAGGAACCAAGGTTACTCGATTTGGATGCACCGGTACACCTAGTCGTAACGAAAAAAATATTGCAACCCAAAATTCTACGAAATTTCACCAAACGGGATGATGAACACGCGTAGGCTCAAGCTACAAATTACCACAAGAAAATCTGTCACTAACTGTGTAGGTAGAAAATGAAACCCAATGTTGTGAAATAAATATTTCGAAACAAGTTTTTGTTATTCATACTCCTAATCAAAGTTAAACATTTGCGAATTTATAAAGTACTTGTACTAATAAGTCGGGATGCGAATTAATCTATTAAACTATAATTAAAGATAATTATCAATATAAATGTAAAACTCAAAAAAATTACAAATTGAGTTTTTAATTCAAATTAATATTATGGTAACCTAACTACGACATAATTGACAATTATGACACAGAAAATTAGCCGAGGAAATTAATAGTCTATATATCAGCTATTTCCAACCAAGTATACAAATGTAAGATGTAGGATAACGTTGTGACTATTGTTAAAATTATACACCTACGATATAATTGGTTGCTCTGAATATTGTGGTTGAGTGTTGACGATTAAATCATATCCATCGAGATAATTTATTGATTTTAATTTCAATTTAGCCATGGACGCTATAAGAGATATCAGTAATGAACCGAGGAAGTTGAGGAAAGAGAACATTAGCCTCCACCAACAGTGCATTCAGCTCAGTCGAGAGCTGCAACAGACAAAGGCAACCTGGATAGAGCCCGCGCGGATGAAGAAACTCTACCAAAAATTGACGGTGGCTCAGAAGGACTGGCAAGAAGATGTTGGGCCAGAACGTAAACGGCCTTGAAGAATGTTTTAATGGATCAGTAATACACATGCAAACATAACATACAGATTCGAATAAACCTGGAAACTCCAATTAAACCAGATAAATATGAGAAAATAAGAGAATTAAATATAAAATAATAAACATAAAAATAAATTAAAATAATAACAAAATGCACCAAGATTCGCACGATACCTACACAAATACAACAAGAAAACACAACAAATTCGACAAAATTGGAAAAATTAATAAAAGTTCATTAAAGTGAAACTTAAATCGAAAATTTTGAATTAGTAATAATTCAATAAAAATTCTAAATAAAAAATTATAAAAATAAATCAAAAAATAATAAAGTTAAAGAATAGAATTTGCTAGAAAATAACAAGGTCGAATTTTGTTTTACTGCATCAAATTTTACACGCGAGAAAAGTAGGTATAAATACTGATCCATTTTCACATTTAACTTAACCGGTTTTCGAAACTAACCATTTTAACCCGTTTTAAAAATCTTAAACCATTTTCAAGACTATTTTTGAAATCGTTTAGTTTTGTTCAGAATTTTACTTTCAGAACTTTTAGGTGAGAAATATTTATGTTGGAACCCTCTTTCCACGTCACGTCCATTGCATCTCGGTAGAGCTCTGCTTGGCGTCGACGTGGGGAGAGAGGTATTTTGTTTATTTTGATGCAATATTATGCTATTTGTTATTTTTGGTCAATGGATGGTAATTTATGTTTAATTGTTATATAATTAATAAATATTAGTGATAATATGAACCTGTTTTATATGCTTAATAGTTAAAAAATTCTGTCGAAATTTTTCCGGCCCACAGCCGACACATCACGCAAGAAAGCAAAATCTACATAGTACAGATGCATGTAAGTGCGTGGAAAATCGCCAATGATATGTACCCGTGAAGACTCAGCGTGCGCAACGCAGCGGTCGTAACGTCAATATTTATCCCTATAGCTGAAGCGAGAAATAAGGAAGAAGTCCCTGGCTGCTTCCTCGTTTCTCAATTCTGTAAAATCGACCTAAATTTATATTACATACGGCTTAAAATCACCACACCGAGTAGTCCAGTGGGCACTCAGTAAATATAACATGAACATAAAACGCGCCTAAGGCTTATTAAAGGGAAAGGGCACGGGAATAAAACAAATTAAATCGTTGATATAGCTAACTGAAATCTATAACGTGTAATAAACTAATCATTCGTATTCTAATTTAATAGTAAAATTTGATAGATAAATAATTCATTAACCCATGTTAATGGTTGACTAAAGATAAATAACTTGAGGTTTAAGCTGAACTTGTTTCATTATGATTAAACTTAAAGAAATTTTGTATAATCATACTTACTTTATAGATAATTTAACTCATTCAAAACGATTTAAGTTAACGTAGGTCAAATAAAATTTTCGTATATTACTTTATTGATTAAATAGTGTAAATTCCTTAATTAATAATAATACGTTAATTGAACTAAGAGACGATGTCGATTAAACCGAGCCATTCGGCGATTATAACTAAACGATTAGAATAAAGGTAAAATAGCTTCATTGGTAGAGATCAAATAAACCTTGAATAAGAATAAAGTAGAACTAGATTCATGGATTTAATAGTATGATGATAATATTAAAGTAGTTTTATAAAGGTTGACTAAATTAGTTGAAATAAAAATATGAAAAAACCGAGTAGTGGAAACCAAAAAATATTACTAAAGCCGCCCCTTAATTCAAACTGGAATAATTTATAGGTTTACAATAAAGTTTTCTTAAAATGAAACAAGTTCAGAGGCTAAATTAAGGCGATCCTAGACGAAGCAAATGAATGATAAGTTAAATTAAATTAATAAAATTTCAAGGATCAACGTTTAAAATGAGGGAAAAGTTTTATTTTAATATTACACAAATCGTTAACTCACGAGAAAGCTTCATGTCGTTTTCTTTTGCTCTTCGAATACATAAAACTCCACTAAACGAAAATATTGTAGTGGCATAAAATTCCATTTACTTGGAGGCTTCCATCGTAATACACAGTTTTCCTTAAAAATTGGTGATAAGACATGTTCAAATTAATCTACATAATAACTTACCGAATAATTTTAGATGAACCTGTCAATCGATAATCCTGAAAATGAAATGTTATAAACTTAATCACCGGATGTAAATAAACTAACTCACTTCCTTTCAACCGCTTAAGCCGCAACGCCAAGATCCGCCGGAAATCACATGAAATCGCCAAGCACACGTCTGTGCTTCATCAATTCATCCGGTCGACATCCGTTCTCGCCCTTAACTGTTCAGATTGTTCAATGAATTTAACTTCAACGTTAAATTTAAAGAATCAATAAACTTTTATTATAAGATATGGTGATAAGATTTGTTCGATCGAACAACAATTTGTATTATAGAAAGTTCGAAAATAAAAAAATAAATAAAATAGACAAACACAAGATATAATAACGTTGCATAACACTTAAAATCTCAACTTGCGTACGATGGTATCTTCATTAATGTGGTCGCTACCCATAATACCAACCCTATAACTCCTAAAATCTAACATCCCTAATCGAATGAAAATTAATGGACTTACCACCCGCGCATTATTAATTTCACCCGTTGCGAAAGAATCCCGACCAAATAAAAAGCTACCAGGACTCGATAAGATTAAATTGGATGACACCCTCAACAGTGATATAGGCCCTATTTGTTTGTTAACAACTTAACATGGTGAATTAAGCGGAGCTAATAATCAAAACGTTTTAGACATGTCACCCGAACGAAGCATCAGTCGAAGTACAGGCAAACAGGGACAGACAAGCGTTCAACCGACCACGAGAACAATCGAGCAGATACAACAACAGTGGCCGTACCCAACTACCTGGAGGATATTAGGCTTGAAGGAGGATCCCTGCGGTCTCCCAGGACAGCAATACCCAGCTGCGGAGACCTATACGAATGCGCAGAATCTCCTCACCCAATGGGAACGGGTGCAGGAGCAGGTGGATTTGCAGGTGGTTAAGGCGAGGATGTATCTCGCAAACGTGGTGGAAGACATCCTCGCCGGGCGGATTGCAGTCGCCTATCCACCTCGTCCAGTCCGTGATACCCGACGACCCTACACCGTGGAGGCTCTCAAACGAAGCCTGAAAAGATATTGCCCCGAAGAGTAAATTAACCATGATAATGTTATGTAGTGACTGATTTAAAATATTAGCAATTTGTGTGTTATTTCTTCTTATTGCTAGAATTATTCGTGATTTTTGTTTAATGAGATAAATGATTATCTAACTTAATCAATAATAAATTAAAATAATTTATTTGATTATAGCGATGTCTTCCCTAAGAATCTTACAGACTGAATTGGACCACGCGAGACAGGCAAACGCGGAATTACTCGCCCAGATTATTCAATTAAACCGCGAAATGCAACAGATAAAAGCAACATGGACGGATCCCGCAAAGACGAAAGCGGTCTACCACCGACTCACAGCGGCCCAGAAAGGCTGGACAGAAGAACGGCAGCTAAATCAGAGCCTGCGCACGCAGATTCGGGGACTCGAAGTCGCCCTAGCAGTCTGCCGAGAGGGGGAAGCGGTAACATACCCGCTCGTCTTCGCCCCAACCCAGATGTCACAGAAAACCACCCAGTCAGCGGAACAACCTACCCTTCCAGCAAAAAATCGTCGGCCGGGTCGTAAGGAACGTGCCCGACGTCGAGCGACCCAGCTCCAAAACAGTTAATTCGTAAAACTGCACGTGTTGCTAATTAAATAGAGTAGTTGTGTTCTTATTAAATTTGTTCTTTTGATATATCCATATGCCAAATCTTCACCTCATACTATCAGACCTTTGTTTCATCTCTCCACAGGCAAATAAGAACCTAACCTGGAATGACCATGAGGGACAGAGCAAAGCAAGCATAGGTCTTCTATCGACAGCTCGTGAACCCGAGGGTTGTCCGAGCAACTATAGTACTAGCAAATGGTACTCAATTTTTGCGGGCAATCTACCACTTGAACACATTACCAACGTTGCCTAGCAACGGGTGCCAAGTGGCGATTAGTATCATTTTGTATGACGTTACCAGGGCTACCATGAGGATAAGCAAATAACGAAACCCTGTAATCCACCAAAGAGAAGATTTTGAACCAGGCCCTGAGAGTACAAATTCGGGGATTGGAAACAACCGTCGCAGCAAGCCAAGAGGGGAGCGCTGTCACCTACACCTTGGAGGACTATGGGAATGGATATAAAGATAAATGATATAGCGGTATATATTAACATTCGGATGAATGGGATCTAACAATCGAAATCGAGCACAAGTTTCTATCGTCGGACCCATGGATCGTTCTGTCAATTATAGCATTAGTAATAGCGCTCACTTCTTGTGTACGATCCACCCACTTGAACACAGTTCCAACGTTGCTTAGCAATGGGTGCCGAGTGGTAAGCAAAAATATTTGTATGGGGTTGTCTGGGTCATAACCATATAGTCGCAAAAATCTCAACACCCACAAACCCACCAATATTGAGAAGTGACAGTATTCATTCGTGGAACCGGGGACACCTCAATCTGGTGACAGAGAGTGCCACAGGAAGGAAATCAGTGATCGTTGCTGAGGCGACCATCAGGAAATGACATACTAACATTCACTATATGATCTCTATCAATCTGCAATTGTTTGATCGTTTGGTGAGCTTCAGTGTGCTCAGATTCATGGGTTATAGATTATTTTTGTTATTGATTTTATTGATTTTCGATACTTAATAGTTATTGAGTCATCTTTTCCTCAATTTAATTTAACCGTTATTAGTTTTTATACGTTTTAGCCAAATGAACAAACATTTTTAAAATTTTAGTTATTGCCCAAAGCCTAGCTTAAAAATATTATATTTTTTAATTCAATTATTTTTAATTCAATTATTTTTAAAATTATCTTCAAAAACTTCTACAAGTCCGTAATATATTTCCTTAGGAAAATTTGTTAACAACAAGAAATTATTTTGATATTTCAAATGATTCTTTAAATAAATTAAACATTAAAATTTACTTCAAAATTTTAAAAATGAAGAAAGTTATATTAGTTTTTAATAAATCTAAGATTGGAGTATTAAAGAGAATGATTAATTTTTCAAAAGTTCAAAATGTTAACATGGATTCAAACGAATTAGCTAAATTTACAGAATTATCCTCTAAGTGGTATTCTAGTATGAATTATATAAAGTTTAACATATTTAATTACTGAAACTAGAAGAATTAGCTGCTTTACAAACCTTGAATAGTATTAGAATACCATGGATTAAAGAAAGTTTGATATCCCGTAATGTGTTAGAATTAAATTCCAACGTAGCATTTAAAAATATGAAACTACTTGATGTAGGATGTGGCGGCGGACTGCTAACCGAGGTAAATTATTTTTTCCATTTTTGCATATGCTTTGGAAAATTTAAACTAACTTTTTTTATTAAAGTGACTAGTTAATTTTTATATTATTCGTAATATTTTTAGTTTCCTGGATTCTTATACTGTATAATTTGTAATCATTTATTTTATTAACAAAAAAATAACAATAATATCTTTACTGAAATTATATTTGTAATTTTTATACAATTGATTTTGAAAGTGAAGTTGTGCTGGAATTGTATTAAAATGTATCAACTTTAAGAAATATACAAAAAAATTTCAAATAGTTATATTTGATGATTTGTCAGAGTAGTTGTCTCATTCATAATGCATGTTTCTCGGTTGGGTTGAAAACGTTATCAGTGGTTGTTATCCTTTGTGACTTCTTTCAGTCTAGCCATAATGTTTACATAGCTGCATGTTTAAACCAATGCTGATGATTTATACTAGGTTGGTACATGACATTGCAATGACTACTTTACAAAAACTACAGGGCCCTGGCAAACAAATAAATATCTGTATGAGATATCTCGCACCAGCCCTTGTATGTGTGAAATTATCATTTAACTGACCTACTTATTTTTTATGTAACCTACATACTTATTTTTGACTCTAAATTGATTTTAAAGCGAAATACATGCATGAATGTCAAGGTAATCCATAATATACTTGTTTGAAATATATGAATTAACAGGTTACTCAAGTTACCATGAATTCAATACAATTATTAAGGAAACCATAAAAGTAGGTCATTCCAAAGTTGATTAACAGACAAAATAACTAGGTCAAATATAAAATATTATGGTAAAAAATGCGGAAGAAACTTACTTAAGGAATTTGGAATGATGTACCTCTATGTTTATTTTCATTTGAAAACAATAGATTCCATTCCATCTTGCTTTTATAGAAAATATTTTTTGGTAAATATTAATTATATTATAAGGACTTTTTTTGTTTTTCATCTCTGATTTCTTTATAAGTGAAAAAGGCTGTGCTGAAAATTCATGAATACTTTAAATAAATCTAATTCGTAGTCAAATTTTGTAGAAAATATCAATTAATTTTGTAAATTTATATTAATATTCTTATTATTTATTGTATGCAGCAAGCCATTATTACATTCATCCATTGTTTTCTCTATTTTACTCCTAGAATTACTTTCAGTTGGCTTAGAGCAGTGATTAAAGCAAGTTGAGTTGAAACTCGTTCTATTTATTCAGGTACCGAGCAACACTGAAATTTCTTACATTAAATAGTGACAAATACACATTAGAGATTGGTTCGAGAAATTCCTTCTCGAGAATTCTCAAGAAAATGATGGATTACAATAGTAAATTTCATTTTGTACGTTTTTAAAATAGTTTTTCACAATAGGCAGCACTTATGAATTTCTCATAAATAAATTACTTCTAACTTTTTATGTTATCACAACTTTGATACATGATTTTCATAATTCAAATAAACAAAGATTTTTTATTGGAGAAGAAAATTGAATTCATATACAAGGTATTAGATGTTGTGAAAACATCTTCGTTTAATTCAAATTTTGTATTCATTCAAAGTTCAAAATTTATTCAAATAAAATTATTTCTTTCATATTTTCAAGTATTTAAACAAAATTAAAAACGGAATTTATTTTTATTTCAAATTCATTCAAAATAATAATTTAAAATATAAATTTATAATAAATTACGTCCTTATTTTTATTTAATAATAATTTAAACATTTTCAAACCTAATTTTATGCCCGTTGATAATTATGCGTAAATATCCTCACACAAGGTAAATAAAATGGTCCAATCTGCGCAATTTTGAATAAATGCTATAGCCAATATTTTGCAGAACTTTTTTAAGCTAATAGCATATATTACATAATACAGTACGAAATAGAATAATTTTGGAGGTCGGAATCACGATTATTCTTGTACTGTGATTAATTTTTATTATTTTACCATTATTTATCAGGAATTATACACCCAAATTATTACAACAATATGCATTATGACTATCCGATTGTTTGGCTCCATGCAATTTGTTACAAGAGTTGCCTTCGATAATTTAATCCTGTTGTGACTCTAGCTACTCTACGTATTCCTATTAATTTTTCTGTTGTCCTACTTCTTATAGATTTTATTTATCTATCCCCGAAGCTTATTCTCGATTTATTCGTTTCTACCTGAGCTAAAATGTCGGTGGTTTCTAATTTTGACTTACGTTATATAGTGGAATAATCCATCTATTATGATCCACAACTCAAATCGTCTTTGTTTGAAAATCACCTCTACAGCTTTCTTTTTGGTTATCTTTTCCTACATCTTCCCATTAATCATGTTGTCCTGATTTTCGAATTTCCCTTTGTTTGCTTTGTTTTACTTTTCGGGGTTTTCTTAATTAATTAATTAGTGATTTCCTGTTTATATATTTCCTTTCTTTTCAACCCTTTCTAAATGTATTCTGATAATTTCATTATAACCATGATATTTTAACATTATTAAATCTTTATCCGACCCAATTTTCAAATTCCAATTTGATAGTTGATTGATATTTTGCACTTTCGCATTTGTATACAGTCAGATTCTAATTGTGATTTTTTGTTACCTGCTTCCAATATTTTAATAATTTTACATTTATAATTCCAAAAATATATAAATTTATACTTGAAACACAAAAGACCATTTCCGCGTCTCACTTATTATTCTTCTATTTCTCCTAATAATGATTTCATCATATTTGGGAATATTATTTATTTTTTACCAATAAATTGTATAATTTAATTTCCTAAACAGCCATTAGCTCGACTTGGAGCTTCTGTTATTGGAATTGACACTGTCAAAGAAAATATCGAATTTGCTAAAGCTCAATTAGAAAATAGTATATCAAGCGACCGCAAAAGAATCGGTACAATAAACTAATTATAAAAGACTTACTAACGAAAATTTATTTACTTTAAGAATCAAATATTGAATATATTCATACTGATGTAGCTTCTCTTGTTTTGTCGAATTCAAAATTAGAATATTTCGATGGAATTATTGCATCAGAAGTTCTTGAACATGTCTCAGATTGGAAGATCATGATTAATCATTTATTTCAACTTTTAAAGGTTTGAAGTTCAAAATAATTTTAATAAATATTTTCATTTAAAATATATGGATATCAAAATTTATCAAAATTCCAATAAAAAATGTTATGTTGAGGTTTTTTTTAACTACTACAAATATACTTTATATATGTTTATTTCCTCGATTAGTGGCCGATAGAGCTTTGATTCAGGTTCCACTCCTCCATTACTGATATGGGAATATATACTGACGACAAAAAACTGAGATTGAATTTCGAAATCGGATTCCACTAACTTTGCCGATTTTACTTCTCTCAGCAATAAAACGAAGTCATACTTTTCATCCTCATAGTATATTCACATTTAGTTGCATTAATGTCTATTATAACAGAATCAACAGACGATCAAATATCATTAATAGAATTGAGCAAACTGTCATTTGTTTTCTCTGAATAATGTTCATCCTCTTCTGTTAAATCCAATCTCAAATTTTCGAAGTAATTCCAACCAGTTTTCAGTTTATTCATCAATTGATATTTAGATGGTGTTGATAATACTAACAAATTGTTATGGTGAGATTCTTCAATCAGAGATACTTTTCTTAACTACATAAAATCGAAGAACAAAAGAAATTTTCAAAAATTTATTTATATCCAAAAAAATTCAAATTAAACTCAACAACGACCCACACTTTATAAAAATTTCACAAAATTAACAAATCTATATTTTAATTGGCCGAAATATGTTATTAGTTTCTTTGATATCAATGCTTTCCATATCAACAATACTTAATAATTAAACACAACACTTGAATTTTAAAATTTAGCTTTTGTTTTACAATATACGGTAAACTCCGGTTAATCCGGATCGGCTGTTGCTAGAAATTTAGTCCGGATTTAAAGGATTCAGATTAACCAAAGTTTACAGTACTTTGAGACTTAATCTATTTGTAAATACAATTATTCACCAGAGTCTTTAAATAGTTTTTTTCAATACCCGCTAGACTTACTAATTTGCAATCGTAGCAAAGTTATGTTTAATTATTTATTAGTCGTTTTATATTTAATTTCTGCTGCTACTTTTGGGGTTGTAAAATTCAAATTATTTTAAAAGGTTATAGTTTCTAGCAAACTGGAATATCTTGGAAACAGTCAACAAAAATCGCATAATTAAAATTAAACAGTGTAGAAGATTAAATTATAGAAAATCAATACACTATTAAATTTAAATTTGAAAATGGGTAAAATATATCTTAAACAATCGTGAAGATGAATTTCTCAAGGAATTTGTAAAAAAAATAGAAAGTCGTTAATTAAGGAAAACTCGAGTTTGGTAAATAACGAGCAAAGTAAAATTTTTGGATTTTGGAAAGTCATTATTGCGACAACATGATTAAAGGAAAGAAGTATAAAAAGAGTATCATGTGGAGGGCCCATGGTAGAACAAGTAAGTTTTTTGTCTACAATGAGATTATGAAAGATGGCCGCAGATGGAATATTGACAAACCGATGCGATTTGGCTTGAAGATCATTAATCAACTGGAATAATATTACTATATAAGGCAAATCGGAATTTGAAACCTCTGACATTTTCCTTCAGGCTGGGAAGCAGAAACTGACAATATGTTTAGGGAAATGGAAAATTTTTTGAAATAAGGTAATGAAGAACTAACGAGGACAAAGGATCAAGTTAGATCGAATGGAAATGGGAGTATCAGAAAATTGATTATTATAATAAAGTGCGCTAAGTCAAAGCAGCCACTGTGAAGCCGATAAGGTAATCATGACTAATATGTAATTATCTGCAGTCTAATATATCATATAAATATAAGTCGGGCGTGTTGAATGATTTTAAAGAACACAAAAAGTCAGAGATAATGACAATTATTATTAGTTTAATTAAAACCTGAACATCGTTTTATTTTGATATAAATAAAATATGTATTTGCAAAATTAACAAATCTTATTTAATCGTGTACATTAAATCATTGAATCAAAATCAGAATATATTTGAAAAATATAAATAAACATTTCTTCTGTAAATTGCTTAAACTGCATATCATATCTTTACTCTAGTTTAAGAAAGTTATCGACCTAGTGTAAAAAGTAAAGTTTTGCGCTAGAAAATATTGACTTAGGCAAATATTGGAAAACAATTGCTTTTAAGGCATTGATAAGAAGATATATAGAATCTAAATACAGTTTTAGCCGCAAGCCACATTGGAGTTCTTTTTCATTGGCCGGACGGACTATCATATAAAAATGTATATTAAAACAATCACACAAAATTGGCTCTGAACTAAATAAAGGAAGACACCAATATATTTTATATTTTTTCTATTTTTTATACCACAATATATTTCGACAGAATCACTGTCATCGTCAGGTAGCTATGAACTTAAAACTATAAAGAATCAATCACTGTTATTTAAACAAATTTCTTCTTTAATATTCTAAAAATATTCTATTAAAAATTTAAAATCTTGCATTTATAAATCACAAATTTTTTTTTAATTTTTAAAATTTTACAAAACAGATACTTCAATAAAATTTCAAAATAATTCTCAAAAAAACATTTTTACATTGAGATTCATCTTGCATCACAAAGTTGCGTTTACCAATAATAATCAATTCACTAAGTGTGTTCCAGTATTCAAGAGAAGGATTTTGGAATTGAGGAAGTGATGTAGAAATTCAATGAATGAAAACCTATCAATGATTGAATTAACTTTGCTTAATATAAATAGTGAGGTTTGTTTTTGGGATTGTATTTTGCATTATAGGATCGTCATCGTGTTTATTGAAAGATTTCAAGTCTTACTTAGATGGTATTTAGATCTTGGTTATGAATTTCCACTCTCAAGTTTTTGATTACAGTCGACTTAGTGAATTGATTTATATTGGTAAACTCAATTTTGTGATGCAGATTGAAACTAAATGTAAAATAGTTTTGTTAAATATTTTAAGATGTTTTGAGAATTATTTTGAAATTTTGTATCGGTTTTTTAAAAATTTTATAGAATTTGTGATTTATAAATGCAAGATTTAAAATTTTTACTAGAATATTAAAGATGAAATTTGTTTATATGACAGTAATTTATTCTACATCATTTTAAGTTCATAGCTACTTGACGATGACAGTGATTCTGCCGAAATATATTTTAGTAGAAAATTGTATATGATAGTTGTTTTGTGGGTAAATTTTATGTGGCTCATATAATTCTTGAAAGTTATTATTTAATTTCCTTTTTTAGTTTTTATATCATAATAATATTATTAAATTCTAAATGGTAAGTAATTTTTATATTTTAAAATATCTAATATGGACAGTTATAAAAATTTAACAACTAGTGAACATTACCTACATATTTGAATTTTGTATGACTCTAAAACAGGTTTGGCCAACCCTCGGGCCGTGTGTAACTCGTGCAGCATTTCGTACATATCAAGAGTAAACAAAACTGTTTTGTAATACTGTTAGTACAGTTGTGACGAAAACCTGTAAAATTACCTACGATGTGCAAATACAAATATTGAAAAAAACTTGAAAAGGTTAAGTAAAAAATATTAGAAACAAACATTTGACTTATTAAATATTCGATTGTTTTATTGATTTCTATTAATATAATTATTAAAATAATAGTTATATGCTTACCTGATTCATTGTTAACAATTGAAAATCATATTAATTAATTATTGTTTTAAATTTTCACTCCCAAAAAAATTACAAATATATATACAGTCTACTCTGTCAATAGTGGACATTTATTTTTAAGAGATAATATTAATTAAAGGAAGATTTTTTTATTACTAATTATTTATGAATTGAATATCAAGTATGATACTTCTAATTTTTTAAAGTTTCGAGTTCTAAGATAGCATAAAAATGTGCAAATATTTCTGATATATTATATGTCCACTATTTTTTTCAGTAGTGGGCACACAAAAAAGGTGTCCGCTATGTACTTTATTTACAGGGTAGACTATATATATATGCATTTCCAATGTGGCTCACAAGATCATTTGCGTTTGGCCTTGGCTTTTTAAAAAATATGTTGGCTAATAATCTCTGTACAATTATAATAGATACCCATACTATCTTTGTCTGAAATATATTTCTAACAGTTACGTTCCAGAAATGATAAAAATTGAGAATATTTGCGTATTAAATAAAACAAAATTTAAAATAAATTATTGTTTTGTGTTACTATATTTAGCCTCAAGGTTCTCTATTTATAACAACTATAAATCAAACAATTTTGTCAAATTTGCTTGCTATTCAATTAGCTGAACGGTGTATTGTTCCCCCTGGAACTCATGATTGGGATAAATTTATAAAACCCGAAGAGCTTTGTCATTGTTTGAAAAAAAGTTTGTTCCAAATTATTTTTATTCATCTTTAATACTGATTACAACTATTGTATTAAAATCTATACGGGTTAAAATATATAAATTAAATCAAAATGAATATATTGAAATATTGAAAAAAGGATGGCATATTTTTAATAAAAATACGAGAAAGCCAAATTAAAGAAATATATTTCGAAAAAAATTATTCTCTTAAATAATAAGCTTTGTCAAATGTTATATATAGGAAATAAATTTATTGATTTAATAAAATTAAATAATATCAATAAATTCGTTGCTGATTGAATGTTAATTATAGGAGATTGTGATATCATCACCAATGCCTCACGTATAATTATTATTAAAGGTTTTATAGAAGTTTTAAATCTTTAAAATCAGCTGTTCCTTTACACATTTTTCTATGCTCAATATTATTACTCATGCTCCTCAATCGTCTTTGTTTCAGGAGTCGTATGTCGGGTTTCGTATACAGAAGTATAGGAATCTTTCGATGTCGGGATATTTAGTTCATGGAAAGAGAATCCTTCATTTTCAATGCATCATCTTTGGTTTGAATAACATCTATTGAATTTGAGCCCTCTTGTATGAGAAAGTTGCCGACATCATTCGTAGATGGTAGTACCAGTTGATTACTTTGAATTTGCCTTTCTTTGCCGTTTCTTTTATCATGGAAATCGTGGTTTTTCACTAATACCGTTCGCTTGATATTGAGAGCATGTAAAAAAATTATGATGCAGTTGTATAATCTGCAAATATGACACTGGTATTAAACATCATAATCTGAATAAATCATTGATTCGGAACATTCAGTAGAAATCATTTATAAACTCTAACCATACTGCCAATCCAAAGATTTTCATATTTTACTAACAACTCATCCTGAAGTACACATCTAATTTATGACTCGCGAATAATTAGGCATTTGATTTTTGTAATAATTATTTGTGTATTTCATTTGATTTTTTTATTATTAATTGTTAGCATAGCAATTATACGGATCTTAAATATTATTTAAATTAATATCGATTACAGATTCCTTATTTGGTTTTTAAACTTATAAAAATCGAAACTCTAAATAAAATCAAAATTTTGTGAAAATGATTATAAGAGTTCGTTAACTCAATTGGTTACTTTAAACCGAGAATCTCTAAACCTCAAGCAATTACTAACAAAATAAAATCCCTTGGTTGTTGAATTTTTACTTTTAGAGTGATCATAAACTTTAGGATTTATTACATTTCTGCATTTGTGTGATCAGCATCGTTTCGATTATCACAAAGTGTAAGATTGTTAAATATTTCTGTCAGCTCATTTCTACCGTATTTTAAAGTATATTCGAACCAACTTTTAACGTGGGTGAAAAAGGTCTTTGGCATTAATTAAAATTGACATTTTCATGTTTCATTGGTTGATTTCTATTGATTTTGTTTTCTCGTTTTCAATTTCTTTTTCTCACCCATATTTCTCAGAATTTTGAAACAAGACAGACACTATTTATTTTATGCATTTTCTCTCCTTAACATATTACTTAACCATACCCTTAACATAAATAAAAATTACATGTATTAATCTAGTGTCGGTGTACTATAAACAGGTGCCTCAAACGCCCATGATTAGATTTTTAGGTTTTATTTTTTTACGCATAAGTTTCATAAAAGTTTTCCTTATTATATTTTTTAATTATTTTTGATAAATATCTTTATTTTCAGATTCTTTTCACGTTACAATGATACAGGGAATGACACTCAATCCATTGACATTGAATTGGAAGTGGATTTCATCGACATCTGTTAATTATGCTATTGAAGCTGTTAAAATTTCGGAGAAAAAATATTAAATTTCATTTGCAAGTCGTTATTTCGTAAGAAGTGTCCAAATGAGGACTTCCGATGTGGATGAGTGATTAAAATTAATAAAAAAAGTATCAAATCTTTATAGAACATGGAAATCTTTCTTGGCCATTCATTTTTGTTTTGCACGAAACCGATTTAATATGCATTCAGATTAGATTTGTTGTTTCACTGGATTGAGGCAGTTTTATATGACCTTAATCAGTTTCGGTTACCATATATACTAATTAATAAAAATTAAATTTTAATTGACAAATGTCAAATATCTAATTCATATAACATCTCGCTATATATTTCGACCACCTACTAATTTTTTTGTTTGATATCTCAGTCTATATTTCCACATTATGAGATGAATTAACGCCAGTTACAATTCCTTTGGTCCCTGAGTTCCTAGATACTCTGCATCTCGACAGGTTTGGTTTTACAAAATCATTCTTTTTCATTTCCAGATTGCCGGATATGAAATACTATCTTTCTGCAAAAATCTTCAGTGATAGTGAAATGTTTGCTCAGCAGGAGTTGTACATTGGTCTATGTCATCTTTGGGGGTAACGTTTTACTAAAATATAATGTCATGAAAGTTTGAGCGGCTTTTGATTGTTCGGTGGTTTCTTTCAATGATTCAATTACCATCGGGTTTGAGAGAACAACTATATTGTATTTCCGCATACCGCTTGTGACACAAGTTGGTGAAACACTATGAATGGAAGGTAGCTCAATTACCCGTAAGCAGCTCAGCTGAGATCTTCTCTCACGAGACACTTCAAGATTCTTACCGACATTTTTTAGCATTTCGATCTATTTTCTGCAATATTACAAATCAATGAGCGTGAAAAAAGGAGATTCATCGCAATGTGTGACATCTATTGCTAATCTTTTCCAATTCATTTGAACCTCTTATGTTCAAATTTGACAGGAGATGGATCGATATATTTGCATTTGGACATATTCCAGCCACTAGTTTGATGTCTTTTCGAGACTTTTCTGGTTCTTCTGATTGCGTGAAATGTATTGTCTTTTGTAACCAAAAGTGATGTTAGCGATGACTATCCATTATCTGCTTTGTACTGAGCCATACGCAGCCGAATGGCTTTCTTCGTGTCAGCCACTTCTGTGGTACTTTACTTAAGGAATATGGTCGATCTTCTTCTGATTTAACTAGAGTTATGTGGATGTTTATGCTTCCACCGCTGATGATTTCTGGATGATTACGAGATGACATTTTATTAACGTTTCAAACTGGCAATGGATACGAATTCGGATTTCTTTCCCCTGAGTAATGTTTTTAGCAAGCTTACCACCATCGCTGAGTCAACCATCAATTTAATTATTTTCATTACCAACTTGATTGTCAGGTTAACTCCTTAGGACTGCATCTCATTCCCCAATGTTAATGTGAGACATTATCGCTGTTTCTGGAACAAGATACGTCTTCCACGAATTCTTCGTTGACCATTAACGCTGCTATGATTGCCACACTGCTCGCATCAGATCATGTAATGTTGTGTTCATTTCCCGATGACAGACTAATTCCCTTTAACCGGATATTTTCCCTCGATCTCTTTCATGATTTCATGTTGTCATTTTTCGCATTTTCCTATGAAATCATCCAATCCTTTACCATTTGCGCATCTTTTAATAAAACTACAGGCCACCTTAACCATCTTGCTGATTTTGGTTGCTCTAACATGATAACTCGGCCAATCGTATCATCTCTAAGAGATCCATTTTACGATTTTGTCGTTGCTTCAAACTGTTTTGACATGGTCAGAAGAAGGCCTAAAACAAAACCTCTCTTTAACAGTGTTTCATATTCTGTTCTAGCCATAGTATCTAGTCGTAGGTCTGCTGAGAATACATCAATTGGCTTGTCATTCCATATATGTGATCGAAACTTGTACGCTTGTAAACTATCCGTTGAAATGCTTCTATCAGGGCATTCTTTATTGAAATAAACGATCCCTGATCCTTCTCCACTAATTGATCAAACACCAGAAAAGCAAGTCCGTGCCAAATCATAAATCTTTTTGTGTTTGGCTACTAGTTTGTGTATTTTAATACATATTGCAATATCATTTACTCAATTGTAGGACGATATAATTTCTCCAGATTAATCTCTGATTGGAAAACGTTGGTATACATTTCCAATTTCATTCGTTACACATACCCAATTGTAAAAATTTACACGCGTATCTTATGTGATATCCTTGAACGTGGTTGGAATCTTTTTTTTTCTTACCCATCCGTTGCCAAGCAGTTCTCTAAAAACGTTCACCTATTGCTGGCAACCGCTTGATTGTCTAGCACCGATTTGTGCTTATACGTCATGATTTAAAGGTACGTTGGGTTGTTTTGTCGTTTAGAGGTCAGGGTGGTGTTGGACTTTGAACAAAAAATTATATTTTGATCATACAACATCATATTTAGGTTTATTATGGATGACGAAAATTGAGTCTAGTGTTAATATCCAAATAATAAACAGTAATGATACGCTTAGATTACAGAAGCACACAACAACGATCAGCTTGTAAATAAATATTTAAATAAAACGATAAAACTGACCCACCCAGTTCATTAGCCTTATCTCTGTTATCGTAAACAATCATCTTCTGTTGTGTCTTCTCCAGTAGAAATATCTAAAAAAGGATAATCCATTATTAATAAAAAGACGAGAAAGCCAAATAAAATAAATATGCTTCGAGGAAAATATCCTCATCTTCCATCTGCAAGCATAATCTTTATTCAATGGTACACGGAAATAACAATGATGTAATAGTTACGATTTAATGATTTTATTTTCTTTCGATATATGTTGTCGAATGAACTTTAATAATTTGACGAAAAAACCAAACAATTTATACTAACCAGCATTAAGACTTATCAAGTACAATCCGCTCTGTATAAATAAACTTGTGAGTGGAACGGGGATAAAGACGCTGGATTATTACAATCACGTACAAGGGTTGTGAAAGCATATAACAATAAAAATAACTAACGAAATGATGTATTATGCATTCAAAAAATCTAGTAATTGTTGGCGATTGGGGTTTATTTTTAATTTTTATTGTGTGCCTGTTACCTAAATGGCTTCAGATTATTATTCCGTCCCTCCTATATAAACACGATAGCTACCATGTTGATCATGTACATATAGGTTGGAATTCCATGAGCAGGGGAGCTCCATTTCTAGAACTCCTCATGATATTTTCACATTCGGTTTTTGAATGCCGATGAAAGGTCTTACGTCTCTATCTTTCAATATTCTTTCTATATGCTTGTCTATTTTTACGATCCCTATTTCAATTTGTCAGTTTTATCCTTTATTTATTAAGGTATCTTTCAAAAATTTGAGTATCGTTCTGTCTTTATTTTATAGAAAATCCCCTATTTCATTTATTTAATCACCATATAAACTGAAATTTCTTTCTATTTTACCCTTATCCTGTATTTTAAACTCAACAAACCGTTCCTTAACTCTCGGCGCACTTCCCTTATATTATTTCTAACCATCTCGACCGTAGTCTTAATCGGACGTTGTAGTTTGCACCATCCCGACCTTCGATTCTAAACCTACGCCACTAGTAGCCTTGCGTTTTTATTTTAATGTGTATTAATTATTCTTTAAGTTCCTTGTGTTGTGTTATAATGTTTTGATATGTGTGATATAATACATTTTGAAAGATCATGGTGCGGTTTTTATGCTATGTATCTTGACAATGAATTAATTGATTGATTAATTAAAATTTCCAGTTCTAAGGAAATGATGTATTATGCATTCAGAAATTTTAGTAACTATAATACTCAAATATGGGGTTGATAGCTGATGACGTTTTGATTCGGGTAAATTTGGTGCTTAAAGTTCTTACCCTCAGCATTTTACTATAATTTATTAAAAATTTAATATAAATATTTTTGTTTAAAAAACCCAGGAACTACATTCTACTTTGAGAATGTAATTCCATCAATTTCAACACCACACATATGAGAATTATGATAAAAGCATTTGGTGTATTGATTTGTTGAGAATCCCTAAATAATATAATTAACGAGTGCAAATCTAGAAAAACAAAATTTGCACGTTATTTTGAAAGCCCTTTCAAGATAAGGGAAGAAATGTTGTTTGGGAATCCGGGAAAGGGCATCTCTAAAAATTATTTATCTGAACAGCTGTCGGTGATTATATAGTTACAAGTGGAATTAGCCGTAAATAATATTGGAAATTCTATTATTGGGTGACGGAGTATAAATAGGAAACGCAGCTGGAATCAAAGAGAGAAAAAGAGATTAGCGAGACAAATTGGACTAAGAATTAAAAAGAGATTAGAGAAAAATTGAACTAAGAATTAAAAGGAGAAAATTACAGAAAATTATTGAAGAAAGTATTAAAGAGAAATTTGGAGAAAACTAGAAGTTGAAATCAAGGAAAAGCAAAATTTGAAAAAGAAACTAAGCAAAGTCAAAGCAAAGCAACTAAACCAGAGTTACCGATTTCAGAAACCCTTCACAGTAGTCAAGTGATTCGAAAAGTGCTATTCTTCCCGAAGGGTCTTAATAAGCACCAAGTTGTGACTGTAATAGATAATTCTTTGTGTCATTTTAAAGTGGAGATAGTGTATTAATCAATAAAGTTTATATCGTTTGAAGTTCATTACTGTTGTTTAAGAGCACGCTTGGAGTCAGATTGACAATAAATCCTATTCAAATTCACTGACAAAACCCCAAAAGATTTATTTTAGATTTGTAGTCCAAATTACCCCAGAAATTTCCAAAATAAAAGGAATTGTTAAGATGAAGTATCAGATACTATGCCAATTTGTCAAAGTTGTGCTTTTTGTGATAGAATTTGCAGAATACATTTTGTTGCAAATGTTGGGCCAATACAGAGATTTGTTTAAATGGATCGGAAATAGCACGCAGATTCAAATTTAAACCTATTAACACCAAATAAACAACCCTAAATTATGAGAGAAATGTAACTAAATATAATATCAAAAAGCATAAAAGTAAATTAAAATAATAACAAAGATGCACCAAGATCAGCACGAAATTGACATAAAAATAACATAATAACAAGAATTTGACCGAAAAATGACAATTTAATTATAAAAGCAAAAAATTAATGAATAAAATTGAATTAAATAAAATATTTTTGGTTGGAAAAAATTCAATTAAAAATTTAAGAAATAAATTGTCAATTTAAATTAAGAAAATAATAAAAATTAAAGTTAGATAACACAAATAATTTCAAGATCAAATTTTGTTTTATCACACTAAAAATAACATGCAAGGTTAGAGTCACAGAATAAGTATATATACCGATTCATTTTTACATAATTTCAATCACTTTTTCCTGGTGAAAAGCTCTTACCGTTTTTCACTAGCAAAAATATTCTTGAACTGAAGCGCTTTGTGTGATATCAGAAGCTTGTGTGAGAGAAATTACTTTCCAGAACCAACTCTCTACGAAGATTCTAATTTCACGAAATGAGGAACCTTTAATGAATTGCACTATGAATGTATTTATAAATGATTATCAATTATACCTATGAATGTAACTATTATGGATAATGAATTATATGTATTCTGACAAGTACTCTATGTTATTATATCTTATCTAAAATTTATGTCGAAAATGTTCCGGCCCACACCCAATACATCTCACAAGAAAATAAATATACACAATCAACGGCTCCGTGTAAGCGCAGTTCATCTGCAACAGAACTGTGACCTTGAAGGTTCAAATTTAACATTAACAAATTATAATTAAATTTAGGTCCTATAATATAATAATATTAAAATTTTTATTTTTTAGATTAAAAATTTATTTCCGATTTTCTATTTATAAAAGCTAATTTTAAATACCAAAAAGAAATCCTAATTTACTAAAATTTAGAAATAAAAATTTTAATTTAAATTACTATAATCTATTATAATATAATTTATAGAATTTTATTGTAAAAATAAGATTTACATTACTATATGATAAAATATATTATTTTGTATTATCAGCCACCATTCCGATTCTCAAAGCTTAAGGGTTTAGGATAAATTAAATTATATGGTCTTCTTATATATATGTAATTTAGTTTGCTCGTCGCTTATTGTCATGGCAATGGGTCAAACAATTAATAAATCCTATAGTAAGTAATATTGATTTTTCTTTTGATACTTTTCAACTAATTTCCTTTGCTTCTCAAGCTTCCCACAGCAACTAAGCCTACTCGGTCGCCCTCCGGTATTACGGACGTTTTCTGAGAAGTTTGTAGGTCTATTTAAAGTTGATTTTATCAGCCTCTAATTTCAGTATTCTCTGGTTTAGCTTTGGTTTCAATCCAAACGAAGCGTCTCATTGGAAATTTATTTTTGTTATTTATAAATATAGAAATTTTCTCGAGGTGATCTTTATTTTTTGTTATATCTATTTGTAAGGGTATTTGTTGCAAAAATGATAATAGTAACACTAACAAGGGTAATAATAATAATATTACTAAAAATGATTTTGATAATATTAATAATAGAAATAGATTAATAAGACTAATAATACTATTTTGACAATAATAATAATAATAATAATAGTAATAATAATAATGTTAAATTAACTAATGTGATAGTGATAATAAGGCTAAATTAGGGATAATAGAGATAATAATAATAATTTAAGAGAAATAACAATAATAATAATAATCATAATAATAATAATTCTAATAATAACTTAATAATAAGTATAATAATATCATCTCAATATTACTAACAGTTGGAATAGTATTAATAATAATAATAGTATTTTACATGATAATATAATAATAAAGTTACCAATGATAGTCACAGTATATGAATGGGGATAATAATAGTAATAATGATAGTGATATATTAATAATAATAATATTAATATAATTAAGAATGTTGATACAATAATAATGAAAATCCTAATAATGATATTTTAGTAATAATAATAATATTAATGATAATAGTCATAATTCTAATTACAATTTTAGTAATAATTATAATAGGCTACGTTAAAAATAATGATACAATGTAGTCGACGACAGAAGTAATAATAATAACAGTATGGATAATAATTATAATGATGATATTAATTTAATAATAATAATAGTATTAAGGATAACATATTAGTGCCGATAATAGTAATATATAGAATAATAATCATAAAAATTTTCATTAACAATCATATTAGTAATATGGATAACAAAATGGCAATAATAATATCAAAAGCCTAGTAAGAATGTTAACGAGTCGTTAGGAACAATAGTACTATATAGTCAATGATGTACACAATAATAATAATAATAATGATATTTTGATATTAATAATAATGGTGGGTTACCGGGTTTCGTTATTTGTTTGAATATGCCTGCAGTTGCCCCAGTAACGCCATACAAAATGATTCTGATCCACTTGGCACCCGTTGCTAGGCAACGTTGGAAATGTGTTCAAGTGGTGATTGGCCGCAAAAAGTGAGTATTATTACTAATACTGTAATTGCTCGGACAATCCTCGGGTTCACGAGCTGTCGATAGAAGACCTGTGCTCGCTTAGCTCTGTCCTATGTGTAAGAAAATTCATGATCAGATGTGGAATGACGTTCGAATTTGCGATGTGAGTATTCATAGTAATACCTGTATGTAAGTGCATCTAGGAGATAATTCAACTATAACTGCAACTACTTTATTTAAACCAATAAAATGCACGATATTCGTGAATTAATGGGGTGGTGTTGGAGGTTGTGCTGCTCGGCGTCGGGCACGCTCCTTGCGTCCCGGCCGACGATTATTCGATGGAGTGACGGACTGATTGGTGGACTGAAGATTTGTATGCGGCATTTGGGACGGGGCGAAGACAAGTGGGTATGTTACTGCTTCCCCCTCCCGACAGACTGCTAAGGCGACTTCCAATCCTCTGATTTGGGTGCGCAGACTCTGATTGAGCTGTCGCTCTTCCGTCCAACCCTTTTGTGCTGCGGTTAGCCTGAGATATAATGTTTTTACTTTTCTCGGATCCGACCAAGTTGCCTTGATCTGCTGTACCTCTTTAGTCATCTGGATGATTTGGTCGAGGAGATCCGCGTTTGCGTTCCTTGCACGATCTAGTTCGGCTTGCAGGATTTGGTTGGTTGTCATTACTACAATGGACAAAATCGTTAAATTTTCTCTATTGATTTACATAACTTGTATTTATAATTATTGTAAACATAATTATTAAAAACGGGTCTATCCATACAAACAATTGAAACGAAATGACAAATTAACAAAATTTCTTTTTCAAAACAAAACGCAATCATGTCTATTGTTCGTGTTTTTAAGGAATCACTGTTCTCCATTGAACGGCCTCTTTAGGTTCTTCTTTGGAGTAACTACTGGATATGGACGTCGGGTGTCGCGGATGGGGCGAAGTGGATAGGCTTCTTCTATCCGCCCGGCGAGGATGTCGTCTTCCACGTTTGCGAGATACATCCTCGCCTTAACCACCTGTAGGTTTACCTGTTCCTGCACCATTTCCCATTGGATGAGGAGGTTCCGCGCATAGATATATGTTTCTGCAGCTGGATACTGCTGTCCGGCGAGTCCACAAGGGTCCTTTTCGAGGCCCAGTATCCGCTAAGTAGTGGGATACGGCCACTGTTGTCGAAGCTCCTTCCCGACCCTGTTGGTCGGTTACTTGACTAGTGGTACAATCGAATGGCATGTCTAAAATATCATCACGATCAGATTCAATTAAGTCGTCCGCTTTATTATAATAATCGACTACATGATGACTATATTGTTACTATTGGACTTATCAAATTTAAACTTATCAAATTCTGTTAACTTTGATTATGATTGTAACCTTTGGGAAACGAATAGGATTTTTTATCTATAAGTTCTAGTGCGCTATATTCCATTGACTATCTTTTCTCGAGACGCTCCTAGGTATCTTTTTAATGGTTATAATGATCAAGTGATACTCTGATACTATGCAAATTGGTTTACGGGCCTTTCGGGTTGACAAAGGTTTACTCAAAATCTGCGACTGGACGTTTGATAAATTAAGACATGAATATTAAATTTTCTTTACTGACGACGACTCGAATGATCATTATTAAGAGGGGTTATATTATCTTACCGGTCTGGCCTTTTTTACATGAACCCCTTTTGGACAATACAAATATATATATTATTAAAACCTTGAATGTCAGGGTCGGATGTTGATCCGGATAAGTCGATTGTGCGTAAGCGTGTTTATTTTATATTGATTCGATGATCCTATATAGTCGATTTCCGGCGGATCTTGTCGTTCGCAGATTAATCGATTGAATGGAGACAATTTAGTTTGGTATGTTTATATCAGGTATTTATATTATTTATATTTCATTTTCAGAATTCTCGATCAACAAATTCGCCGAAGTTTAGCTAAATCAATTCTGGTAAGTTACTATGTTAATTAATTTGAATGCGTTTCATCGACATTTTTAAGGAGAATTCTTGCGTCTACCGGGGTTTTCGAGCGGATGCACTCTCATACATTTGGAATTTTCTAGGTGGAATTTTATTATTCAAACAAAAATCGGTAGTAAGCCTTCCTGTGATTGAACATTTTATGTAATGTTAATACAAATTTTATCTATCATCTTAAACTTTTATAGTCATGTTGATTTTTCGTAATTTGTTTTAAGTAATAACCCATTTTATTCCATCTTTAATCACTTTATTTTAGTCCACGAATTTAGATTATTTAGCGAAAAATTTAGCTAATAAATTTCGTTACTTTCACTCAAAGAATTATTCTGATTCAAATCAAGGAATTACTTCATCAATGGATTATATTAAGTTCCATCACTCGAGTTGCTTATATTTTGTTTAATCGACAATTACTTTAATCGAGGAACTACTTTAATTAAATAAATTATTTCAATATTTTTAATCAATGAATCAAGCTTTACTTTATTTTTACTCGAAGATTTTCTTGATTTTTATCAAAGAGTTATTTTACTTTCATTCAAATTACTTTGATTTTGATTAATGAAATTACTTGGTTTAATCAACAGCTTTCTTTAGTTTAATCAACGAGTTAATTTATTGTTAATCAATGAATTTATATTATTTGGCTTTGATCAACAAATTAATTTAAAGAAAAAGAATGACGTTAATTTTGCTCAATAATTATTTTAATCAATTTAATATACATATTTTTCTCAATAATCATTTTAAGTTTAATCAATGAATTACGTTAACTATGTTCAATAATTGTTTTAATTAATTTACTTTAATCAATGATATATTTATTTTTACTCAATAATTCCGTTAAGTTTATTCAATGAATTAATCTAGTTTAAGCAATGAGGTGTTTATCTTTACTCAATACTCATTTTTCTTTTAATCCATAATTTAATTTAATTGAATCAATGAATTACTTATTTAATGATTTTTTATTGTTTTATTTCGAAATGTAAATTCAATTTAGTATGCCAATGGTTAATTTATTTCAAATTATAGATCTAATTTAGTTATGTCAACGATTTCAATTTAATTTATTCCCGTACCCATTCCCTTTAATAGGCCTTAGGCGCATTTTATGTTCATATTATATTTAATGAGTGCCCACTGGACTACTCGGTGTGATAATTTTGAGCCGTGTGTAATATGATTTTAGGTCGATTTTACTGAAAGGAGAAACGAGGAAGCAGCCAAAGACTTCTTCCTTATTTCTCGTTTCATCTATATGGATAATATTGACGTTACGACCCCTGCGTTCCGCACGCTAGGTCTTCACGGGTACATATCATTGGCGATTTTCCACGCCCTTACACAAATCTGTACTGTGTAGATTTTACTATCTTGCAATATGTGTTGGCTGTGTGCCGGAAAAATTTCGACAGATTAATTAATATTATTAAAACAATTTATAGATAATATAAATATTTATTAAACATATAACAAATAAACACAAGTTACCCTACATTCCATTCCATAAAAACAAAAATTCATAACATTGCATAGCAAAAATAAAATACCTCTCCCCCCACGCCGACATCCAAGCAGAGCTCTGCCGAGGTTGCGAGGATGTGACGTGGAGAGAGAGTTCCAAATAGAACTATTTCTCACCTAAAAGTAAGTTTCAATATAGATTTTCAATCAATAATGCAGAAGTAAATTTTGATTCAAAATGGTTTGTTTCGAAAAACGGTTAAATTTAATGTGAAAATGGATCAGTATTTATACCTATTTTCTGTCCCTAACCTCGCATGTTAAATTTGATGTAGTAAAACAAAATTCGACCTTCTTATTTTCTAGTGAATTCTATTCTTTAATTTTATTATTTTTGATTTATTTTAATAATTTTTCATTTAGAATTTTTATTGAATTATTACTAATTCAAATTTTTTTGATTTAAGTTTCATTTTCATGAACTTTTCTTACTTTATCAATTTTTGTCGAATTTGTTGTGTTTTCTTGTTATGTTTGTGTTGGTATCGTGCGGATCTTAGTGCGTTTTGTTATTATTTTAATTTATTTTTATGTTTATTATTTTATTTTTAATTCTCTTTTTTCTCATATTTGGTAGGGTTTAATTGATGTTTCAATAGGTTTATTTAAATTTGCATGTTATATTTGCATGTGTGTTACCGATCCATTAAAACATTTTCTCAAAGCCGTTGGTGTTCTGGCCCAACAATAATAATAATAATAATAATAGTATGAATACTGACAGTAATAATAATAATAATATTAAATGAAAATAATAATAATAATAATAATAATAGTAATAATAATATTATTAATAATAATAATATCAGAAGCATTCTAGAGGTAATGATAAGTTATTAATCCTAATGATATTACATGCCAACATTAATGATACTATATAGTGGGTAATGACAATAATAATGATATACTGATAATACTAATAATAATAATAATAATATTAATATAATAATAATAATGGTAATATAGATCATAATAATAATAATAATAATAATAATAATAATATTAATAATAATAATATTAATATGAAAATACTAATAATTAGAATAATACTAATATGAAGATAATAATATTGGTAATAATAATATTAACATGAAAATAATACTATTAATAATAATAATAATAATAATAATAATAATAATTATAATAATAATAATAATAATAATAATAATAATAATAATAATAATAATAATAATAATAATAATAATAATAATAATAATAATAATAATAATATAATGAAAGTAATAATAAAATAATGAAAATAAAAATGGAATTTTTAGTAATGATGATAATTTTACATGCATAATAACCACGTTAACAGTAAGGATGATAGTTGTTTCGTGGTTTATGTGGTCGTGGATTTAGTTTTATAAACTGACTGAAATTTTTCCTGTAACGAAATAACCAAATCTAAGTAATGGGATAACGTAAAATTTTGGAGTTATGTTCGAAGTCAATTTGGACTTTTATGTTTAGAACGTAGATTAGTTACGAATAATGATGTACGAAAAATCTGATATACAGCCGATTAAACTTTCTATTGTGATTAGTCTCGAAGCATAGTGTATATAAGTTCGTGAATAATTTTTGTATGGCGATAGGTTTTGTTGAATAAAATAAAATCCTCATTCTTCTAGCTACTAGGTTATATATTTTTCTTTTGTTGATAATATTTTAAACTTTATATTTACCCTTTCCCAGGACCTCAACTCTGCTCTTTCGAGGATTGGGCGATAAGATTTAGGAAGGGGAGAATATTGGACGGACCTGGCTACTGCCTTCGCCACGGCTTCCCCCACTAACAACCGGTTCGATCCGGGGTACCGAAAGAAAAACAACTTCAATTTTACTTTCTTGCGTGCCTGTAAGTTTATAGTATGTGATCATACAGCTACGCAAATAGTGATTTTAAATTTAAGACCTCATGATGGAAGTTTGATGTCAAAATGGATTAAATATGCATAATGAATGAGTAAAATTTATTTTTCCATAACAAAAAAAAATTTAAATTCAATTCATAATAATAATCAAATGCATATACATAAAACCAATAAAATTTACTTTGTCTTCCGTAAACTATAAATAATTATGTTGGGCCAGAACACAAACGGCCTTGTAAAATGTTTAAATGGATCGGTAACACACATGCAAATATAACATGCAGTTTTAAACTCAAACCTATTAAAACATCAACTAAACCCTATCAAATATGAGAAAAAGATAATTACATATAAAATAATAAACATAAAAATAAATTAAAATAATAACAAAAAGCACCAAGATCCGCACGATATAAATATAAACATAACACGAAAACCCAACAAATTCGACCGAAATTTGATAATTTAAGAAAAATGAAAATCTCATGAAAATGAAATTTAAATCAAAGAATTTGAACTAGAAATAATTCAATAAAAATTTCAAATAAAAAATTATCAAAATAAATTAGAAAATAATAAAAATAAAGATTAGAATACACTAGAAAATATCAAGGTCGAATTTTGTTTTACTAAATCAAAAAGAACACGAGAGGTTAGGGACAGAAAATAGGTATATATACCTATGCATTTTCACATTAAATTTAACCAAAAAAACCATTTTTGAAATCGTTAGAATCGTTTTTGAAAATCTTCAACCAGTTTTTTAAAAAATCTATTAGGTGAGCGAGAGTTTTATTGGAAGCTCTCTCCACGTCGCACCCTCGCAATCTCGATAGAGCTCTGCTTGGATGTCGGCGTGGGGAGAGTAATATTTTATGGTTTATGAATTATGGATTGGTAACTTGTTTTTATTATTTTAATAAATCATTTATGATATATGAATTTTAGTTTTGTTTTCTTAAATTTGTCGAAATTTTTCCGGCCCACAGCCAAAGACACACCGCAAGATATCAAAATCAACATAGTATTCAGATTCGTGTAAGTGCGTGGAATATCGCCGATGATCTGTGCCCGTGAAGACCCGGCGTGCCGAACGCAGGGATTGGAACATCAATATTATTCCGTATAGAAGAAAGGAGAAATAAGGAAGAGGTCTTTTGGCTACTTCCTCGTTTCTAGTTTTCTTTAAATTCGACCTAAATTATTCTACACACGGCTCAAAATCACCACACCGAGTAGTCCAGTGGGCACTCATTAAATATAATATAAACATAAACTGCGTTTAAGGCTTATTAAAGGAAAAGGCCACCGGGAATAAAATCAATATGAAATCACTGCTATGAAATGAAATAAATTAATCCTATGAATTTAACTTAAATACAACTTAAATAGTAATTTTACTTATTATTAAACAAATAACCCTAGACTTCCAGTAAAGTAGTGAATTTAATCAGACCCTAATCCAGAATATATCCATCAGTACAGCTAATAGAGGCACCCTTTTTATAAATAAAAGCCAACTATAAATCGAAATTGGTCCCGTATAAAAATAAATTAGCCTAGAATAATTAAATCAAAAGTATAAACACCGATAGAAAAGATAAAACTTTATTGTAAAGAAGATTACATAACCCCTCTTGAACAGCTAACTAAACCGACCCATCTGTTTTTCTGCCTTTATATCACTGCAGCTTAACGAATAAATCTACGACATAGGCCATCCACAGTTGATGCTCATTCTTCTAAAATATAACTGTTTAATTTTGATCAAAAGAATGTTCAACAAGCTCTTGAATCAGGAATGATTCCCCAATTCACGATCATCATCACAAACCAATCCACGATCGCCAGAAGTTTAAATTACCACCATTGTTCCAGTATTGAATATTAAACCAATAATTGTAAAAAACATAACGGTTCAACGTTTCCTAAAAATTGAATGATAATTGAATGTGATAAACTCAATACTGTAAAGATCCAGTGAGTAGGAATATAAACCGGTAATTAAAATCCAACATTTGTAGATGAGAGGATGCTCATGATCTTTCTGGAACGGTAAACTCACGAAATTTCAAATGAATGCATGGATTAAATATTAATAAAATAAAAATCAAATAAATTGTCGAGAATTGGAAATAACGTGGGAACACTCGCCGTGAAATCGTGAAGTTGACGATGACACGCGCGAGTTTTCCGCCGTTAGTATCCAAAGAGGAAAAAACTTACCGATCTCCAACGCCGAATTTCAATGGCCATTCCAAAAATTAAAGAAGTAGCTAAGGCATATCAACAATTAAAATCTTGATAAATACAATTATAAAGTTCGAGCGGATGTCGCGATTGTTTATGCGATCATAATCCAATCCATCCGAACGTCGATTATTCACCAAATAAATAAACCTAATTTTATCAATCACCATCTGGCAGCGTGTAAATAATTTCAACAGGAATTACGTATAAGAGACACCCACTCTATCAATTCAATAAAAGTATAATCACAACTACCATTTAACAGAAATTTTGGATTTTTAACATGGATTCCCGACAAATTTGGATAATGAATAGTCGTCGCCTAAGATACTAAATGAAGAGGCCGTGACAAATCTGGATATGACAATGGAGGGTAAGAATTTCATAAAATATATTTGATTAATAATAAGCAACATTAATTCCGGATAAGGTTCATAATATTTCAATGATATTCTTGTCACCACTAATTTTTTCTTTGAGTAATATCATTGATTATAAAATTAATTAATTATTCACCCATTATCTCTGCAAATAATGCTACCAATTCGACCATTAATCTTTTTGATCTAAACTATTAAATCTTTGACATCACGACCCCCAATAGAGTTTATTCACCTCACTATCTTAATATCAGTTTTGTTCACCTCTTAATTACCATTATTACCATCAAACCTACTCACATGTCGTTTGTCAATATACTATATGTTTATGATTTTATTAACCATGGAAAATTGCCAGGAGTTCCTCACAAAATTATTAATTATATCTCAAAATGCAATATTTTAATTAAAAATAATCTTCAATCAATTTTATTAGAAAAGAGCTTATCCAATGAAAATATGTAACTAGTTAATTTGTTATTTTTTTATTTTTTTGAAATTCATACAATTAATTAGGCATAATGAAAATTTAGTCGTGCTTCTTTTCAATAAAATGTTAATTTCGATTTGAGAATTAAGAGATGATTTTGTTACTAAATATTTCTACAGACAAAGTTTAGTAATATTTCTCCAATCGCGTTGGACAATTATTTACCCTATGTTTTAATTAAAGGAAAATTATTTTTAATAGCAAATATGAAAAGTATAATAATTGTATATATATAATGGGGGGTAATAAATAAAACAAATTATTTGCAATTAATCAATTGTATTCACTATAAGATATTTGGAAAATCAATTAAAAATATATATATATATTGCCGAAAAATATACCACAATAAAGAAAATGGAAACAATTTAATGTTAACTACTAGAGAAAAATACCCACTGAACTGTAAGATTTTTTCACTCGATTTGACAAAAAGGCGTGGACAGTTTTGAATTTCCAGTATGGTTTCACACAGGAGTAAATCCAAATTTTATAATTATTCATTTATTCATTTCTTTTGATAAAAATATATACACGCGATTGATGACTTTTGCATTCAGAAAATCTTAGTTCGAGGAGTTACATCCCAACCCACATTGCGGATCGGTGGAGATGGGCGTGGGGACGCTTCCGGCAGAAGAGATGCCCAGAGTTTCCCCCGTCGAGATTTCAATTGACCAACACAACGGAAGACGTTCGTGACCAATGGCTGGCCGAAGAGTGGAGTCCGGCCGAGGAAATCCACCGGCAAGCCCAATATCTCCTCGAGCGACTGGAGGCCCACCAACGGCAGGTGGACGTACAAGTGGTCCGGGCTCGCCAGTATCTGGCGAATGTCGAGGAGGACCTACTGGCGGGTCGGATCGCCAACAACTACTGGCACCCTCGAAAAGGTACTACCGCTCGAGCCTCCCGGCCAGCAACGGCCCGGATTCGAGATGTCCGGCGGCCGATAATGACTATCCCCGGATATACACCGGAAGAATGGGCAGAAAAGGGATTTCCCTAATCCACCTACACGTAATCAACTATCAAGACCTGAATTTTAACGAATGTTTTTCTTCATAAATAAATTGAGTGTTATCTTAATAACCGTTTTAATTTTATTAACTATAATCGTCTCTTTATTTGTTTAAACATAACTCGTAACAATACAACCCCTCTGCAATATCACGCTCCTAATTATTTATATTATTAGAAATGGAGTCTATCCAACTTTTACAGAAAGAATTGTCTCGTGCCTAACAATCCAACAAAGCCCTATACGAGCAGATCATACAACTCACAGCAGAGATCCAACAAGTAAAGTCCACCTGGGTGGATCCAGTGAAACTTAAGCCCCTCTATCACCGACTCACTGCGGCTCAGAAGGGTTGGGCCGATGAACGGCAATTAAATCAGAACCTCCGGACGCAGATAAAGGAGTTGGAAGTTGCCTTGTCCGCCAGTCGGGAGGGAAAGGCAGTGACCTACCCTCTTGTCTTCGCCCCATCTCAATTGGAGTATCGAGATTCAACCAACAATCCAACGCCAGTTGCGACTCCATCGACTACACCCTCAAGCGGGTACAGGCCGGGGCGCAAGGAACGCGCCAGACGCAGAGCCGCCCGCCTGGCAAATAAACTCAACTAAATTATCTTATGTTGTTCATGAATTGAATTAAATTATAAACATTGTTCAATATTCAAAAGGTGATATTTTAAAATGCGAAAAATATTAAAATACTATAGAAAAGTCATGAGTATTCACGCTTCGTCAGATAAACGTCATTCCATCTTTACCCATCAACATGAGTCTGACCTCGAAACTTCTCACACAGGGGACATTACAAAGCGAGCATAGGTCTTCCATCGACAGCTCGTTGAACCCGAGGGTTGTCCGAGCAATTACAGCATTAGTAATAGCGCTCACTTTTTGTGGACAATCCGCCCACTCGAACACATTTCCAACGTTGCCTAGCAACTGGTGCCGAGTGGTAGCTAGAAAATATTTATATGGCGTTACCAGGGTAATAATGGGAAGATTCAAACAAATAGCAAAACCCAGTAACCCGCCAATTAATGAAAGAGTAAAAATTGATTCAGTAAAATTGAATTAGTAAAAAAAATTGGTTGAGAGTAAAGAGTGTTTTTTGTTCAACCAGCTTCACCTTATATATTATGATTGTTCGTGTGTGTGTTTTGATGCAGTAAAACAAGGAATTTCTAGAATATTCCAAAATTATAAAAATTTTTATTCTTTTCGATTAAATTTAAATTTTTACATTTTTATATCTCAAAATTTTTATTAAATTTTTATTTATTTTATTTTTCTTTAAATTTCCATTTTTATCTAATTTTAAATTTTCTGCTCAAAACCACACAGGCGTTATCGTGCTGGTTAAACAAAAAATGGGCTTTATCAGTTTTTTGCCCAACAATATGAAGGTATGGAAAGTGGGGAATAGCACAAATTGCTGCGACGAAACTTTTATCTACTAATGAATTAAACCTAAATTTGATTAAACTCGAATGTTGATAAGTCAAAGATTTTGAAATAAAACTTCTAACGTGAACTGTTATAAAATTATAGTAGGAAGCGTAGCATAGTAAAAGATCAAGAATTGCACTTAAGATTTTTACAGTCGAGTTATAACCTTGATATTCAACATTTCCGAATAAGGAGTTAAAATTAAATAGAAACCAATGTTTATAAGTAACTAGGATCCACGTTAGAGTTTATATAACGAATTCAATAATTAACGTAAAGGAACCAAAATGAAATTCAAAAACTTAAAGTCGAGTTAGGTTTTACGAAACTTTTAGGAGAAATCACTTAAACCTAACCGTATACCCCAGCAACTAAATAGTTTTACCCAAATTATTTAAACAGTAAACAAAAATAAATAAACGAATAAATTTTATTAAAAACTAAATTAAAATCGTTCATTCCGAAACCAAAATCACTGCAAGGCATACTAAAGACAAAATAAGTTCTGAAGTCAAACTGGATAAGGAGAATTCTATTTGAATATTATATCTAAACAAAAATTTGACCATTAACTTACTTTTACACAAGAAACGTTAACAACATTTAAGTAAAAATAACGATTTACCAATTAAAATAACCCTAGAACTGGGATTGAGCGTACACATGGACTAAGTTAATACTGCTGATAATTCCAATTTGATTCTTGAACATGCTATCCGAAGAAAAAGAATAAAGTTTCCAAGCCTAACGAAGTAATAAAATTTGGAAGCACTGTGTTGGGCCAGCACACAAATAGCCTTCAGAATTGTTTAAATGCATCAGTAATACAGCACGAAAACCCAGCACCAAGATAACTTAAAATACAATATACAACACCGATTAAACACTTTAAAATCTGAGAGAATATAAATAAATATAAAATCAAAAACATAAAAATAAAATTAAAATAATAACAAAATGCACCAAGATTCGCACGATACCTACACAAATATAACAAGAAAACACAACAAATTCGACGAAATTGAAAAATTAATAAAAGTTCATTAAAATGAAATTTAAATCGAAAATTTGAATTAGTAATAATTCAATAAAAATCTTAAATAAAAAATTATAAAAATAAATCAAAAAATAATAAAATTAACGAATAGAATTTACTAGAAAATAACAAGGTCGAATTTTGTTTACTGCATCAAATTTCACACGCGAGAAAAATAGGTATAAATACCGATGTGTTTTCACAAATTTTCAGTCTTATTTTTCGGAGCAAAAATTTCATTATAGAACTGTATAACTGGTTGTATATCTGGTTGAGAGCCGTGCATTCAGGCAATTAACACGGGTAAGTGTTTTGCCTGAACACGATCACTCTCAACTGGTGCAATATTATTAGTTGATTTTTTCGAAGAGAATTGATGGGTAATTTTTCAATTGAATTTATGTATGACTTTTCAGATCGAATTGATGGATAATTTTGTTTTTCCAATTGAATTTATGGATGATTTTTTGAATCAAATTTGTGGGTAATTTTTCAATTGAATTTATGGATGATTTTTCAGATTAAATTTATGGATAATTTTGTTTTTCCGTTTGAATTTATAGATGATTTATCGAATTAAATTTATGGGATTTTCGAAGTAAATTTTATGGAATGGATACAATGAATTTCAAATGTATGTAGCCGATGTAATATGCTGAATAAATATTTTATATCTACAGCCTTAGTGCATCGAAACTTTTATTCCAATTGCTATGGTAAAATATTATTTGTTATTTTCCGGCCCACGGCCAACACATAACGCAAGAAAGCAAAATCTACATAGTACAGATGCATGTAAGTGCGTGGAAAATCGCCAATGATATGTACCCGTGAAGGCTCAGGTGCGGAACGCAGGAGTTGGAACGTCAATATTATCCGTACATAGGGGAAATTGGAGGGTAAATGAGTAGTTTATTGGCTGCTCCTTCACCATCCGTTTTCTGTAAAATTGACATAAATTTTTTAACAACAATCGGCTCAAAATCTCTAACACCGAGTAGTCCAGTGGGCACTCATTAACTATGAAATGAACATAAATAGATCTTAAGGACAAAAAGAGGGAATGGGTAGCGGGTAAAATTGCGAAATCGTTGCAACAGTTAAAATGAATAGCCATCGGAAAAAGATTAATCCGAACGACCAAAATCATGAAAATAATGTTTTTAAATAAAAATTAAATAATTTAATTTGAGTTGAGGCGGAAAATATGGGCCGGACGCTGCTCAAATTTTCCGAACTAATTCAAATACTTAACAAAAATAGTAACGCAAAAATGGAATGCGTAAAATAAGGGCGGAACGCTGCTAAGATTTTCGGATTTACAAAAATACTATATAAGAAAAATATTTTTTAACGCTGAGGAATAAGGAAAGATCCCTAAAAAATCTTGATAATAATAACGATAATGATAAGGGTAATGATAGTAATAATAATAATATTAATAATAATAATAATAATGGTAATAATAATAATAATCATGGTATTTGTAGTAATGATTGATAATAATTGTGATAACAATAATAACAATAGTAATACTCATAGTAACAATAACAAATAAATATAATGGTAGTTATAGCTATAAAAATATTAACAAAGGTATTAGTAATAACAATTAATAAAGGTAATACATATAATGGCAACAATAATAATGCTGGTAATAATAATGGGAAACATTGTAGTTATAATAGGGATAAGGGTGAAAGATATAATGTGGGTGTATTTAACATAACAAAGGGTTTACAAACCATAAAAAATCTTCGACATGGACAACAAGAAGGACTATGAGAATAGACATAACAATGAATGATATGAGAGTATAGGTTAACATTTGAAGGAGATAGGAGAATAATAGGACCTAAGAATCAAAATCGAGCACAGGTCTTCTATCGACAGCTCGTGAACCCGAGGGTTGTCCGAGCAATTACAGTACTAGCGATAACACTCAATTTTTGCGGACAATCCACCACTTGAACACATTACCAACGTTGCTTAGCAACGGGTGCCAAGTGGATCAGAATCATTTTATATGGCGTTACGAGGGCAACTAGAAGGATAAGCAAGATTTGAAACCCTGTAACCCACCAACTGTAAAAAGCTTTTCCTCTAAGAATAATATAGAATAACTGATAAAATTTAATAATATTAAACATTACCCCTCCGATTCAGCCGTGTGGCTTCATGTCCTCAAGATTGGGACAACCAATGTTACCAATTGATTTTAGAATACTAATGCATACCCGAAGAGAATATCTAAAGTTTCTGATTTGGTATTTCTTAGTAGAAGCTTTTATTAAAGTTAAAAATTAATAATAAACTATTCTTACCGTTTATTAATGAATTAAAGTGACAAAAATAATTAAGCCGGGTTATAGCAAATCTGTAGTAAATCATAGACCGAATGACTTGAACAAATCGTACCAGCAGGAGACCAGTTAACGGCGTAGCAACTTGATGGCAAGCAAACAGCTGTTTGAGCATTTACATTAATTGATGAGCCTAATCATCAGTGCCTTACCGCGTAGCAGATTACATAACTAATGCAATAAAAATTAATGTATAATATTAAATAATATGCACTTACCGATTATTCAATAGCGATAGTGAAAGATACTGATGCTATCACTTGTAAATCGTAGTGATAATTCGATAAGGCCACTACAAAAGGTAATAATAGTAATAAATAATATAATTTTTTTACTTATCATAAATATTTGACAAGGATAATAATCATAAAGGAAACATTTAACATTTACAATAAATAATGGGCAATATGACAATAATAATAATAATATTAAAAACAATAATAATAATCATAGTAGTAATAATGACTATTAAAATTGTCACAAGCCTCCCAAATTACCGTACCAACTGTTGGGTCAAGACACGATTTTGTTTGAATGAATCGGTAATACACACGCAAATACAACATGCAGATTTAAAATTGAACCCATAGAACACCAACTAACCATGCTAAAATATGAGAGAAAAACAATTAAATATAAAAACACAAAAGTAAATTAAAATAATAACAAAGTGCAACAAGATCCACACGAAATAAATATAAAAATAACATGAGAACATGAAAATTTGACCGAAATTTGACAATTTACCAAAAAATGAAAAAATCCATAAAAATGGAACAAAAAGCAAAAATTTGAATTGGAAACAATTCAATTAAAAAATTAAAAATAAAATTGTCAAATTAAATTACAAAAAATAATAAAATTAAGATTAAAATATACTAGACAATTACAAGGTCAAATTTTGTTTTACTAGATCAAATTTAACACGCAAGGTTAGGGTAGTACAATAGGTATATATACCGATTCATTTTCACATAATTTTAATCTGTTTTTACAAACTTGAAGCAGTTTTAAACCTCCAAGTAGTTCTTGATAATTCAGTCTTAATCAGTGAAAGAAACGACAATTTTCAATGTGAGTGAAGAGATGTTTTGGAAACTTTCTCCACGTCACACCCAAACAACCTCATATGAGCTCTGTTTGAGGTGTCGGCGTGGGGAAATGTTTGAGTATGAGATATGAAACGATGAATGCCAATTATAATTTCAAACAATGTATATTAATTCCAATAAGTTTTCATAAACGAACTCTTGTCGAATTTTTTTCGGCCCACAACCGAAACATCACTACAAGCTATTAACCTTTACATACCCTCATCGAATTGTGTAAGTGCGGTGTAAGTCCGCCAATGATTCGTTCCCGTGAAGACTACTGCTTGAGAACGCATTAGCTGAAACGTAAAATCTTCATTCCGTATAGGGGAAATGTGCTGAAGAGGGAATAGTCTTTTGGCTATTTCATCATCACTCATTTCCCATAAATTCGACCTAAAATTCCTGTAACAAACGGCTCAAAATCCTGACACCGAGTAGTCCAGTGGGCACTCATAAACTCTTAATATTGACACAATTTCATCCTAGGATTAACTAAAGGAAGGTAACGGGAAAAATTGTGCGGAGAAATCGTTGATATGTCGATAACTCGTCAAAATAAAAGATAAAAATCAAATAATTTAAATTTTCAAACTCAGAGAGTTACTATATTAATACGACAAGCTTCGCAGTGTCATAAATTCAGATAGTTAAAAAGAGAAAAATTTGAACCCTGACCCAAAACACAGAACTGTCATATAAAGTTTGGTCAGCGTCCTATCGATAGTCACCTTGATTCAAACTAGAGAGCGTCTTAATGACCAGGAGCAAATATAAAATATTTAATTAGTAGTAATTAAGTGTTCCCTCGTAAAAGTACTGTAATTAGGTTGTAAATAAAGATTTTTGCCAAGTAAATTAGTAATAATCAATCTTTGTAAGTCATTGAATTAATATTCTTGCCGCTAAATTTGAATAACAAATATGAATCTGATAACATCGATGCTAAACGGATGGAGACAAAAGTGACGATTATTACAGTAATGACAACTGAAAACTACATAAATACGAGTCCACATAATCCATGCATAATTCATGAGTTTGTTAGAACAGTACACTAGAAGCAACACGTTGGTCAACTATTATTATAAATCCAACAAGTACAGGAAAGGACCAAAAAATTTTTCTATTTTAAATAAACACAAAGAAAAATCAAATTTCCAAATCACTATTTTAAATAAAAATAAAGAAACATCAAATTCCAAAAATCAAAATGTTTGCATGTAAAAGATTCCGAAGAGATGGGGGAATTTGATAGCATTGCAGCTGATTTAACCAAATCCATCGGCGGATGTGAACTATAGTCACTGGTCTCTGAGGTTCTTCCTTACTTTAAAAAACTAAATTTAGCTTCATTTATTTGTTCACTTACGTATCGCCCACTCTAAATCTCTTCTCGCCATGAACCCAATTAAACATTTCGAGTCGTAGGAGGCGGTAAAGGGAAATACATTTATAGTAGAACCACTCATAAGATCATCCATTTCTTTCAAGCCATTAAGAGAAATTCTTTAGACTAAAAGTTAAATAATAATCACCAATAAATAAGAAAACTACCTTTCAAAATAGTAAATTATTGGCAAGTGGAAGATTGGCCGATTTCGGAAATAAATTCCATAATAAACCTCAGCCGATTGAACTTATAACGAATATTGATTAACGAATGAACGAATACAAGCGTAAATTCTGGTGAGGTCTGATAAATTCCCGAAATCCAATGTGTATCGGCGAATGCAATCGGTATACATGGAATACGATCAGACATTTATGAAAGGTCAATCGTTAAAATAAAACATTAACCTTGTATGCTACTCTCTAAAAATGAAGACACAGGCAACATTAGTGGATAAAATCCATTCACGATCCCACCAATGCATACATTAAATGACATAATCCGATGCACACACTCCCGGTAAAAGTATGTAGGCACATAATCTCTATTGGCGAATAGGACGTTGCCTGAGAAAGTCAACACACCGTTACTCTCTCACCAAATATAAGGAGACAATAGGAAGTAAATAGTCATTTTTAGCTATACTGATGGCGAATAAAAATCGAGATTACTCTGCGAATATTCCACGGAGAAGCGAGGGCGGATCGACCTCCATGAGAGCTTCAGAAAGGCCGAGAGATGGTAATTTACAATTTATTAAATTGAAAAGTCTTAATTATTACATCCGAGGATTGGTACTTAGGAATCAGACACGATGACAATGTGAGGACTTTGAAGACAATGCCTAAACGTTGAGATACCGACCATGTTGATTAAATAAATTATGACAAGTTAATTGCCTTTCTAATCTGTTAGAAAAAAATACACAATGTTTATGACACCCATATTTGCGAGGAATAAACCGTAATGATTCCCCAATGACTGCTACATCCCAACTTACCACTCTAGAGAAGAGCGGACTTCAATTCCATAGACCACCAGCACTTATGACGTGTACTGGAACCGAAATAACAAAATACCGGTTATATAATTTTGAATTGGTTATGGATTAATTAACGCGGACAATCCGTTTGTAGTTTGAATTTGTTAAGTATATCCGTTGCTAGATATTGATAAATCTAATTTCAAATATGATTGATGTTGACCATGATTTAAATCTTGTGGTAGATGATAAATCCGATTTTTATTATAAATATGGTTAATAATAATTTAAATCTTATGGTAGATAATAAACCTGATTTTGATTATGGTTAACAATAATTTAAGTTCTATAGTAGATAATAAATCTGATTTTGATTATGGTTAACAACAATTGAAATCGTATAGCAGATAATAAATCTGATTTTGATTATAAGTATAATTAATAATGATTTCAACTCTTATGATAGATAGCAACCTAATTTGGATTATGGATATGATTGATGATAATTTAAATGTTTGGTAGTTAACGAATCTATTTTTTAAAGTGGAATATTGTTCATCAAGGGCTTTGTGATGAATAATGAATCTAATTAGGAGTATTATTAATCGTAGCTTGAATTTTTAAGGAAATTAACGACCCCAATTCGAACAAATAATTTAAAATATAAGCATAAACTTTCTGCAAACAACTCTCCTTAATATGATTTTGAAGCGCATCGACGACTTGAAGCGAACCCTGTCAGGGTGACAGTCACGAATTTATAAATCATTTCAAAATTGGATGTTTTATTATAATATGATATGCTACATAACAAATACCCTTATAAGACGGCATAACTAGTGGTATATGAGAATTGAAGGTCGCTATAGGCTTACGAGATTAGTAAAAGGTCCAGCAACGATAAAAATAGACAAACGAGACTATCACGCAATACTAAGACGATAGGTCTGACGTGTTCTGGATAAACCGATTAAAATAGATATTAAATGAGTTAAAAATGACCCGATCCGCAAACTGTAGAGATTTTATTAGATAAACCCAAGAATAATCCATACCCTAATTTATTTAGATAACTCCTGGATCGACGCGTCCTGGGTCACATTACGCTTTCCAACACACTCAGCAGCTTGGTGTCGGCAAGCGATGTGGGACGCGGGATTCACGATCTTGCCGGTCAAGGAATCCCGGACGAGAAGTCAAACGGACAACGATGACACCTACCTCCCATTCGTTGCGATTAAACTGGAGCCCGGTCGCAATTCGGCACGGGAAATTCGGGGCCAAGCGGAATATCTGCTCGCTCGATTGAATGAGCATCAGCGGTAGACGGATCGGCAAGTAGATAAAGCCTGGAGGTACCTAGAGAAAGTGAATCGTGATATAGCAGCCGGTTGGATCCCGAGTACGGACGGGTACGCCCCTCCGTACAATACGTCATTCAATTTGGACGATCCTCGACTGGATGTCGTGACCACTGCTATCAATATAGTGGTCCCAAAGAAGATATTGCCAAGAGGGATGTGGAACAGGGATTCGGAATTGAGTAAACATCGGCAGCATTCATACGCTCGGGAGTATCCAGGGCGAAGGTAGAGGTCTAGTATGGGTCAAGCATGTCTAATCTAATTTGTGATAGAAATATAATCTTGTCGAGTTACTCGTTTAATTTGCGATTCAAAAAGTTAAGAAAATTTTAAGCAAAATCACTAAAATGGTATAAACTTAGCTGGCCACGTACAGTTTAATGTAGAAACTTAAGATTATCATTCATGAAAGGGCCCTATATCCATATAACCATAATAAAACTTTATTATGCATACCACTATATTGGAATTTATAGCGTGTTACTATTATTGACATGGATTCTCATCAAATTTTACAACGAGAATTGGAACGACTGCAGAAATCCAACTCCATACTCCACCAGCAAATCCTACAGCTAACTAATGAGATACAACAGACTATCTGTATGTCTCATGTTGTTAAATTAATTTCATTAAACTCGCAAATCTACCCAAAGATAAGTTAGACAACATCAGATTCAACAGTAAGGGACCGGAAAAGAAAACGGTAGTGCGTTGAACCCAACGTTGCGTAGCGACGGGTAACCATTGGGGGCCAAGCAAATATTTACATCTGGGGTCAAGGTTATCGAAACCCTAAACCCTACACAACTATAACATCGATAATAACAGTAGAAAAATTCACCAAATTTATGGGTAATACGGTCCACTTAATAAGACTAATGCCGTTAAAAAACAAATTATATAACCAGTATTACTAATTCGTAGAATATAATGCTCCAAATGCACTTAATAACAAAGTATTGTCTCACTCAACGATTGACACAGGCCACCCAAGAACTACAGAGACTTCAAGGTACCTGGTTCAAACCCAAACGAGTAAAGAAAATATACCAGGAATTGGATACCTGTTGGACCTCTCTGAAACAGGCTAATCAGACAATCCAGTCTCAAAGGACCCAAATCCGAGCCTTGGAGCTGTCCTTAACCGCCAGCCAGGAGAGAAACGCCGTCATCTACCCTTGATGTTTGCTCCGGCTCAATTAACTTACCGAGAACGTACAACGGCAAAGAATGATATTGCGTCCCAGAAGAAACAAAAAACCAGGAAAAGCCGAACGGGCTCGTCGGCGATTACAGCGCGCTGATCCAAAGAGCTAGATGAATTAAACTGTATTGTTAAACTGTAATGGTAAATTGTATTGGTAAAATTAAAATTTAGTGTTACGATTCTTTTGTATTAATGAATAATTCGCTGAGTCTTCTAAGCATAAAGTGTAGATACTAGATCTAAAGATTAAGACGTCCATAACTAATTTAATATACCCAACTTCACCTACACAGTGTTGGGCCAGCACACAAATAGCCTTGAGAATTGTTTAAATGCATCAGTAATACAGCACGAAAACCCAGCACCAAGATAACTTAAAATACAATATACAACACCGATTAAACACTTTAAAATCTGAGAGAATATAAATAAATATAAAATCAAAAACAAAAGTAAAATAAAATAAATACAAAATGCATCAAGAGCCGCATGAAATCTACATAAAACATAACATAATAACAAGAAAAATTTGACCGTAAAATGACCATTTATATAAAAGTAAAAATTAATGAATTAAATGAATAAAAATAAAATATTTTTGACTGAATAAATTTAATTAAAAATGTTAAAAATAAATTACCAATTTAAATTAAGAAATAAATAAAAATTTAATTTAGATAACACAAATAATTTCAAGGTCGAATTTTGTTTAATCGCAATAAAATTAACACGCAAGGTTAAGGCCAAATTATAGGTATATATACCGATGTGTTTTCACAAATTTTCAGTCTTATTTTTCGGAGAAGAAATTTCATTGCAGAGAATTAGTCGGTGTGTATAACTGGTTGAGAGCCGTGCATTCAGACAATTAACACGGGTAAGTGTTTGGCCTGAACACGACCACTCTCAACTAGTGTAATATTATTAATTGAATTTTCGAAGGGAATTGATGGATGATTTTCCAATTGAATTTGTGGATGATTTTTCAAATCGAATTTATGGATGATTTTTCAAATCGAATTTATGGATGATTTTTCAAATTGAATTTATGGATGATTTTTCAAATCGAATTTATGGATGATTTTTCAAATTGAATTTATGGATGATTTTTTCAAATTGAATTTATGGATGATTTTTCAAATTGGGTTTATGGATAATTTTTCAAATCGAATTTATGGATGATTTTTCGAATTAAATTTATGGGATTTTCAAATTAAATTTTATGGAATGGACACAATGAATTTCAAATGATATTTACGATATGATCACAAGGTTTTTATGCATTACGAATTGCCGTATGTGGCCGATGTAATATGCTGAATAAATATTTTCTAACTATAGCCTTAGTGCGTTGAAACTTTTATTCCAAATACCATGGTAAAATTTATTCATTTATTTTCTTTTTAGGCCTACAGCCAAAAAACATACCTCAAGTTAAAAAAATAAAACACACTATCGAACTGTGTAAGTGCGTGTACAATCGCCAATAGTTCGTGCCAGTGAAGGCTCCGGCGTGCGGAACGCAGGGATCGGAACGTCAATATTATCCGTACATAGGGGAAATTGGAGGGTAAATGAGTATTCCGTTGGTTGCTCCTTCATCATCCGTTTCCTAAAAAATTGACATAAATTTTAACAACAATCGGCTCAAAATATCTAGCACCAAGTAGTCCAGTGGGCACTCATTAAATATAATATGTACATACATAGAACTTAAGGACAAAGAGAGGGAAAGGGTAGCGGGGAAAATAGCGAAATCGTTGCAACAGTTAAAATGAATAGCCATCGGAAAAAGATTAATCCGAACAACCAAAATCATGAAAAATAATTTTTTTAAATAAGAATTAAATAAATTATGTCAATTGAGACGGAAAATATGGGCGGATCGCTGTGCAAATTTTTGGAAATAGTTAAAACATTTATCATAAAAACTGTAAAATAAGAGCGGAACGCTGCTCAAATTTTCCGAATCGATGAAAATACTTTATTGAAAACTACAGAATAAGGATAAAACCGTAAAATAAGGGCGGAACGCTGCAAAATTTTTCGAATTAACATAAATACTATATTGAAAACAGGAAAAATACAGATGGATTACAGCTAAATTTTTATACAAGAAAAATATTTTATAAAGCGGAGGAATAATGAAGGATCCCTAGTAAAAACTTGATAATAATAATGACAATAGTAAAGATAATGGTAATTATAATAATAATAATAGTAATAATAATAATAATAATAATAATAATAATAATAATAATAATAATAATCATAATTAGGATAATAATAATAGTAATAATAATGATAATAATAATAGTAATAATGATAATAGTAGTAATATAATAAATGTAATGGTCATTTTATAGTAACAAAAATAATAATAAAGGTAATAGTAGTAACAATTAATAAAGGTAATACATATAATAATATCAATGACAAGGCAAGCAATAATACGTAATAGGGAACAATGTGGTTATAATAGGAGAGCTAGTGTGTGAATATTTAAAATAACAAAGGGTGTACATGCCATAGAATAATCATCAACACGGACAACTATAAGAAGGACCAAGTGAATGGACATAAAGATAAATGACATGAGAGTATAGGTTAAAATTTGAATGAGATAGGAGAATAATGGGACCTAAGAATCGAAATCGAGCACAGGTCTTTTATCGACAACTCGTTGGACCAATGGATCGTTCGGACAATTATAGCATCAACAACGGCTCTCACTTTTAGCGGACGACCCACCATCTCGAACCTAGTTCCAACGTTGATTAGCAACGGATGCCGAGTGGTAAGCGAAAATATTTTTATGGGGTTGTCTAAGTAGCAACCAAATCTAAAACTTCAATCATCTAAAAACCCACCACAAATGATTTTACGAATAACTTGTTAAAAATCTTTTTAGGCCAGAACACACACGGCCTTGAAAATTGTTTAAATATATCAGTAATACAGCACAAAACACAGCACCAAGATAACTTAAAATACAACATACAACATCAACTAAACACTCTAAAATTTGAGTGAATATAAATAAATATAAAATCAAAAAACATAAAAGTAAAATTAAATAAATACAAAATGCATCAAGAACCGCTCGAAATTTATATAAAAAATAACATAATAACACAAAGATTTGACAGAAAAATGACAATTTATGTAAAAGTAAAAAATTAATGAATTAAATGAGTTAAAATAAAATATTTTTGGTTGAATAAATCTAATTAAAAATTTAAGAAATAAATTGTCAAATTAAATTACGAAAATAATAAAAATTTAATTTAGATAACACAAATAATTTCAAGGTCAAATTTATTTTGTCGCAATAAAAATAACACGCAAGGTTAGTTTCACAGAACAGTTATATATACCAATTCATTTTTGCAGAGTTTAACACTTGTGAGATTTCGCCTTTTCTCGTAAAAAAACTCTTGCGTTTTTTTATCAGAAAGAATAGTATTGCATCGAGAACAAACACCCCAAATCGATAACCAAAAAGAAGAAACTCAAACCAACCTCAATGAATCATGAATAATTCCAAATCAATCAATTATCGTCAAACAATCGAGACGAGATAATATGATAATGGGTCATCTATCCACAGAACCCAATTGAACTTTTCCCAGTTCAAGATTGGAAAAATCAACAACCAAAAGCAAGAATATTAATTTACAACTCAAAACCCTAAATAAACCAGCAAAAATGGAGTTTCGAACGAAACATTCTATCTATTCTTCTAGCTGACAGTCACTAAGCCTGCCAATCTTCCAAACAATCGGCATCTAATCAGTCCTATATCAAATAAAGTCAATTCCCCAGACTAAACAAAATCTCAAAGCTACATCGCACAACATATATTGAATCGGCAAAATCAGAACCTGCTATAGAAACAAATCAATCAGAAACAAAAGAATACCAAGACATTAGCGAGACGAATACCTGAATGACAGCATATCAAACTCAAGATTGACAGTGAACTAACGATTCTTAGATAATTAACTATTCTTTATGCGTGATCATAACCGGACCGTAAGTCCACTTTCACTTCATCTTTTAATCCATATATTGATGTATACTGTATGATCATTTTTATCTATGTAGGTTTTGAGGTCACGACCCTGTAGTTTGTAGACCCAGTTGAATGGAAAATGTAAACTCTGTATAGTTCATAGCTTAAATCTTTTAGAAATTGCGGGTCGCAATTTTACGGTCCCCGGAGTGTTTTGTGTTGGGCCAGAACACTAACGGCCTTGAAAATTGTTTAAATATATCAGTAATACAGCACAAAACACAGCACCAAGATAACTTAAAATACAACATACAACATCAACTAAACACTCTAAAATTTGAGAGAATATAAATAAATATAAAATCGAAAAACATAAAAAGTAAAATAAAATAAATACAAAATGCATCAAGAACCGCACGAAATTTACATAAAACATAACATAATAACGAGAAAATTTGACCGAAAAACGAGTTATATAAAAGTAAAAATTAATGGATTAAATAAGTTAAAATAAAATATTTTTGGTTGAATAAATTTATTTAAAAATTTAAAAAATAAATTGGTAATTTAAATTATGAAAATAATAAAAATTTAATTTAGATAGCACAAATAATTTCAAGGTCAAAATTATCAACTACATTGCAGCATTATTTTCAAATGTAATTGACTCTTGCTTTTCAGTATTATTTTTCAGTATGCATATTTTCAGTTGTATGCATCGACGTATGATTTGAAAATGAAGGGTACTTACTATATGAATGAATTTATTGATTGATTAAATGACTTGCGATGAAGCGAGTGAACAATGCTAATGTAAATGAACTTCCGATTTCTATGTGACATCCAAAATAAACAGTTTTATGCATCGAAGCTTTTTATCCAATTTATATGGTAATATTCATTTATTTATTTTCCGGCCCACAGCCGCACATCAGCAAGTAAATAAAATCATACATCCCTATCGAGCGGTGTAAGTGCGGTTCATCCGCCAATAGCTCGTTCCCTTGAGAGACCTCGCTGAGAGTAACGACGGGCTCTAACTAATCACTGAACTAAATAGCGAAAAAGAGTAGCTCGAGAGTGTGTCTTTTAGCTCAACTTTCTTTCACTCAATTTCTATAAAATCGACATAAAATTTGAAACAACAACCGGCTCAAAATCACTGACATCGAGTAGTCCAGTGGGCACTCATTAAATCTAATATTAACATAAATAGATCATAAAGGCAAAGAGAGGGAAAGGGTAGCGGGCAACATTGCGAGATCGTTGCAACAGTTAAAATAAATAGCCATCGGAAAAAGATTAATCCGAACGACTAAAATCATGAAAAGGAATATTTTAAATAATATGTAAGAACTAAATATATTATGTTGAGTTGAGACGAAAGATATGGGTGAAACGCTGTGCAAATTTTCCTAATTAATCAAAATACTTTATTGAAAATGGTAAAATAAAAGTGAAACAAGCCTAAATTGTTTGTATAATATTTTGATAAAACTGTAAAATAAGGACGGAATGCTGGTTAAATTTCCGAAATACTTTATCAAAAACTGTAAAATAAGGATGGAGTACCGGTTAATTTTGATATAAGTAAAAAAGGCTGATATAAGCTGAGGAATAAGGACAGACCCCTAATAAAAATTTATTGATAATAATGATATAGTAAGGATAATGGTAATTATAATAATAATAATAATAATGTTGGGCTTATGGTTTCGACAACCTTGACCTCAGATGTAAATATTTGCTCTCCCCCAATGGCTACCCGTTGCTAGACAACGTTGGTAATGTAACCATCGGTGTCGAGATCGTCAAAGGTGAGCGCCACGTTAGAACTGCTCTGGCCCGATCTCAACTGGGTTCAACGCACTGCCGTTAGAAGGCCTATGTGCGATTTTCATCTTTGGTCCTTTCCAAAAATATGTCCACCGTTTATAACTGCTCCTCATCGTTAATGTGAGAAATCTTATATTTAGTTTAGACATAGCAACACGTTTTCAAACATTTATTGAAAAAAAACATTTGTTAGATATTCCCGGGAGATTGTTTATACTTGAGTTTGTCCGCCTCGCACTTGAGCCGCTCGTCGTTTTGCGCGCTCAGCTCTTCCTGGCCGGTGTTTCTTAGGTTTAACATTGCGAGTGGATGGGGAAGTCGATAGAGAGACGGTATCTCGATAGGCCAGCTGTGCCGGAGCAAAGACCAATGGATACGTTACCGCGGCTCCTCTTGGCACGCCGACAATGCCGTTTCTAGGCCTTTGATTTGAGTTTTCAGGTTTTGCGTTAATCGTCGTTCGCCAGCCCATCCCCTTTGAGCCGCTTTCATCTTTTGATAGATCGTCTTCATCCTTTTCGGTTCGATCTAGGTCCCTTTGACCTGCTGGACCTCCCGAGAAATCTGCACGAGTTGCTCCTGTAGGCTCCGATTGGAGGCTCGGGTCTTATCCAGTTTTTGTAGCAGGATGGAGAACTGACGCCCTTCCATTTCTGTAAATAAAGGAATTTTATTCGTGAATTTCTACCGATGAAAATCATATGTCATCATATCGTTATTACTGAGTCGTCTCAGGGTAGTTAGCATCTCGCCTTCGAATTTTTGTCGATCTCGGTAAACAATTATTATATAACTCTATGTATTGTAAAATTATATGGTATAATTGCATAAATTTATTAACGGGGAACCCGAAATAATATTATTTATTCCACAATAAATTTTATATGAGTCATATTTCACAACAAATCTTATACAAGTCATGCGCGAAACCACTGTCTTCCGGATTCTTTACCTCCTCTTCATGGTAGGACGCTCTCTGGCGTATGGTGATCTCGGTGGATTTCGGTGAGCTCTCTCTCATTCCGCATCTACCTTGGTAGGATGCATCGTGGGATTACCACGTCCATGTCCGTCATCTGCTCCTGGACCCTGGGTCGTCCAGCTCATAAGACACATTATAACGCGGGGCATACCTGTCAGTACTGGGTATCCTGCCCACCGCGATGTCCTCATTGATATTCCGCAGGTACCGCTTGGCCTCCTCCACTTGCCGGTTCGTCTCAACTTGATGCCTCTCGAGATGCGCTAGTAAATACTCGGCCTGTCCTCGCATCTCCCTAGCCGGATTTCTTCCTGGCTCTCTCTTAATAGCGACGTATGGAAGGTCGACATCATCAGTAACCCGTTGTATGCCAGCTCGGGTTTCGTGGACCCGGGAGATAGAAAATCCCGCGTCCCACATCGCCTGCCTGCATCTGGCAGCCGAGTGAGCGGGGAACCGGGCTATTACTCGGGATGCGTCGATCCACGAGTCTTCTAGAAACAATAAAATTATCATTTACAAATTTATAGCGGCTGGATTATTTATTTTGATTGACGGACTTCGGATCTGGACAGTTTAATGCGACTTATACGGCGTCCTGCGTCGGGGATTAAAATTCATGGGCTTATTCACATAATAGTTTCCGAAATTCTCACAATTCGTTGGTAGTGGTCCCGAGATTCGTCGACAACATCATTTACGGTGGGGATCTCTTTGAGGTTCACTCTCTTCACGGCCTCATTGCAAATTCGTAATTAACTAACTGTTGATAAACCAATTTTTTCTTTTTTACATTAGTCGATCTATTTTCCGCCAAACGTTTACTCAGGGAATGAGGTTTGGATCTCCTCATCCTTACCCCTTCAAACGATTATGATTATGCTCCATTAATTCGGCTGCAACTTGCTTTCATATGTGGGTTCCATTGGCAATATTCTATTTACTTTCCTCAAGTCCGTCGAATACTCACGCCCTCTGCGATACCGTGGGTTCTATTCCAAATTAATGAATCTCTCAGTTCCAAAAAATTGCTAACACATTTAGGTGGTTATAATCACAATCGTCTACCTATCTAAACTCAGTTTACTCATATATTCTGATCAATTATCCAACATTTAAGTCTAAAATAATACTGTACATCTTAATCAAAATTATTTAGTCGTCAATACCCAATTTACTTATAGTTGCTATTAGCGGACAGACATTGGAGTAGTTCTCGTACGTTCACGTAGTTACTTTTAATTAAAATCATTTATTCATCAATGTTTACTTTACTTAGAATAACTACTAAATTAATAAACATTTGGCTTATTTATCCAAGTTTACTTTACTTATAATTACTACTAAATTAATAAACGTTTGGATTTGAAATGATATAATTTTTATACCGATACGTTTAAGCAAAATCGTTTACTTATCGAAGTTCAATTTACCTAACATTCTTAATAACCTAATAAACACTAGAGTTAAACTGATATTAATATTTTTATGTAGGTATCTTTACTCGAAAATTTTGGTTTATCAAAGTCAATTTGCAACTAGCCATATTTATTAAACGTTTGAATTTGAGATACTATTCCTCTTTTCATATAGGTATCGGGGCTCCATTCCATCCATTCGTCAAAGTCAATGTATTTTGTAGTTACCACTAATTAATAAATAATAGGATTTTTAAATGATGTTCATACGGTTATGTAGATAGTTATATTCAAAATCATTTATTTATCAAAGACAACATATTTGCAATTACTAATATTTAATAAACATTTATTACTCATGCTACCGGTTTAGTACGGCGTTTAAAATATAATAGTAGGTTACTTTAATCGTCCCTTCCCATCACATTGGGCATCGAAAAAACACCGAATCTCAAATCTAGATAACCACATATTAAACTTCCTCGAGGATCTGTTCGAAAAAACTCATGACCTCTACCAACGACTAGTAAATTCAGTTTTAGTGTTCTCATTTATGGTGATTTTGATCATAGTTGGGGTTTAATAATTGATTGGTTGGTAAGTCCACAATGTGGTTTCTTTCTCATTACTGTAATTTATTTGGGCATAAAATGAATAAGTATTAAAAAGAAATATATATATATTGAATGATTTAATCATCATATTCATTAGGTTTAGAAATAAATTGTCGCAGCTCTCTTGTTAAGTTCATCCGTGTTGGTATCCAGGATGGTTCATTGTTTGGGTCATATTTACGCTAGGACTCAGAAGATATGTCAAAGTGAATTAACTAAATTTAAAGATTTACCCAATCGTGAAGGTCCGCTGGCGCCTGCGATGTTGGGTTCCTCGTAATCCTGGCGTTTTTTGGAGATCTGTTCTGTTTTTCGGGACATATTAATTGTCAAAAGGAAATGACCGATTCTCAATCGAGCTAATTTTTATACGGGAATGTGTGTCTACTAGTGTAGAAATTTGACCCGTGCACACTCCCTCGACAACTATTGGTTTATTCCTCACCAGTTATTGACAGTTGGGACACACTACACATCGATTTTTGTTAAGTAGTTTGTCGTGATATTTCACAAAATGTCATGTTCCTTCCCTCTCCGGTGGTCTTATTTATTTGGAATTCTTTTAAATCACGACAATTGGTTATCGACAAAACAAAATTGATCGACAAGAATTTTCTCGATTCATTGGTTCTACCTTTCCCTAAGAAATTATTATTGGCAGTTCATCGTCTTGCTAGTTATTACTCGTCCACACGGTAAGTTATTTATTACATCTCTGATATATGATTCCATCCATTCCTAGTCGACAATATTGGAGTCTGGGTTTTCCCGACGGTTGATTAGATGTCTCCTCAGCATGGTATCGGGGTATATTCGGAAATAGAAGTCGTCAAAGTCAAACGGCTTATGTCGAATGGATTCAGCTATTGTTTGTTGTGGGACTTCTCGCCAATGAAGCTTACAAATACCTCCTATGTACTATCTCGAATCAAGACTATTGTGATCAGTAATATATTTTCGCACTTTAATAAGTACTTATGCGTTGTATTTTGTTTTATCGATGTTTGAAATTGACTTATTTTAATGTGGAAATTTTTAACACTATTTATTTAACTGTTAATCGGTTCTCATGATGGATAAAATTTGTATAACTTTGCGTTTTCTTTTGGTAATCATTATATTTTACGAAATTGGTTTTGCCTAGAAGATGGAAATTTGGGGCTTCATTAGTTTTTGGGAAATCATTTTATCAACCCAGTTAACTCGCGTAGTAGTTTCACGTAGACTCTTACATTTTTATTTTGTAAATGACGTTGATCCTAAATTTTGGTTCATCGAAACTCTTATAGTTCAATATTTTAGTTCAGTCAACGAACTTATTTAATGACTATAGTAGTTTTAAAAGCCTATTTCCATTTTGATCAGAGCATCTCGAAGTTTAATTTATTTAACTACTTCCTCACTCATTTTATAAAACTTCACATGCTGGTCAAGGTATTTTGAGGTTTTAATCTTACTAGACACGTATATATTTAAATTGAATTATTTCTAATTCAAATTCTTTGATTTTTATTCCATTTTTATGAAATTTCGCATTTTTTGATAAATTGTCAAATTTCGGTCAAATTGTTAGGTTTTCATGTTATGTTTATGTTTATTTCGTGCGGATTTTGTTGCACTTTGTTATTATTTTACTTTATTTTTGTGTTTTATAATTTATATTTAATTGTTTTCTTTCTCGTATTTTAGCAGGGTTAGGTGGTGTTTTAATAGGTTCGATTTTAAATCTGCATGTTGTGTCTGCGTGTGTATTACCGATTCATTTAAACACTTTACAAGGCTGTTTGTGTTCTGGCCCAACAATAATAATAATAATAATTATAATAATAATAATAATAATAATAATAAAAACTATAATGGTTATGATAAGCATAATAACAATAATAGTAATAGCAGTGATAATGAATTAGAACAATACATATAACATTAACCATCGTAAAACTAGTAGCAATAATAGAGAATATAGTAGTTATAATTAGGATGAGGATAAGAGAGATACTGTGATGATATTCAACATAACGAAGGGTTCACAGGCCATAGAAAAATCATCAATACGGACAACGATAAGAAGGAATATGGGAATAGACTTAATGTTAAATGATATAACAGTATGGATTAACATTTGAAGGAGATAGGAGAACAATGGGACCTAAAAATCGAAATCGAGCACAGGCCTTCTATCGGCCACTCGTTGGACCCATGGATCGTTCGGTCAATTATAGCATTAGCAATAGCGCTCACTTTTTGCGGACGATCTACCCACTCGAACACAGTTCCAACGTTGCTTAGCAACGAGTGGTAAGCTAAAATATTTGTATGGGGTTGTCTGGGTAACAACCATCTAGTTTCAAAATCTCAACACCCAGAAACCCACCAATGTTAACAGAACGAGATTTCAGTTACACAACTAGACACTACAATGATGAAAGGTTAACGTGAATTCAACATAGGAAATATCAAAAGAAATTTATAAACCTTCACAATACGAATAGAAATAAAGTTTGTAAAGAATCTCGAATTAGAAAAAGAATTCGCTATAAAAGCGAATTTTCAGATTACTTTATTCCCAATCAAAGATGATTGTTTTATAAAAGCAACTCCACCCAGCCCATGGAGACCGATGAACTCATTCTTATGGTGGGTTACAGGGTTTTCGCTGTTTGTTTAAAATGTCTTCTTGTCACCTAGTAACGCCATACAAAATGATTTCTAGCTACCACTCGGCACCCGTTGTTAGGCAACGTTGGGAATGTGTTCGAGTGGGTGGATTGTCCGTAAAAAGTGAGCATTATTACTAATACTGTAATTGCTCGGACAACCCTCGGGTTCACGAACTGTCGATAGAAGACCTATGCTCGCTTTGCTCTGTCCCTTGTGTAAAAAGTTCAAGATCAGACTTTTGTTGACTGTTGGAGATTGGACGAAGGTTTGAAAACGTGATACGAGTATTCATGATAGTGATTGTATGCAAAGTGTATCTTGGAAATAAACTAACCAGGAATGTAACTCCTTTATTCAAATCAGCAAAAAAAACACATAGCATTCGTGAGCTAATGGGATGGACTTGGGGGTTGTGCTGCTCGACGTCGGGCACGCTCCTTGCGTCCCGGCCGACGATTATTTGATGGAGTGGCGGACTGGTTCGTAGATTGAGGACTTTTATGCGGCATCTGGGACGGAGCGAAGACAAGCGGGTATGTTACCGCTTCCCCCTCCCGACAGACTGCTAGGGCGACCTCCAATCCCCTGATTTGGGTGCGCAAGCTTTGATTAAGCTGTCGCTCTTCTGCCCAACCCTTTTGTGCCACCGTGAGCCTGTGGTAAAGAGTTTTCATTTTTGTCGGATTCTGACCAGGTTGCCTTGATTTGTTGCACTTCCCGAGTCATTTGGATTATCTGGGTGAGTAGATCCGCGTTTGCCCGCCTAGCGTGGTCTAGTTCGGTTTGTATTAATTGGAGGGCTGACATCGCTATAATAAAAGAAAACCTTTAAATTCCTTTATTAACTTAACTAAATCAAAATTTTGATTATTATAAACACAGTTACAAAATGAATTTATTCACAAAGAGAAATAAGGCGAACGACATGAGAATTTTAAATTTTTTATAACATTAATAATGCAAACTATTGTCTTAGTCCCTTGCCCGAGGAATCAGGGTTCCTCGAAGAATTTTCTAACCCCTTCCTCCGGGGGGAAACCTGGAATGACGGCTACCGGTTGCCGGGTGTTGCGGACTGGTCGAATCGGATAGGTCTCCGCAATGCGCCCGACACGGATGTCCTCCTCGACATTGGTGAGGTACATCCGGGCTTTGACCACGTTGAGATCCACTTGCTCTTGTATCTTCTCCCACTGGGCGAGAAGGTTCCGCGCGTGGTCGCGAATTTCTTCGGCCGGATATTGCTGTTCATTAGGCCCGCAAGGATCATTTTTCAGGCCCAGTATCTGCCAAGTGGTCGGGTAAGGCCTTTTGGATTGGGGTTCCTCGATGATGGTTGTTGTTGGTCGTGCTCTCTTCCAAGCCCGACGCCATTCATCTGCTACAGGGGCGGGTAGCCATTTGCGAGGCATTGGTTCTTCTAAAAATATCATTATGGTTGAGCGATCGGACATAATATCAAAAATTAAATCTATCTTAATCGTAACTTGGCGTTTTAGCGTCAAATGATATCGGTCGTCGGCTAACTATTGTGGCGATTAATTTAACCTACTTTTTTAGTGTCATTGAAGCGAATAGTGGTTGATTTGCGTCTTGCACGGATGCTCCTCAAATTATCCAAGTTGGCCGTGTAATTTACTAACTGGTTGCGTAGAGTTCTCGGAAAAAATAGAGGTTTAGTTATCGTTTTGACATGACAGACATTGGTTACTTTATAGGTTCTTTGCTAAGTTCATGCTAGGTTCATGTAAAATAACTCCTAATGGAAGGGTGGTGAACGGGAAATACCTATCGGAATTCGTGAAAACTGGTGTAATTGCTATTGGTCATTCCGAAATTGTTAGCAATCGCGGATTAAAATCCTTATCGAACATGAAAGTTTTTCTAATGACAATTAACGCTCTGGATTCTACGCGATATTCACACAATTGTCCTTACATGCTCTCAACAGATACTCCAGGTTAACATTTTGGGCTCATAGATTAAACAATATATTGTAATTAAGATATCAAATTTATAAATAATTAATTTTTTATTATTAAAGTGTGCAACTGACGAGGTATGACGGTTTATTTAGAAATCATTCAATGTAAATGCGTTTAAACCATTATTCTAGTTCATAAAAATAGAATCTAGAAGCGTAAAAAAATGATGATCATAACATAATTCTTGATTTCGATATTCCTGAATATTCCTATTTCGAAGATTTGGGAAGGCAGAATTAATTAGTAATTTGGCGTGTTTTGGGGAAGCCTAATACCGAACTTTGATATGGTGATAATATTGGCGATTACAGTTAATCAAATAATTAGTTTTTATTTACAGACTAATTTATGGGAGACCATTATTTAGCAAAGATTTATAGATTTAACCCAAAATAAATTATTTAAATAAAAAATCTTGTAAAGTACCTTGAGTTAGTGAGCTTGATTTTTCTAGTAAATTCCCTCCTAGTGTTGGATTCATAATTCGATGCGATAATAATTTCCGAAAAATCGATAATGGTCTGAGTGGAATATATAATAAGAGTGTGTGTGCTTCTGCTAGGGTAGGTGCAACCGTGGACGAATTTGTTTATTCGAAAGTCAAATCGACGATCAAAATGATTTCCGGTTGGATGGAACTTTTATCGATTTTAGGTTAGATTTTATTTTTTCACTTTGGCGATAATTAATGTTTCTAATTTAGTCATGATTTTACGAGATTTTCTATATGCACAGGATGGTGGAACGATGGTAAGTTCAAGTAGTCTATCCTCCTGGTTGGTATTACTTCTAGTTTCTTTCAGGGAACGATGAGATTGGGTTGAACTTAGCTTATTACGAAATTTTCAACGGAACATTATGCTGACGGATGATTGGATCAGATTTATATCTATTGTATGGAATTTATACCTAAGATTGGGTTTTTGAGCGGGTTGGAACTTTAATTATTTCGCATGATTTTTTATAAAAATTTTAGAAATGCTTGGAACCTCTGCTACCGGCTTGTTGGAATATAATTTTCCTCGAAATGTTCGTGAATTAAAGCGTAGTATTTACATTCCTGCTATTGGATTTTTTACAATGGTTAATTTATTAATTCGCCGTCAACTAAAGTATATATTTGAATTACACCTATTATATGAAACTGGGGTTGTTCAAATTCAACATTGGTAGTAAGCCTACTCTTATAATTTTAACTGATTTATGTAATTTTAATATAAATTTATAGTCTTTTGTTTTGATTTTTCGTCGGTTTTACAGGGTAATAGTCGCAGTGAGTCTCAGTTTTCAAACTATCTTTGGGTTTTTTGGGTTTCAGTAGTTTATATTATAGCGTTCTTTATTTAAAAGATTATGGTCAAGTTGAATTTATTAAGTCAATTTTATTTTGCTTTCATAACAATGAATTAGTTTATCCACATCAACGATTTCATGTTAATTTATTCCCGTACCCTTTCCCTTTAATAAGCCTTAGACGCATTTTATGTTCATATTACAGTTGGTGGGTTACAGGGTTTCAAATCTTGCTTATCCTCATGGGGACCCTGGTAACGCCATACAAAATGATACTGATCGCCACTTGGCACCCGTTGCTAGGCAACGTTGGTAATGTGTTCAAGTGGTGGATTGCCCGCAAAAATTGAGTACCATGTGCTAGTACTATAGTTGCTCGGACAACCCTCGGGTTCACGAGCTGTCGATAGAAGACCTGTGCTCGCTTAGCTCTGTCCCTGTGGAAGTGAATTCACGAGCGAATGTGGAGAGATGACTTAAAGTTGCGACGCGGGTACTCATAATAATATCTACGTGTAAGCACCTTTTAAGAAGTACTGTAACCGTAAGCACAACTATTTTATTTAAATAGACAGAAATGTGAATTATCAAAAGTTAATGAGACGGCTTTGATTGCTGAGCAGCTCGGCGTCGAGCACGTTCTTTGTGTCCCGGCCGACGATTTATTGGTTGAGTTGAGGACTGCTCTACTGGTTGAGGGTCCTTCTGCACCCTCTGGGTCGGGGCGAATATGAGCGGGTAGGTGACCGCTTCCCCTTCCCGACAAACAGCTAGGGCCACTTCTAATCCTCGTATCTGGGTGCGCAGGCTCTGATTGAGCTGTCGCTCTTCGGCCCAACCTTTCTGTGCTGCAGATATTCGGTGGTATAACATTTTGACTCTTTTCGGGTCCGACCAAGTCGCTTTGATCTGTTGGACCTCTCTTGTCAGCTGGAGTATTTGATGGAGGAGATCCGCATTTGTGCTCCGCGCGTGATCTAATTCCGCTTGTAATATTTGGTTAGTGGCCATAACTATAATGGATAAGTTCGTTACATTTAACGTTAATAATTTATATAAGTTATTTTTATCATTATCGCAAACATATCGATTGAAACGAATATTCTTAAACAAATGAGCAAACGCAAAGACAAGGTAAAGAACATTTCTATTTCACTAATAACAAACATCAAACTAGTTCACATTAATTGTTAGGGTCTCTGAAGTTCTAATTTTTTCGGAAATGCCTTCCTTCGGCTCTTTCTCGGAGGAACCACCGGGTATGGGCGCCGGGTATCTCGGACTGGGCGGGGTGGGTATGCTTCTGCGATTCGCCCGGCGAGGATGTCATCTTCTACGTTGGCGAGATACATCCTCGCCTTGACTACCTGTAGGTCCACTTGTTCCTGCACCCGTTCCCATTGGGTGAGGAGTTCTAGCGCATTCATGTACGTCTCTGCTGCCGGGTATTGTTGTCCGGCGAGTCCGCATGGGTCGCTGTTTAGGCCCAGTACCCTCCAGATAGTGGGGTACGGCCACCGCTGTCGAATCTTATTGAACACTTCTGGGGTTGGGCGTGAGTCCTTCCGGCATTGTTCGTCGGGCATTTGGGTGTTGGTTCGTTCGAGCGGCATATTCTGAAAACACACCAAAATCAGTTATTAGCATATGTGAATGAAAAACAATTCATTTGAACATTTCACTTAGATTGTATACTAAACTCACTATCGACCAGGTTGTTATTATCATTGGGTCTATCACCAGGTAAACTTATCGACTGCTAACTATCCGTACCATCTTTCGTGGATTTAATGGGTGGCGCTAGTTATTTAAATTTCATTTAGAAATCACGGAATACCTAATATTGAATAACATTTATTATCAATTGATTCTAAATTTTAATAGAAGTAATGCTCATTAGGTACATAATATCAGTTTAAATTGTTTACGTTCTCCGAGTTGACGTTGCACGCGATAATTCACGATATGGATACGTGTTACTTTGACTTTAACGGGTCTATTTCCGTTGGGATGTTTACCGATTTGTATTTACTAGTCGAATGACATCGACATCACGACCTTTGGTAAGATTTACCTTAGCTTGGGTTTCCGTTTCTACATCCGTTGTGTTTCGAATTGTACTACAATACCTAACTGGCCTTCGCCCTAGGTTATCTCACTAGCGTGGGCGTCTACATCCGTTATCTAATGCGTATGCGTTAGTGAATGACCTTCGCTCTGTTTATCCGGTACGTTTATTGTCGACGGAAATTTCTAATTCTCGGCTGGCATTAACTTACTAAGATTTGGACTTACAATTTCCGGTCGACTGGTTTACTAATTCGGATAACTTTGGTTCTTAATTAACTATTGTCTGATGTTATATCGTGGCATCTACTATGGTCGTGCGTGGCGATGAGGCAAATTTGGAATATTTCAGATACCTCTGTTATTAATATTTAAATATTTTATTGTTTAATTTTAGAAAAACCCAGTGTCTTTGATTTCCTTATGATATTCTGAAGTTATTTGATCGTTTCGAAGAAGACTTATCTGTTGGGTTCTCATCTTACGACTATCAACGTTTCGCTTCGAATTCGCATTGGGCTTTTATTATATTGTTACGCCATTTTTCGCCTACGAATTTAATGTGAATTGTGTTTGGAGTTTACATAAGTATTTGAGTGATGCAGGTTTTGTGAACTTTACGGGTGTGAGACATTATTATGATCAGGTTCTTAACAATTTTTTTTTGGATAATATTATACTACTAGCTTTCTCTTACGTCAACGATCCGTATGAATTTCGTATTGATCGGTTTAGCTACACTAATCCCTTCTCAGCAATTTATTTGCTTGGTTTACCTTTGAATAATGGGTCGATTTATGATTTATGTCATTCAACCTTATACTGTTCATTAGTTCAGCTTCAATCAATAATTTATCCGTAGGTTGAGTTTTGTTTCAAATTAATAGATTCTTATTCCATAATTTATTTTGCTGTTATCAAATTAACTTACATTAATTGAATCAATGACTTGTTTAGTTTTTATTTATAGTTGCCTTACCTTTAGAAATTGAATTACCTTATGTCAATTCTGAGGATTAGTTCATCTTAACCCATGACTACTTTACTCCATGATTTTCGATCAATTCACCGGTAATTTCAACTAATTTATTTCAACTACGTGTTTAATTTACCTTTAGTGATGAGTTTTACTTAACTTGTTTCACAATATGCATTGATTTACTTTAGTAATGCGTTTTACCTAATCTATCTCAAACATAAGTTTAATTTACTTTTAGTAATACGATTTATTAATTCAATTTACTTTTAGGAATAAGACTTATTGGTTTAATTTACTTGTAGACATAAGATTTATTCATTTAATTTACTGTTCAAAAGAAACGCTTGATTGATCTAATTTACCTTTAGAAATAAGTTTTATTAATTCACTTTTGGGAATTACTTTAATTCACTTTTAGAGATGAGATTGATTAATTTATCTTTAGAAATATGATCTAATAATTTTAACAACTTATTGGTTTAATACGTTTATCTAATACAATTACACCATTTAATTTACCTTTAACAATAAATTTTAGCTAATTTATTCCAAAATGCTAGTTATTTTACTTCTAACAACAAGTTTCACCTCATTTAACCCAAAATATGAATTTGATTTACGCTAGTAATAGGTTTTGTCTAATTTATAAGAATTTAATTTTCTTTTAGTGATAAGTTTAATGATTTCAACACGGAATCAGTTATATCAACGAATTTCAATTTAATCTATCCCCGTACCCTTTCCCTTTAATAGACCTTAGGCGCATTTTGTGTTTATATTATATTTACTGAGTGCCCACTGGACTACTCGATGTGATGATTTTGAGCCGTGTGTAACATAATTTTAGGTCGATTTTACAGAATTGAGAAACGAGGAAGCAGCCAGCGACTTCTTCCTTATTTCTCGCTTCAGCTATAGGGATAATATTGACGTTACGACCCCTGCGTTTCTCAACGCCGAGTCTTCCAGTGTGCATATCATTGGCGATTTTCCACACTCTTACATGCATCTGCACTATGTTTATTTTACTAACTTGCGTGATGTGTCGGCTGTGGGCCGGAAAAATTTCGACATTTCAATTTAGTTTATGAAAAATATATATCAAACAATTTATGTATACTAATAATATTTATTAATTAGGACAAAATAACAGAATTACCCTTCATAACCATTCCAAATATTTTCAAATAATAGCATAAAATATCATAACAGAAAGCATAAATGCCTCTCTCCCCACGTCGCCGTCAAGCAGAGCTCTACAGAGATGCTATGAACGTGACGTGGAAAGAGGGCTCCAACCAAAATATTTCTCACCTAAAAATTAGGATTTTCACAATAATTTCAAACAGTTTAGATTTTCACAACAATTTTCAAAATAGTGCTGAAAATAGTTAAACTTCGAAACGGTTTTAACGATTTTCAAAATGGTTAAATTTTCAAAATGGTTTACAAATGGTTTGAAAAATGGTTTCTAAAAATGGTTAAGTTAAATGTGAAAATGGATCAGTATTTATACCTATTTGTATGACGTGTGAAATTTGATGCAGTAAAACGAAATTCGACCTTGTTATTTTCTAGCAAATTCTATTATTTATTTTTATTATTTTTCGATTTATTTTTATAATTTTTTATTTAAAATTTTTATTGAATTATTATTAATTCAAAATTTTCGATTTAAATTTCACTTTAATGAACTTTTATTAATTTTCTAATTTTGTCGAATTTGTTGTGTTTTCTTGTTATATTTGTATAGGTATCGTGCGAATCTTGGTGCATTTTGTTAATATTTTAATTTATTTTTATGTTGATTATTTTATATTTAATTCTTTTATTTCTCAGATTTTATATGGTTTAATTGGTGTTTCAGAGGGTTTATTTAAATTGCGTGTTATTTTTGCGTGTGTGTTTCTGATCCATTTAAACATTTCTCAAGGCCGTTTACGTTGTGGCCCAACACAGTTAATGAGTGCGCACTGGACTACTCGGTGTGAAGATTTTGAGCCGTGTGTAAAATTAATTTAGGTCGATTTTACAGAAATGAGAAACGAGTAAGCAGCCAAAAGACCTCTTCCTTATTTCTCACTTCTTCTATATGGAGCAATATTGACGTTACGACCCCGGCGTTCCGCACGCTGGGTCTACACGGGTACATATCATTGGCGATTTTCCACGCGCTTACACGAATCTGTACTGTATATATTTTACTAACTTGCGATATGTGTTGGATGTGGGCCGGAAAAATTTCGACAGATTAATTAATTTTATTTAACATAAAAACAATTTATGAATAGTATAATTATTTATTAATATGTTAAAGAACCAAAATACAAAATTACTTGACCAACAATAATTTCACAAAGGCATAAAAATGCATCTCTCCCCACGCCGACATCCAAGCAGAGCTCTACCGAGGTCGCGAGGATGGGACGTGGAGAGAGAGCTCCAAAATAAAACTGTTTCTCACGTAAAAATTGTCTTCAAAATCAAGATTTTAAAACAAAAATAGTTTTTAAAATAACTAGATTTCGTTTCCAAAATTGGTAAAATGGTTTTATAGTTAACTTTATTGTGAAAATGAATCGGTATTATACCTATTTTCTGTCCATAACCTTGTGTGTTAAATTTGATGTAGTAAAACAAAATTCGACCTTGTTATTTTCTAGTGTATTCTAATCTTTATTTTTATTATTTTTCGATTTATTTTAATAATTTTTTATTGAATTATTTCTAATTCAAATTTTTTGATTTAAGTTTCATTTTCATGAACTTTTATTAATTTATCAATTTTTGTCGAATTTGTTGGGTTTTCGTGTTATATTTGTATCGTGCGAATCTTGTTGCATTTTGTTATTATTTTAATTTATTTTTATGTTTATTATTTTATATTTAATTCTCTTTTTCCTCATATTTGGTAGGGTTTAATTGATGTTTCAATAGGTTTATTTAAATTTGCATGTTATATTTGCATGTGTGTTACCGATCCATTTAAACATTTCTCAAGGCCGTTTGTGTTCTGGCCCAACACTTATTATCTACAGAAGGCATCAACCACTCAAACCTGACTCTTGAATGCACGAGTGTGGTAGAATTCAAAACTTAATAATAAAAATTAAGCAATTAAACATTGAATTATTTGCTTTTTTATATGAAATGAATTAAAATTAATTTTGCATATTCTTGATTATTACAAGTCATTGTTTAAAAAAATTTAAACTTTATATTTAGGTTTTTCTTCATCAAAAATTTCAATCTAAACAAACTAAATTTAAAATATTCATATATTCAAAACTTAATTTTTTGTGAATTTTTACTTTTTAATAAATAATACAGATTTATAGCAATATGTTATAATTATATAACCGCTTTTTGTCGTTCAATTTTTTTAAAATAAAAAATTTACGATTTTTTCGTAGGTTATCAATAAAAATCAGTAAATTTTTAAAACTATCATTCTGATGATTAATGTCAGTGAAACTTATTTGGAATTGTTTTTAGAAAGTTATTTTTCTTCAATTATCAATTGATAACATTTGTGTTAATTTAAGATCTCGGAAATTTACCTGATGATTTGCATGAACAGTTTACTAAAATTAAAGATTTGGATGAAAAAGTATCAAGTAATTTGCAATATTACTGAATAAATATCATAAAACACGGAATTTGAAAAATGTATTTTAATATTTAAAGTAACTAAGCATTGTATTATGTGATATTTTAATTTTTGATAATTTTGGAAATTCATTGTTTTAAATTTATTGCCATATTTTAGTTCCGATTTTAATTATAGAATTTTTAATATTAATATTGGCTTGCTCCATTTCAGGGATCAAGGTAATTCAATAGACTGACAAAGTTTGAAATTGCGTTTTCCCATGATTTATAATTAACAGTTCTTAACACATTATTTGGGTAGAACACTGCTCCCATGCTCATACAAACATTATGGCCTAGTGGTGAATGCAAATTGTAAATAAGTTTACTTTCATGGGGGCACTAATAAAATAGGAAAATAGAGAAACTAAGTGATGGAGATAACAACTCTCTTGATATTCTGCTTGTGGTTACTATTTACGGAGGACTAGGAATAGAAATCGACCTATAACATCTTTTGGAAACAATTTATGACGGCTTCACTGTTACTGATTTCCAAGCGACAAGTCAGGTCGCATGTATAATAGAGTATGCATTGAAAAATCTCCGCCAAGCGTTGACCGTTTAATTTCGTCGTAAATAAATCATACTGTTTCTCTTACAGACATGTGTTGTGTTTATTTAGTTGTGAAAATTATATTCCTTGGCCTATTTTAATGTATGTAAATGATTAAACTTTTAATCCGGAATAAATTTCTTGGCAAAGCTATATATATATATATATAGCTGTTTGTTTAATTTTATCTTTGACTCTCATTTTCCATAACAATATGTTGACCATCTGGAAGTTCATGAGTCTTTTCAAGCGACGATGAAGAATCAGCAGTTTGCATTTCTTGTTCATTTAAATCAAGAGCAATATAACACAATTTTTCTTTAATATCTCAGACAATTTCTCTTTCGGTTGTAGTTGTAAAACTGTAACCTCCGACAAATTTGCCACATGTTAAAACAAAACTTAATAATTGTGGGGTTAGTGGTTTCTAATGTTGACCCCTTTACATACAATGCTTTTCTAGACCGCCAATGGTTACCCGTTGCTAGGCAACGTTGGAACTGTAACCACTGGTTATGAGACCGCTAAACGTGAGGTCTAACTGTAGAACTGCTAAGGCCCGACCTCATAGTGAGTTCAACGCGCTACTGATAGAAGGTCTCTGTGTGATTTACTGCTTAGGTCCCTTCTGTATAAGCTCAACATTCGCAAAGATTCTATTCGCTTATTCCTTCGATTCGACTTATTGATTTTTACAGTATATTATTAAATTTACAACACTTGCAAGAAAATATTTTATTCTTATTATACAGACTACATTTTAAGCTACATATTTTCGACCGAAACTGCTTGTGGATTTTGGCTGTCGGTTTTACTCCGTTGTTTGTTGCGCGCGGCGTTTTGCATGTTCCGCTTTTCCTGGTCGCCGCTGGGAACGTTTAGCAGCTACCAGTTTAGTGGTGCTAATTGCATCCCGGTAGGCTATCTAAACTGTCGCGAACACCAGTGGATAGGTCACTGCGTTGCGCGAATTTTCTGGATCTCGCGACTCATTTGCAGAAGCTGACTGTGGAGCTCTGTATTTTCTCTTCGAGATTTTACTAGCTCCTTGCTCAGGGTTCTGAGGGATTCCATGTCTACAAACAAGTTATCAGTTAACAATTTTGCGGAATTTTACGATGAAGGTTTTTAAATAATTATTGATAGGATTTTATTTTATCTATACTGGAACTCGGTTACTATAGAAATCTATTGGGACTCTACAAATTGTCTTATTAAGATTACCGCAATTTAACGCTCGAATGATACACGAAAATTCATGTCATCCTGCAGAGATTGGGGGAAAAGGCTTATCTTTCGCGTCGAGAAGCGGGAACAATTGGATTAATTGTATTGTTTTGGTTACTCATTATTTTATTGATGTCGTATTGTAAATTTTGTTATTATTAATTTGATCGCTAGTTAAAGTATGATGATTTTATAATTAAACTCTTGGGATTTACTTTTCACTAATTCCAAGTATGATGAGGTCCAGCTCCACATTGAACAATGAGTAGTTATTTTTACCACAATCGTCTGCTTCATTGAGGTTGTCGTTATCAATATTCTATATTAGTTTATTCTATTCCTCTCATCATTATGACTATCCAATTTCAGTTGGGGTTTTAAGCTACTAAATTTTTTATAATTGCCCTAACATTAAATTGTTAGTATATTTACACATTAGTCGGTTATACTCTCCAGTCAATATTTTATAAATTCCTCATATTTTATTTAGATAGTTCTTTTTGTTCAACCCTTCTTTATGTTTAGGTTTACCTTCAATAATCCGCGTGCTGAATTTTTGATTATTTAATTGGTTACTAGATCTTTTGGTCATTTATTTAAATTCTTATTCAATTCATACTTTTACTTAAATTCCAATTATCTATTTAGGTCGCTACTTAAATGCTCTAGTCATTTAATTTACATTAATTTTATCGTAATTAGTTATTTACACCTTCTGAAAGGCCTTTGACTTCGATTACTGTATTAGAATATTCACCTGGATAATTGATTTTTAACGTTAAAACGATTCTCCGTTCTCTTTCCGCACTCACCTTCTTTATTTAGTCCTAGGGTTAGATATATCGATATTAGGATTTTATGAGTGCCCACTGGACTACTCGGTGTGAATGATTTTGAGCCGATAAGTATGATTATTTTAGGTCGAAATTTCGTGAGATGGATGCCGAAGGGACAGCCAAAAGACTGCTCTTCTATCTCCCATCTACCCCTATAAGTGGCGTGAATTGATGTTTTGGGTTCTAGCGTTACGCACACAAGAACCTTCACGGGCACCAGATATTGGCTGATGAACCTGCACTCACACATCTTGATAGTTATGTAAAATTTGCTAACTTGCGGGGTGTTTCGGCTGTGGGCCGGAAAAATTTCGACTATGTATGACATCTTTAGTAACTCATATATTTCACAAAACATTATTTGTACATAGCATCTAACTCCAATCATTCGTAATAAAGTATTTTCCCATACGTACGATCAAGTAGAGCTTACTTGAGAAAAATTGTCGATAGTTGAATTGCCCTGCGAGAAAAATTTGACTTTGCTCACAAAAGTTTGTATGCATTAAAATTCTGTGAAAATGAATTGGTACATATACCTGTTCTGTGACCCTAACCTTGCGTATTCTTTTTGATGCATTTAAACAAAGTTTGACCTTGATTTTAATTGTAATATCTAGTTTTTATCAATTTTCTATATTAAATGAATAATTCTTTTTCTTAATTTTTTAATAGAATATTTCTTATTGAAAGTATTCCGTTTTATTCGTTCACTGCTAATTTTTATGAATTATTCATTTTCCGGTCAAATTTTATGTTTTCTTGTTATTTTTATATTAATTTCGTGCTGGTCTTGGTGCATTTTCGTTATTATTTTAATTTATTATGTTTTTGATTTTATATTTTATATTTCTCATAGGTTAAGGTTGTTTATTCGATGTTTCTGGGTCCGATTTTAAATCTGCATGTTATATTTGCATACTATTTCCAATTCATTTAAACAAAATCGTGTCCTGGCCCAACACAATCAAAAACTCAGTCATAAAATTCCAAATCTGACAATAAGCTCCAACAATTTCAAATATAACATAAATCTAACCAATTTAAACACCTCGTGTTGCAAATCATAATTCCACCAATAAATCTCGAAAAATCGAACCTAAAAATCTAAAATTTTTATAATCTAAAAAACTACTCTCGTCTGTGTTCTCACACAAAACCAAACCAACAAAAAATACCCTAGCACACACAGAAGCAGCAAATTGTTGTTCATCAGGATTGAACACTGCTCGACAACTTGGTTAAAACATTTCAAGAAACATTGATTTTCAGTATTTTTTATTTCATTAACAACTAAAATTCAAATTATATTTGATGTCAATTTCTTGTCATGTAATTATATATTTCGGCGAAGGTTTTTGACACCGACGAAAAATTTAGTGAATTTACCGTGAAAAATAATTAGGGTGAGAAAAATAAAATACAAACTCGATTTACAACTTCTCAATGCAAAATACACACAGGTGACAATAATTATGGATACAAGCATTTATTACAAGGATTTTTAATTATAAACATTTGCAATTTTAGGATATTTCAAGCCTTTTAATAACCATAAAATAACACAGGGACTGGGACTGCTACATTATGTCAGAAAACAAATTATCTTACTCGTGGACAGGTGAAATGTGATAAGCCTTACATTTTATCACATTCCACCTATTCACGATTAAGATAATTTGTTAGCTGGCATAATGTAGCAGCCCCTGTGTTCGTATTGTTCTATGGTTAATTGTTGCAATCAAGAAGTAGAAGTAATTTAAGCTTGTACTTTATTAATCGCACAAACTAATTTATCCTTTGAAATTACCGCAACGTAAAATGTGAAGTATTGATAAAAGATTGTTACATAGCATTCTCGTAGTTCGAAACTATTTTGTAATTGTGTCAAACTTATTACAGTTAGTGTTATAATCTGTTACTTACAATCATCGAGATATTTGTACCGAAATAATTAAAATATTTATAGAATGGTAATGTCTATAGATCAGTCCTACAATTAAATACTTTAGGTATAATTTGTTTGCAATTACTAGTGAAATTTATTAAATAATTACTTAATGTAATCTATATATATATATATAAAATGTAATGTCAGTGCTTCTAGACAGATTAATATCTATACTTGTGTTGAGGTCTCACTATTTAAGATCTCAACGTGCACTGGTATTCGTATATATATAGCTTTAATATATCAAAACACAAGATCTTTTATAAAATTTATTAAACAAAAATTACCAAATATAGTATTCAATTTTTGAATCAGATTCCACGAAATAAGATAGTTAATTATAAACAATGCGTGCAAGATTTGTATTTGTTAAATGTTATTTATGTATGCTATGTAGATGAATGCAAAAAAGAATTTGTTGAGCTCTGCTCCGATTTTAATTTCTTTTCGAGATTGACTCTCAAAGAATTTTGTCGCAGTAATTTTGGGCGAATATACTGAGCTTTAGCTTCAGTATATATACTAAATTTTTTATGTCTATAATATTTTAATTTATTTTTAAGTGCTCTAAGAGCATACTTATTTTATTTTTTTTTTTAAATACTATTGCTATAAGAGCAATATTAATCAATTTATTTTATTTTCTTTCTTTATGATAATGCGCACTTTATTGGTAATATCAATTTATTTTATTTTCTTTCTTTATTTTATTGGTAATAATTTTCAGCTGTTACTTTAATAATCAATTAATGCGCACTCGTTGGAAATAATTAGTTGTTGAATAATAATAATAACAATAATAATAATAATACTGATAATAATAATAATAATAATAATAACAATAATAATAATAATAATAATTAATAAGATTATCTGTATTAATCCCAATGATTTTACCCTTTTTATATAATTTTATTGAGTTGCATAAAAATGAATAGTGAGGAATAAATTTAATAATTAGAATAAATTACATCCTTTATACTAAAAATGGATTATATCCTTTACAAAATCAATTATACAGTTACATCATTATTTACAAATTGTTAAATGGATCACAATAAATGATTGTCAAATGTTCAGATAATTGTTCAACAGATCACAATAGATAATTGTTAATTGTTTAGATAATTTTTAAATAGATCACGATAGATAATGGATTATTGTCTTTGATGTTCTGATTTGGGATTTGCTTGTGCTCGTTCTTCTGCGTGAATGTTGATCCTGTATTTGTTGGGCCCGGTCCTGTAATACTTTGTTAGCACGAAGGTGTCTAATGGTTTTCCTTCGTCATCTAACACTTTGACGTGAGTTTAAAACGGTCACAGATTTACTAAGCTACCTTGTTATTCATTATTTATTTGTGTTGCAAAATACTCATTGATTTTGTAAAATTATGCAATATTCGTTCTAATTTCAGTTTGATATAATACTAAAATATGTTGTTATCAGTATATGAAAACTAGCTAATTTATAATAAATCAAATTTATACAACATTAGTCTTGAAGAATGATATTCTTCAAAATTTGTCGGCTTTTAGAGATAAACGCTGTCTTATTCAACAAATTCAAGCGTGAACCCAATACAAAAAATTATTATTTAAGATCATTCTGCAATGGACTTTTTGTAATTTTTTCGTTATGTGGGCAGAGTGATTAATATACTAACCAATTTTATTCAAGTTGAGACTTGTCGCAAGTGTCATGACTAAGACTAATAAAGGTGGCATAAATTTTTAAGTAAAATTATTTCAGAATAAATATAATAACCTAGTTAGGAGTTTAATAAACTCAAAACACTGCTTCATTTAATTGCTAAATATTTATCAAAATCAAGAGCCTAAGTGGGAAGTGAGCATTAGTTTAAATTTGTGTACAAGTTTTGTTTGTCGGATGTTGGGTAGGGCTCATGCCCGCCAGTCACCTTTTTAGATTGGCGTCTGACTGTTACTTACCTAACAACTATTTTACATAGTATCAGTAATTTTACTTAATAAATAATAATAATTGCTCTCTATTTATAATAATTTTAGTTGCTTTACCAAACATTTACCTACCTTGTTTCCTCGAATATAAGACCCGGTCTTATATAATAATTTCATAGCCAAAAAATGAACTAGGTTTTATTTTCGTGAGGAAAACCAAAAGTACAAAACACGTTACTTTATTAAACCTCAAGATTTATGCAATTAAAATTGTTTATTTGCTAAGCAAGAGCAACAGATTTCATCGTCTTCTGTGACGTCATAACACATCAAACCTCGAACGCAGGATGTATTTCTTGCAAATGGATCTCTTCTAGAATACATGGACCAAATCTTTCGTGTTTAGCAATATAACTTTCTTCGAAGGAACACTTCTTGTACAAATATCCTGCACGAACTGCATTGGTAACACAATTGGTGGTAATTTTATTCCATGAATTATTTATCCATTTCACGATTTCTGTCAGGTTTGGCTTAATAAAGTTTCAGCATTAGCTTTTCTCCATTAGCTTAAATCCGCAAATAATCCTTGAATGATTTGTTGAAGACAAGATCTAAAGATTGTAGGTATGAATTCATTCCAGCATGAATCATTATTTGATCAATTTTTTTCTTGTCCAGAAATTGTTTCATGTCTTTAGCCCGATGAGTGATGGCCGAATCCCACACCAAAAAAACTTCTTTGGGAACCTCGAAGAATAGATGACAGAATTAAATCAACCCATTGTCTAATAACAGCTTCAGTGTACCATGCTTTTTGCGTTTCAAAAACATAAATTCCTGAAACATTTTGTATTTTGTCTGTCTTGCCTATTGAAGAAACGTAGATAGATGAGTCCCTCTGTTTTCAAAAATAATTTTTGTTTCTTGGCCCATGTATACTGAAGTTTCATCCATAGCAATTATATTGGATAGATTATATTGAGAAAAGTCAATAGTATCAACAAAGTGCTTAAATGCAAGTGTAAGTTTAATCACCCTCTTAATCACTAATTTAAACAGTGTTATCGTTCTTCGCAAAGAAAGCTCATATCGCTGAAAGAACCTTGAGATGCTTTAAATGTCTCTGAGGATATATTCAAATGTGGTACTGTTGCAATAGAAGATGCTTGAATATTTGCTCTATGTACAACTAAAACTCTTGATCTTTAGTTCACGATCAAATCACACGAGATATCTTCAAGTTCTGGAAATGACGGTTGCCGACTTGATCCTAATTTGCGCTTCTTAGCATTTCCCTCCTCCACCTGCTTGCTGAGATTATCATACTCTCTTCGCCATTTACGAACCAATCATAGTTCCAACATCTTGCAGAAAACTGTTAGATTTTTATTCTGTGATTCTTCGACGATTCTTTTCTTGTACTCGAAGGAATAACCCTTTCTTTTGGCATTCATCTTGTATGAGGGACAAAATATTAATAAGTCTAGATTTATAATTAAAATAAAGCGTGCTTTTATTTAACCAAAGCTAGTGTTGAAGTCATATAGGAATCTAACATAAATGGTTATGCTAAAGATTTTTCTTTATGTTTATTTAACATTTAAGAAATGCCAAAAAATAACATCAATTGCATACGTTCCTACTGCTTCGCTTCTCAATCTCAACTGAATCAGGGTAAAAATGTAAACAAACGGAAGTTGAATATAGTTGAAAATAGCTCATTGGCACGTGCAGCACAGTGGGTCAAACTTGTGAAAAACATGTCAACTTTTGATTTCATTTATGATTTATTAGGTCTTATTTTCGAAGTAGATCTTATATTAAAACCATCCTGAAAATTCGTGGTAGGTCTTACTTTCGAGTTAGGTCATATTTTCGAGGAAACGCGGTAGTAACACTTATTCTTAATTACCTATTGTTGATTTATATCCAAATAGTCATTCCAAAAATTAAATCTTTATAGTATTTGTTTTCCTCAATTAAACCATAAAATTTAGTAAATTGATTCAATTACGGTTTTATTAGGTACTTGTAAAAAAATCCAACAACAGCAAAGAGAATACTTGCATTCTGTAGTTTCTAAGAGACCAGATAAGTCAAAACAAATCCGAAATCAAATGAAGCAAGGTAAATCTGACTGTGACGAAAAATTTCGGATTATTAATGAAATTTATGATTCTGTCGACAATTGTATTCGTCGTCTTGACTCGGATTTCAGTCGGTTTGAATCAGAATTGAAAGGTGGCTTAGATAATATATCCGGTAATTAATACAATTGGTAAGTTATTGGCATCGTATTTATTGTTAGAAAATGAATGCCTCTCGAAAATCAAATCACCAAAGATTATTCAGAAAAAGAAAGCTAACAAGAAAAAATCGAATCCAACTCGAAATATCCATGTTAAAAAACCTTCATTATTACATTTGAAGTCAACATCGAATTTAAAGCTTATCAGGCCACAAAAGAAATATCGTAAAAAAATCAAATTAGGGGCAGAAAGTCACATCGGCATTCCGGCATCTGCGTCGTTAGTTTTGACTTTAACAAACAATCCAAATGAAGTTCTGGAAATGCCAACGGATCCGTATGAACCGGTATATTGTGATTGTCATGATGTTTCTTATGGAGACATGATTGGTTGTGATAACATAGATGTAAGAATTAGAATTCAATTTCATTCATAAATAATATTAAAAAAAATCAGTAATTATTTTAATAATAATAATAATAATAATAATAATAATAATAATAATAATAATAATAATAATAATAATAATAATAATAATAATAATAATAATAATAAATATAAACTATACATAGTAATAATTAATCTCATAATAATTGAAAAACAATTTCACTATATATTTCCACCGTTTATCAGTCTTCTTCAGGCTAGAGATCACATTAAAAATGAATAAATAAAACTAACAATATTTAAAAAATTTATTAAATAATAAATGCAAACAAATTGTATAAAAAAAATATAAAATTATTTTAATTTTTATAAAATAAACTTTTAAATTAATTTTTAAAAAACACAAAAGTAATCAGTCCCCTTTAAAGAAAGTTTTTATAAAACAATAACAATTTTAAAATAAAATATAAAATTCTTTTTAAATAACAAAATTTTTTAACCCTCCAGCCGATTGCGATTTTTTATTTTTTTTTTTGAATCGCGGGATATTTTAATTTGCTATTTAGAATTAGATATAAGGATTATATTTTTGGAATGTAAAAAAGAAAAAATTTTGAGTATTAATTTGCAAATTTATTGATATTTACGTGCATGAGACGGGAAACGTGATTATCGCGTTCAATCGAGAAAACAGAAAACTTGCTAATAATGATTCTGTGTATGGTATATCTTGAAGCAATGGTCCAAAGGTTCTTGTTTCTTTTCGTATTTTCATCCCATCTGCAATTTTTTAAGGCGCATTTTCTGGAAGGTTCCCTTTTCTTTTTATTTGGATGAATGTGGGATGTGAAGTGTCTTTCTATCAATCTTTTTTTATTATTCTCTTCAAGAGATTTCACTTGGAAAAGGCTGTGCCGAAAATTCTTGAATACCTTAAACAAATCTGATTTATAATCAAATTTTGTAGAAAATATTATGATTAATATTATTATTATTATTATTATTATTATTATTATTATTATTATTATTATTATTATTATTATTATTATTATTATTATTATTATTATTATTATTATTATTATTATTATTATTATTATTATTATTATTATTATTATTGTTATTATTATTATTATTATTAATAAATAATTAAATAAATTTGGTAACGACCCTTAGAAGTTAGAGTCGTCAAATTACATAAGTTAAAAATTTTTAAAAGTAAATAAATATAAAATAAATAAAATTAGTTAAAATAATTTCTCAATTTTAAAATAAAATAATTTATTATCAAATGAAATTTAAAATAGCTATTATTATTTTAAATAATTTCTCAATTTGAATATAAAATAAGGAAAAAGAATAATGAAAAAACATAATATAAAAATATAATATAAAAACATAATATAAATTAAAAAATTAACAAACTTTCCAAATAAAAAAGTAAAAAATAATTTAAAAAAACTTTAATATATTAATATAAATCATTTAATTCTTTTAATTGTTTTATAAAAGATTTAAAATTCTTATCAAACCTTTGTCTCCACATAAATTCAACCAAATGCTCGTTAAGATTACCTCTATGAGTACCATAACGAGCTTTATGCTTTTGTTTAAGGGGAAGTCCATAATTTATGTCAACAAAATAGGGAGCGGCGTTTGAAGTTTGGCAAATGTTGACATAGGGGAGGAGGAGTTAAAAAATTTTAACAATATTTAAAATTTGGGTAATTTATATTTAATGTAATAATATTTAATAATATTAAATTCATTAAATGAATATTTTAAATAACTAATTTTATTTTGTTAGATCAAGAATAAACAAACCAAACTGTCACCAGTTATTGTTAGAAGCCTTTGTAAAAGCATTTCCTAACAAGCCTAAGCAGGACTGTCAAAATAAATTTACCGAAATTTGGAATAAATGGAAGAAAGTGGATAATTTACCAGCAAAAGTTGAATCCTTATTAACAGGTTGTTACCATAACACAGAAAAATAAATCAAAAAAATGAGTTTCTGGGCAAATCACGCTCTAAAGAATGAAGATACACATCCTTGTAAACCGGTTATAAATGTTACAGTTGAACAAGAAGTTGTAAAACATCAAACACAAACTAACAAACCAGACAAGAATGCAATCGACTTAAAAGCTGGCTAATCCAATACTTGTGCAGCGAAATGTGTCACGTACAAAACAAAATCCCAAGACGAATTGCAGACTCAGATAAACATCATAAAGAGTGACTTGATTGGCTTGTATAAGCGGTAATGTAGTGGTATTTTAAGTTTAGATCAGGAAAAGGAGTTGAAAAAAGAAACTGAAGGTTGAAGAGCTAGATACAAAACTGAAAAGAAAGAAATATGGCCAAGAAAACAGAAGATATTTAGAGAAAAGAGGAAGGAAAGTTGATCGCAAATTTGTGCAGAGAATCAGCAGTAAATTAAAGATCAGGCAGAAAGCTGACTGACCAACAATTGAAGAAGATCCGCCATTGCTTTTAAAATTAATTATTGACATTGCTTTATATGGGTCTGCTGCTCATGAAAAAAGACAGAGTAATATTTACCGCAGTATCAGAACTCTCGATGAATTGACAGAATAGCTAAAGAATGAAGGTTTTCAATTAAGTAGAAGTTCTGTTTATATGGCTTATTCCAAATTGAAGTTTATCATTGGAAGGCAAGCGTCATATAATAACTGTTCCAGTGAAATTAATTCGAGCACAAAACGACTAACACTCAAACCACATTGATGATCGATTTTGTACATCTACTCTTAATCGCCTTGAGGAGGTGGCTTCTATGTAGGGACCGCGAGAAGTATGCTTCATCAGCCAAGATAACAAAACCAGAGTCCCTAATGGATTGACAGCAGCAAATAAGCAGGCTCCGCTTTTAATGTATGTTGAATACCGCGTTACTTTGTAGCATCTAGACACAAACTTATCCCATCTTTTTATGCTGGCATTGAAATCAAAAAAGATGGTCTAGGTAAACCTGAAGCTGTGCAACTTATTGGGGTCCAACATACATAGCCATTATGTCAGGTAACCAATGCTTTTCTTTGGCCTGTGCCCATGGACTAGACTATGAAAGGCTGGCTTGAATTGGAAGACTTTGACATTATCACAAAGGATCATAGCAACAAGTTGTTCAAGCCTATTTTTATTATGTCTGGATGGTGGACCAGATGAAAATCATATGTATAAAAAAGTTATTGATGTGGTAATTCATTTTTTTGTGAAGCAAAATTTTTATGCGTTGTTTGTTGCAACAAATGAGCCTGATAAAAGTGCATTCAATCGAGTAGATAGGCAAATGGCTCCTTTGAGTCGAGAACTGTCTGGTCTAATTTTACGACAGGAGCATTTTGGAAGCCACCTTGACTCACAAGGTCGAATAACTAATGAAGAATTAGAAAAATTAAATGTCAAATATGCTGGAGAAACATTGTCAAAAGTATGGACGCAAGTAATCATAGACAATTTTCATAGACAAAGTATATTGTTACAGAAGAGACTGAGCTTGAATCAGAAAATTTGCTAACTAAGGATCAAGATTGGTTAAAAAACCATGTAAGAACAAATCAATACTTTTTACTAATTGTGAAATGTCACGATATAAATTGTTGCCAACCGATTAGAAGCTCGTATTTTGAAATTATCGGCGATAGATTCATTCCACCACCAATTCCAGTCTGCCAATTTAGTGAAGGCCGGAGAGCACCAGATCAATCTCAGATCGACTTGCACAGATTTCCATCGCTTTTCTTCAATCAGCCTTTGAAAGTTGATAACATGGTACCTCGATCGTTAAAGGCATTCTAATTCTTCCATATTATCTATATTGCCCTTCATTTCAGTTGTCGTTGTTTGAACGAATATGCAAAATCTGTTACCTCTATGTTGCTTCCATAGTCATGTTGAAGAAGCATGTTCAAGAGCACCGACAACGCGATCTTAGGCCAAAACTATTACTATATGCTCCTCAACTGCTAAAAAAACAGAGAGTTGGTGACAATTATTTCTCGTGGAGAGATGGTAAGCGCAGAATGGTTAGATGAAGACGAAGTTGACTTATCGGTTGTTTCGGTTCCATAGGAAATTGATAAATCATCTCCTATGCCCATTATAACAATTGAGGAACGTTTGGCTTGCCCATAGGAAGATGAAAGAAACTAGAATTTATTCTCAACTTGTTCATTAATTCTAAATGTTCTAATAAAATCTATTATTTACTTATTTAAAACTAGTAAATGTGTATTTAAATTTATTTGTAGACTTTTTTATCTCTATTTTCTATATTAAACATGCAAGCCAGTCCTATAAAATGTTAATAGTTTGTAAGACGGGGTTAAAAATGGTTTGATATAATTATGTTAATGGGGTTATAAGTTTGAAAATTGTTGACAATGGGGGAGTGGGGTTAAAAATATGCCGAAAAATTGTGACATAATTAATGGATGGCCTCCAACTACTTTCAATATGATTATGATTTTTTTACCATATTTTGTAACTTTTAAAAAAATAACATTACTGGCGTCCGAACATCAACTATTTATTATTTTTCTTAAATTTCTAGTCAGAAACTGAAAATTTTTATTTCTAAAAAATATTAAGGGGCAAATGCATTAATGCCATAAAATTAATTAAAATAATTTCTCAATTTAAATATAAAATAATTTTTTAACTATTATCTTATGAAATTTAAAATAAATAAAATTAATTAAAATAATTATAAGTAACTGAAATTGTATTAAATGTTATCAAACGTGACTTCATCTGCTATGTTATACATAAATTGGTAAATTCACGGAACCTTATTTGTCAAGTCTTCTTTGACAACCGATAAATACCATCCAACTGAGCATTGATCTGTGTTATTGTCAATATTCTCAATATGTTTCTAGCTTTACAGACTACTCTCGTGTGTTGGGATTATTTAAAATAATAAACAAAGAATTTTTGGAATCTTTAAATCTAAGACATTTAAAAAAATTTTATTTTAAATAAATATCAAATATTCATTAAGTCGTAAAATTATTGTAGGTAACTTTAAAAAATTAATTAAAAATATTTAAAGTCAAAATTATTTATAAAAACCGTATAATATTTAATTAAATTTAGTGTCCTATTGAATGGTTCCATTTTGCATGTGTCGGAATAACAGACAAACCCAAAGGATTATGGTACTGCCCAAGATGTAGGCCAAAATTTTCTAAATCATAATTTGCCATCAGATGTATTCTTTATTTTATGATGATGATTTTTGTGGAAAATAATAATAATACAATATTGTTGAGTTCATTAATATTTTGTTACATTGTCTGAATATTTTAGAATTAATTTATTTTAACAAGTAATCGCTTTAGAACATTTACAGTTTATAAATATGATACTTACGTATTAACGCTATCTCAGTAACAGATTTGGCAGTCTTAATCTACACCTAAAAATTTTGCGACAAATCATAAAAAACTTTCGAAATTCAAAACACTTTATTTAAAAACAAAGTAGTTAATTGGATTTCGGTAGTAAATGGGTCGATATAGAGTTTAACATAGATCCCAAATACGCATTTTCGTAGCACTGAAATATGGCGTCAAAAATAATCAAACAACTTTGCTGCGGGGGCGTGAATACGTAAGTACCATAAATATTTTTCTAGTACATCAAGCACCATTCAACTGAACCTTTAACAATCCATTAAAAAATGCGTGTATGTGTGTCTTATAACCAAAATTTATATTAGATAAGATATGGAACATTAGAGAAGAAAATAAATCGGCACACAATCCCGATTGACAATTTCTAGAGTAAAAATATCAATAATTGGACATTACAATTTTATATTTAAAATAAAATTGAAATTTTTTTGAAGCCATTTTTTCTGCTTTAGCATGTGGTTTTTTTTTCGTGCAATGAGTTGAGCAATGTTATAGCTAGCAATTTGTGCTTGATCGGTTGTAACTACAAATTTCTTGAATTATTTTGATTCACTTTGCTGACTGGATTTTAGGATCTCAAAATAACTGATCTGTATGTTCATCTGTTCATAATGGTTTGTTTCGATGTGTCGAAGTAGTTTGCTTGGTAGAATCAATTCGTTGCTGAGAGTTTTCAAACGAATAAGACAAATTGTCCGTGAGGAATCGTTATCGAGTGGAATGAAACCATATCTTAAATACTCGTCTTGGTACTTTTGCTTTTTTCCTTTTGATGGTTTTGGTGCTGGTTTTTTGCCTTCATTGTTCTTTTGGCTTAAGACAAGATTTCGTTTAAATGAATCGTAAATAACATGCAAACATAGTAAGCCATATTCAAAATCAAACCTATACTCATCAACTAAACACCCTAAAATATGAGAAGGAATATAATTAAATATAAAATCGAAAAAACATAAAAGTAAATAAAATTATACACAAATGCACCAAGAACCGCACGAAATTAACATAGAAACAACACGAGAACATGAGAATTTTACCGAAAATAGATTAATTTATAAAACCAGCAATTTTAATGAAAAAATCTGGTTAAAAATAAAATATTTCTAGTAGTGGGATACCGGCCCTCTAGCTCAGAGGCCATCTAGCTCACATACCCCCCCTAGGAAAAAAATTTTTTTTCTAAGTTTAAAAGTACAAATTTTTTAGAACAAAGACAATGACTCATTCAAGGTCATTTAAACAAAGACCATGACTCATTCAAGGTCATTGAACGACTCATCAAAAATTTTCAAGGTCACTCAAAAGTAGGTCAAGGTCATTCAAAAGTAGGTCAAGGTAATTCAAAATTTCCCAAAGTCATATTATTTTTAAAACATTTTTAAATTTTAATTTACTACTTATAAAAATAAGTAGTATTTATTTTGTAAATTATTTTATTATAATTATTATTATTATTATTAATATTATTATTACTTTTTATTATTCTATTATTACTTATAAAAATTTTATTAATACTTATAAAAACTTTAATTATTATTATTATTATTATTACTTATAAAAACTTTTATTAATATTAATACTTATAAATACTTATAAAAATTTTATTATTATTATTATTATTATTAATATTAATAGTATGATTTATTATTATTTTTATTATTAATATACTTATTACATATAAAAACTTTAATTATTATTATTATTAATATACTTATTACTTATAAAAATTATTAATACTTATAAAAACTTTAATTATTATTAATATTATTATTACTTTTTATTATTCTATTAATACTTATAAAACTCTAATTATTATTATTATTATTAATATACTTATTACTTATAAAAATTATTAATACTTAAAAAAACTTTAATTATTATTAATATACTTATAAAAACTTTAATTATTATTATTATTAAAAAATAAAATATACATTATAAATTTACCATCTTCGATTATCATAATATCATCATCATCTTCGCTATCACTAATAATAATTGTCGGCGTATCGTCGGTTAAAATAATTTTTTGAACATTCTCTAAAATTATATTAAAATAAATAATAATAAAATTTTAAATTACCATTTTCAAATTCGTTGACACCGTCAATTTGATTTTGAAGTTCGGTTATATTAAACCAATCTAGAAAAATAGAATAATAAAATTTAAAATTAAATTAAAAATCCTTACCATTTTCATCGACCAACAATTGGCGTAAAATTCTTGAGTTCTCCATTTTGATAATATTTTTTGAAATCCCGCGAGTAAAATTTTGAAATAATTGTGACAAATTTAGAATTTGTCAATGTTTATAAAGAGAATAATATTTTCAGGATTTAGCCAATCACATTTTAGCAATACACACATATAGGTGAGAGATTTTTACGCATGCAGCCTATTCTGTGTAGGCATGTGTTCTTTGTAAATCACATACATACTTTTGTTTGTATGTGTTTTCTTTATTCTGTTTTGAGTGTTTAGGCATGTGTTCTTTGTAAATCACATACATACTTTTGTTTGTATGTGTTTTCTTTATTCAATTTTGTGTATGCATGCACTTATCATGTGATGATCATGCACTGTCTTTGTGATCACTCACTTATCATGCAATGTCTTTGTGATCACGCACTTATCATGCACTGTCTTTGTGATGATGCATTAGCTTATCTTTAATTAAACACATAATAATAATATTAATAATAAAATAATATTAATAATTATAATAATAATAATAATTATAATAATATTTATAAAAATAATAATAATAATAATAAAAAATAATAATAATAATTATAATAATAATAATATTTATAAAAATAATAATAATAATAAAAATAATAATAATAAATAACAATGTTAATAGTTAAAACATAACAATAAACATTAATACATTTATTAATCATCAAATCTCTTGGATAATAACCAAGCTAAACAATGTTGACCACATGTTAAGGTCCATGGTTTTTGATACATAGTTTTATTATATACAATAGGTTTACCCATTGTTTGAAGTTTTGAAACCATTAAAGCCGGATAATAGAAACCCATAGGATCAAATACTAATATCTTGCTAGGTTTCATATATATTGCTAACCAATGTTCTCCACCGAGATGAGACGATTGAGTATTGACGATTATGGCTTGATTGTTACGTAAATATGGAATTTTATCAAGAGGAAATACCCCTAAAAATTCATGTCCTAGTATTTGTTTTCCAATTCGATAGACCTGAACAGAACTACATCAATAATATTACTATTACATAAAAAACTTACTCCATGACAAATTATCATAAATTATCTATACATTTATACCAACAATGTTTGAACTTTGTTCAAACCAATACTGTTCTGTTTGCAGTTATTTGAACCTCATTTTCAAATACTCCATATATTACAACATGTACCGGTTCAGTTGTAGCTTTAGCAAACTTTATATCTAATCGTAAATTTCCATTTTGAGGTAATTGACTCTGATTTAAATCAAAATCGGGTGCCAAAACAAATGTGAAGAATGGATATTTGTTTTTAAAATCATCAAGAGTTATACCACAATTAGGGTTTTTATCCAAATAACCCATATTTCTAACTATACTCTGCATATATGTAGCACAATAATTATCATTTTCGAAATCTTGAGTATATGTTTCTCTATAATCACTATTTTTCGATAAAGTTAGCGATGTTACACCAAAGTTTTTGAAAATTGAGCTCGATGTTAAGTATGATCCATTATATTGAGATTCACTTTGAAATGTTACCAATATAAAGTTGGGCATTCTTCTATCTCCAAATATTTGTTCCTTATAGAAAGAAGCTGAACCCTTAGCAATTGCAAATTGAACAATTTCCTTGGTTTTCAATGGATATATTGTATGCTTAGAATTAAGCCCCAATTGATGACCGGCTAATACAGAAGGCTCAATACAAACTCTTCTTACCAATAATTTTGCATCAACTAATTGAAGAATTGGTGCTGTGGTAGCACTTGTTAGTGATAATGCCGAATCAGATCTTTTCAATCTAATGTGTACATTAACACCTGGGAGTAAATATTTCGGTTGATCCATAAAATCGAGTTGTAATGATGAGCACATGGTAAATAATTTCGAGCCTTTAATCCACTTTTTTCTATCGTCATCACTACCATAACCCATAGGAGTTAAACATGTATTTTTAGTATCGCTATTGTAATTTATTATAGTTTCTATTAGAGCTTTGTGAATATATGTACTGTTACCACCCTCAATCTTGATATTATTAAATCCGAGAACTGCATCTTTAAAAAGCGTGTGAAACAAGAAATTGTTTGGTATTACATCACTAGGTTCACCCAATGGTTTTCTATCTTTATCTACAACTTTGATCTGAACAGTTAACAATGTATCGTTCAAATCTAGATATTCAGTTTGGGAACCATTAATATAAAATTCAATATCAGTTCTACTATCCATAATAGAATTCATCGGGAATACATCTTCAAAGGCCCCATTTCAATTACTGCTTGGGGAGATGGTCTATCAAATAAACACAATTCAGATTTACCACAAATCATTTTTGAAATATAGTTCCATGTCCTTTCATTCGTTTGTTTATATGTTTATGATGTCTTTTACGTTTTTGAGCCGGTGCTTCAGGTTTTTGAAACATACCTGCAACACTAGGTAGAACTTTCCCTAACTCGGATAATGCATTTGATTTCAGAGATGGTAATATTTTCTGCTCATTCATTATCACATCTTTAGCAGTTTTCATGCCAAAACTACCAAGACGTTTAAGAATAGGAAGTGCAAATCTACCAATTGTTCTCAACCAACCTGATCCATACTGTTTACCAATAAAATATGGTAATTCGCCACCACTTTGGCTACCACTATACATACTAATAATATCGTTATTGGCCATCTAATTTACGAAAATGTAATGTCAAATGAGTTTTTGTATCTTTATTAAATTCAATAAATTTACCGCTATCATCACGAATATTTATTTCTATATTGTTTATACATGATGTTGTTACCGGTAAGTACATGGGATTATCGATATTTATATTGACAACTTCATCCTGGTCATGTTTATCAACCCAAACAGATTTCAAAAGAGGAACCAAAGAAGCACCAACAATTATAGGGTCGATGATGTTAGTATATATAAACATTTGTCTATGAAGTTTTATTATTTTTGGTTTGCGTACACCAAAAGCACTTGCCCTATATGTTTGCTTATCTAATCCCAATGTATTAGCCAAATTCTTATCAAATGTAATTTCACAAATGTTATTATTCAGACTGAATTTGAATATTCCATCTTTAAGAAATTCAATAGTTTTAAATATGTGTAAACAATTTAATGAAATATATTTATGTAATTCTTCAAGTGTTTCAATATATAATTCATTAGTTAATGTAAATGTATCTTCCACCTCATTAATATATGATACAGATATTTTGATGTTCTCGATCGTTACACTTTTCTCATCAAATGTTTTGAATCGTATTAGGTATTCAGTTCCAGGAACAACAATGCTAAGCTTATCACAACCTATTCGCTTGGCATCCTCAATACTTTCACACTTTATTGTAAATGGGCTAAAATCACAACTAACATTCAATCCATCTTTGAAAAACATGCCACTATTTTCATCTAAAATTTGATTTGGAATATGACAATATCGTTCAAAATTATTGATTGAGAAAATACCACTACAGGTTTTGGGAACACGTTTCTTGAATCCGATTTTACAATGACTATAAAATGGGAATGTATTGTACACAAATGTAAAGTCTTGCAAAGCAACTTCCCAATTTCCATGTAAATAAATGGGATTTTGAAGATCAACCATAAATTTACTTGCTTGTTTTTTCGGATGAATTAGTGGGCAACTATTACTCGGTAAAATTATATAGAAACTCATTTTACTAGGTCTTTTGATGATATCCATGAGGGTTTTTGATATCCATGCCATTTGACATAGTATTGTTTATCCTTACCCACCATTTTAGTTTTCAATATTTTCTGAATTCTGAACACTGTAGGTTTGGAAATAACTTGTAATTCCTGTTCATAGAATTTCCCTTGTATTAAATTGTTATCACTATCTTTAATAACATACATTACAGGACTCTGTTTAGTATTAATTTTAGTAATTTGAAATACCTCATCACTCCAATTACTATCGAAATTTTTGATGAAAGGTGAAGCAGATATTTTACTAATTCTAACGTGATCACCAACTTTATATTTTGGTTTTGTAATAGCAACTTTCTTAGACTGTAATCTTGTTTTTGAGCTGATATCAACGGGTCTCAAACCATTCAGACCTCGATGTGATGAATTATTATAACTAATAAGTATTTTCGGTAATACATTTATCCATATTTTATTACCTTGATGCACGAAATATTTCTTCAATCTATCCCTCAATGTCCGCTTAAATCTTTCAACATGAGCGGCTTTGTATTGAGAATGTACAGAATAATGATTTATTTTGAGACGATCCAGGATTTGCTTAACTTTACTATTGTAAAATTCCTTGCCTATAATAATAATAATAATAATAGTAATAATAATAATAATACCTAAATCGGTTTGCAAATTATCTGGATGACCATTTTTAAACATTGAGTTAATTGCTTTAGATATTTCCTCTGCAGATTTTGTCTTTGTTGGTAGACCGCGGGCAAAACGACTGAAAACATCGATATATATTAAAATATATTTATAACCCTTGTTAATTTTCGAATACGGTATCATCTCCATCAAATCCATTTGCTATAAATCATTAATACCGAATGTCTTATAAACTCTCGTTGGAAATCTTTTCCGCATCGGTTTGTTTAAACTGTACGCAAGCTGATCTGACAACCACTTTTGCGTTTCCTTTTTCGACTTTGGGACTCTTTTCTTTAACTTTGCCACTCCACCGAAACCTTCCTCGTCTTCTGGGTTCGTCCAAATCTTCTCCATTACAACAAGATGATTTAAATTTTAATTTAACATTAGGTAATGATTGCCCCATCGTTTATTGTGATAATAATGATAATGCTAATGGTAACATTGCTCCGATAAAACCACCTTGTTGTTTATATATGATTTTTCTCATTTGCTTACGATTTTTATTATTTACTAGTGATAACAAAGGCTTACGATGTTTATTCAATACTAGTTTTTTAGAATTACTGATTTTAATTTTACCTCTGACTACTTTTAATAGAATTTTGAGTAAATCATCGACAACAAAAGTTGGAAATGATTGTAAAATAGACATTCTTTTCATACTCGAAGCCTTTAACAATGCATTAAAATATGGGAAACTCCTATGATTTTTTACAATTTTAACTTTTTTCTTACTCTTTTTAATAATGTTTTTCGAAATTAGATTCATTGCAGGGTAATTCTCGGTTATTAGCTTTTTAGATGGTGTATAACTGGTTTTGATGGAACTTTGTTTTTCTTTTTAATACTTTGTCTAAGTTTTCGGATATTTTTAAGCCTGGATTTCATAAACATTTTTACATGTTAAAGTTTTCAACTTTGTTTATATACCATGGCACCTTCTTTATTGAAAATATCGGTTTTTACCCGTAAATCGTCATTGCCTTGTGTGAAATCAAGAAATATATATCCATGTGGTGATTTTGTAGCATCTTGAAATGCACTGATGAGAAAATTACGATTATTAGGGTATGCCTGTCGAGCAAGAAAATCAATAACTGTTGCATCTCTAGGATTCTTGAAAATAACTAAATATTGAACATTTAAATTCCTTGTTCGATGTGCGCCACCCTGATGAAATAGATTTTGAGTAATAAAGATCACAGTAACACCAACATGTCTACTGATTTTTGTGAATAAATTATTAAAATCCTTTTCTTTATTAGCTTCCTGATACAAATCATCAATAATGATGACATCACCTTTCTTTAAACGACTTGGCCAGTTTTTATCGAAACCCTTTACTATTTTCATGTTTTTCAATTTACAGAAATTATCTTGAGTTAATCCATGTTCTTCATCTGCACCCCTATGCCAATAAATCTTGTTGAATTTTGTTTGAAATAAATTAGATTTCAGTAATTTACACACAAACATAGTTTTACCACTACCACTTGGGCCAACGATTTGATATACCGCATCATTTCTTAATTCCATTATTAATTTGTATAATTATAGGTTTTTGTTTATATTATATGATTTAATGAACTCTTCCTAAAAATTATATATATATATATAGCTTAATATTTCTTTATTGTTTAATTATGTTATCAAATATAAATTATAAAGGAACTTTCGATGTATCAAAAATGACGTTTCCAAATGGTAAACCCCAGCAAATTGTAGATAGGAGTGGAAAATACCCTATAATATTTTTCAAATCAGGCAAATGCAGAATCATGGGATGCAAGAAACCTTTAGATGTCAATAAGTTACAATATAGAATAAAGGATCTTAAAATACAGTCAATTACAGTTACCATGGATATAGGACAATCTATCAATCTATACAACATGTCAACAAAATGTCTTTGTATGTTCGAGCCAGAATTATTTCCTGCACTGAGGCTTTTAAAATACAACCCAATGTGTGTTAACGTGTTTGCTAGTGGAAAAATAGTCATATTAGGGGTGCGAAATCTAGAGTACAAAAATATTGTTTGTGACATACAAAATGAAATCACCGGATTGGTCGACATCTGATTGGTTAATGATTGATTAAAACAACTTGCTTATTCATTTTATTTCATTTTTAAAATGGAAAATATTATGTATGCTATGCCAAAGAAAAATATCGCTGAAAACGGTAAATTTATCATTTTTATTTCCTTTTTTATATTTTATTTAGACAAATATGCCCCAATGATAATCGATCGTATTATTTATTAATATCCTCAAATAAAGGAGATTTTGAAGAATCAAGAACCGTCAATGCATCAACAGCTAATATATAACAAGAATCGATATTTCCAATCTGATTAGGCAAGCCCTTTGGGACAATGAAATAAACCGAATGGTCAAGGAGATGGAAACTGAATACCCCTGCATTCTGGTGTGTAGCTGCTGTGATTTCCGATATCAGCGCTATGTCGAATGGAATCTTACAAATTTAATACGAAATTTTCAAAAAATGAAACTTTTACGACAATAAATGTATTTTATTTTGATTGTTTTGGTAGTTTTATTGTTGGTAATAAATGTTTTTGTATTTTATTTTTGTTAGTTTTTTTTTTTTTGGTAATAATAATAATAAATGTTTTTGATAGTAATAGTTTTATTTTGATGGTGGTAACAATAATAAAAATAGTAATTTTATTAGTATCATAATAATAGTAATAATAATAATAATAATAATAATTAAAGTTTTTATAAGTATTTATAAGTAATAAGTATATTAATAATAATAATAATAATAATGTTAATAATAATATTAATAATAATAATAATAATAACAATAATAATAATAATATTGATAATAATAAAACACGTGATATTAATAATACATTTTATATAGATGATATGTGTATAATAATAAAACTCAACGGGTTAATTTACATACAGTTTTCCATGCACTTTTCTTGCAATTATCATGCACTTATCATGCATTGTCTTTGTGATAATGCATGATTCTGATTGGTTAGTCATTATCTGTCAAGGATATAAAAGTGCGTCACCACGTTATTAAGATCATAAATCAAACATGACCAAGAAAATAAGTGTCCAACCAGTTCAGATGTTCCACAATTATAAAATGTATTTTTTAAAGGAGCCTATCAATATGAAATTGGCAAATCCAGTCAAACTCAATAAAACGCAATTTCAATCTCTTGCTGGTACTCTCTCAATGTTAGATATCAAGGATATTGATAATACATTCAAAAATATCAATTACAATTTAAAATGCAATGAAAATGCTTTTTTCACGAGTCAATATACCAGATATTATGATGCATTTACAGAAATTGGATTCAAAGAACAGGAAAACTGGTATATAACAATAACAATCCAAGGATATAAAGCTGATCAAAACGATGTGCTTTCTCCAATCTGGAAAATTGTTACTGCTAGACTTTCACAGTTATTTTAATGTATAGTGTTTAATAAATGTATTAATGTTTCTTTGTTATTCTATAAACAAAATTATAAGTAGTTTTAAAATAGTGTTAAAATGATGTCTGAAAAAGGTAAAATATAAAAATATAAAATAATTAATTAATTTAGTTTAGAATATTTAATAAACTTTTTGTTTGATAAACTTGAAGAAATAACCGGTGTAAAAATTAGAGATATGTTGACTCTAGTTGAAGCATTGAGTAAAGAATCAGATTGCGATTCTGAATGTCAGAGCGATTCTGGATGTCAGAGTGATGAAATTGTTAATGATGGAGAAATTAATACTGAAATTATTAATGATTCTGAAGAAATTATTAATGTTGAAGAAGCTACCGAAATTATTAAAGATGAGCCTACTGAATTTAAGAATTGTATTGATCATGTTATAGAAAATATTATGATAGAATCTTGTGGTGATGAACAATGTACATGTAATAATCAATAAATCTTTAAAATATAGTTTTTTATTAATAAAAATAACAAAGAAATATTTATTAAAATCTATGATAAACCTTGTTACATAAATATAAAACAGATACTCCAGTGAATAGTTTTAATAAAAATTTGCAATTCTCGATATAAATATCAGAGCGTTTGGCTTCTGCGGCAACTTGAATAATAGCTGTCCATCCACCGTTTGATTCTACCCACGGATCAATTTTTGTTTCTATCACCTAAATAATAATAAATTATTAACAATATAAAGTAATATACCTCTATAGACCATTGGAAATAATTTTCATAATCGGATCCAGATTTTAATATCATGTGTTTCATGTACATTAATCCTACTATTATTCGCATCCATTTATTATTTTCATCAAACATGTAACTAAATATTGATTGGAATGCCTTCTTTCTCTCCAATGGTGGCAAATTGAGAATTTTTTCATAATCGAATGGGATGTCTTCAACGATTTTCTCGGTACGGTTTACCATAAATTTCATGTTTTTAATGATAACATCTTCTTCTCTATTATTAGAGACCAGTTCATTCAACAAAGTTATAAAAAATTTAGTTTCTGGCATTTTATAAAAATATATGAAAGTGTAAGCTTATTTATACTATATTCGACCTATCAGAATCATGTAATACTAAGAAAATATGTAAAAATATATAATGGAAATGGCAATGATGATTTGTTGGCACTGTTGACTTCTTTCAAGTTGTTGCCACCACTGTTAACTGGTTGTTGTAATTTCATTATACGATTGAACTGATCAGTTGTTTTATTAGAATAAAATTTTATACTATATTGAACTTGATTCATCATTTTTTCATTAAGTTTACGATTTCTTTCAATTCTAATACTGATTTTCTTAATTCATTTTTGATAATACCAATGGTCTTATTTAAATATATAATATCACCATATAAGTCATTTTTAGCTCTTTTAAAGTCTCATATGTATGTTCAAATCGGAATTCTAAATTACTCTTTCTTTCAGATAATCTTTTGACTGGAGTTTTCAAATATCTAGGCCTATCTATCATATACAAAATATCCATCAATACAGCGGTATCAGGACATACACATCTTGTTGAATTTTTACCTTGAACGGTTACAACAATTGAGTTGGCCATATTAAAAACTAATAATATTATTAAAATTTCTTTAATCATTTACAAATCTATATAAATTAATATTATTGTTTATAGCTAAAGATTTGTGCGTGTGTGTGTGTGTCTCTAAATTAGTATAAAAGTAATTGTTATTTCATTTTTTATCATTAAAATGGTTGTACCGAGCGCAGTTCAAGCTGTGAATGAAATTAAACATTACGGTAATTTATTATTAATATTATTATTATTACTTGCTTTTAGATGATTATTTTAAAGTTATTAAAGAACGTCTGGAATTCTATTATCCAGAAATACATGGAATCATGGATAAGCCTGCATCAATAATTCCAGACTTGATATTCAATCATACATCAATATGGATATTTACTGTAATAAATGAGTTCCTATGGGATATCGAACAAAACAATTTGTCAAAAGATATGGAACCCGAATACCCTTGTGGTGATGGATGTCATTGCTGCGCCGCCCGATATCGGAAGTATGTGGAATGGGCTTTGAATAAAGCTCTTAGACAATACTACTATAGTAGAATTGTCTCTTTATAATAAATTTGTTGTATATGTCTTGGTTTTCATTATATAGTAATAATAAAAATAATTACCACTATATACTACTTATAATTTATAAGTAGTAAATTTAAATTTAAAAATGTTTAAAAATTCCATGACCTTGACCTTGAATGACCTTGACCTTGAATGACCTTGAAAAATAATAATAATACTAATAATAATAATAATAATACTAATAATAATATTAATAATAATAATAAAATAATTTACAAATATATACTACTTATTTTTTATAAGTAGTAAATTTAAATTTTAAAATGTTTAAAAATTCGATGATTTTGACCTTGAATGACCTTGACCTTGAAAATAGATGTACTTTTAAACATAGAAAAATTTTTGAAAAAATGATGACTCATCCAATGACCTTGAATGACCTTGAATGACCTTGACCTTGAATGACCTTGAAAAATAATAATAATACTAATAATAATAATAATAATACTAATATTAATATTAATAATAATAATAATAATAATAATACTAATAATAATAATAATAATAATAATAATACTAATATTAATAATAATATTAATAATAATAATAATAATAATAATACTAATATTAATAATAATATTAATAATAATAATTTACAAATATATACTACTTATTTTTTATAAGTAGTAAATTTAAATACAGAAATACATGGAATCATGGATAAGCCAGCATCAATAATTCCAGACTTGATATTCAATCATACATCAATATGGATATTTACTGTAATAGATGAGTTCCTATGGGATATCGAACAAAACAATTTGTCAAAAGATATGGAACCCAAATACCCTTGTGGTGATGAATGTTATTTCTGCGCTTCCCGATATAGGAAGTATGTGGAATGGGCTTTTAATAAAGCTCTTCGACAATACTACTATAGTAGAATTATCTCTTTATAATAAATTTGTTGTATATGTCTTGGTTTTCATTATATAGTAATAATAATAATAATAATAATAAAAATAATAAAATAATAATAATAATAATAATAATAATAATAATAATAACAATAATAATATTAATAATAATAATAATAACAATAATAATATTAATAATTATAATAAAATAATTTACAAATATATACTACTTATTTTTTATAATTAGTAAATTAAAATTTTAAAATGTTTGAAAATTCCGTGACCTTGAGAAAATTTGAATGACCTTGAAATTTTTTGATGAGTCATCCAATGACCTTGAATGAGTCATGGTCTTTGTTTAAATGACTTTGACAAAATTTTGATGACTCATCCAATGACCTTGACCTACTTTTGAATTACCTTGAAAATTTTTGATGAGTCACCCAATGACCTTGAATGAGTCATGGTCTTTGTTTAAATGACTTTGGAAAAGTCGATGAGTCATCCAATGACCTTGAATGAGTCATGGTCTTTGTTTCAATGACCTTGAATGAGTCATTGTCTTTGTTCTAAAAAAATTTGTACTTTTAAACTTAGAAAAAAAATTTTCTTTTGCCGGGGGGATATGTGAGCTAGATGGCTTCTGAGCTAGAGGGCCGGTATCCCACTACTATTTCTTATTAGAAATATTCAATTAAAAAATAATAAACATAAATTATCTAGTTAAGGCAAGAAAATAACAAAATTAGAATTAGATACGTTGAGGATACCTAAGTAATAGAATAAAATTATTAATAAACATGTAAAATGATTGGAGGAAACAATGCTAAGTGATTGAGATGTGATTCTGGAGCTTAATAAAAAGGGAATGAAAAAGAAATGTCGAATAACGAGAAAGGAATAAGAGAAAATCAATAAAAACAGACAATTGAATAAAAGAAGGTCATTTATAATTAACGAGTGCAAATCTAGGAAAACAAAATTTGCACGTTATTTTGAAACCCCTTTCAAGATAAGGAAGGAATGTTGTTCGGGAATCCGTAAATTGGCATCTCTAAAAATAATTTATTTGGACAACTGTCGGTGATTATAGAGGTCTAATATATAGCGGTAAAATATATAGGAAAATCTTTTTGACATCAGTAACTATTATTGGGTGACGGAGTATAAAAAGGAAGTGCAGCTGGAATCAAAGAGAGAAAAATAGATTAAAAAGAAAAATTGGACTAAGTATTAAAAGGAGAAAATTACAGAAAATTATTGAAGAAAGTATTAAAGAGAAATTTGGAGAAAACTAGAAGTAGAAATCAAGGAAACGCGAAATTTGAAACAGAAATTAAGCGAAATCAAAGCAAAGCAACTATATCAGAGTTACCGATCTCAGAAACCCGTCACAGTTATCAAGTGATTGTGAAATCCAATTGGTCCGAAAAGTGCTATTCTTCCCAAAGGGTCGTAATAAGCACCAAGTCGTGACTGTAATAGATAATTCTTTGTGTAATTTTAAAGTGGAGATAAAGTGTATTAATCAATAAAGTTTATATCGTTTGGAGTTCATTACTGTTGTTTAAGAGCAAGCTTGGAGTCAGATTGACAATACATCCTATTCAAGTTCACCGACAACTCAAACAGATATTATAAGTAAAATCAAGGTCAAATTTTGTTTTAATGCATCAAAAATAACACGCAAGGTTAGGGTCACAAAATACCTATTCGTTTTTACCGAACAAACACTCACTTTTTCCTTGTGAAAACTATTTTTCCGACGAAAAGTTACAAACGCTTTTTCTTTGAAAAATATCTTTGCAGTAAAAACTTGTCAGCGAGGACTTTCGACGAAATTTTCGAAGATCGACTTACATGACACGTCCTCAAGTCCCTACTTGAGCGTGTCCTCTGCAAGTATGATGCTTGTGAATGAAAATATATTAATTATGCTATAAATGTCAAATTATGTGCGTCAAACGAATCAGGTTTCATTTTACTTTTGTCGAAATTTCCTCACAGCCAGTACATATCACATGTAAATAAAATCAGACACACTATCAGATCGTGTACGAGCGGTTTCTTTGCCTATGTGCTCGTGAAATTCCAGTCGTGTGTAACGACGGATACTAAACGTCAATTATTCAATCCTAAAAGGACGTCGGGTAGATCGAGAAGTAGTTTTTTGGCTGCTCCACTTTCTTCCTTCGTTCGAAAAATCGACCAAAAATCTTATTATACATAACGGCTAAAAATCATCAATATCGAGTAGCTCAGTTGGCGCTCCTAAAATCCTAGTATGAACATAATTAAATCCTAGGATCAAAATTGGGTAAATGAGCGAGTGGGAAGTGTGCAAAATCTATGCAACTAAGTTTAAATGAAAAATTAATTAATACTAAGGTTAGTTAGAATAAAATGTAAATCGAACTAATACCTAAATGTGATTTTATTCGCCAGGAATTGCTAGTATAAAAGTTAAATTAAGTATAGATAACTAATGTCAAGGACATATCACACAACTAATGGATAACGTTAAATATAAATGGCAATATTAATTTGGAATGTAAATTATAGTAATGATTTAACCGCAAGCAATCCACTAATATAAACCATATTAACGACCAAACTTTATAAAAATTTAAGTTATAATAACGATCAAACCTAATCCGCACCCATCCGCACCCATCGTAGACTTAGCAAAATCAATCACTAATACTATTCAAAATTTTATTAAATATAACAAGTTTGTTTCACAGTGAAAAGAGTATGCTCAACATGAAGCATGCAATTCATACTGCAATCGTAGTAGAGAAGGATGAATTCAAATGTAAGTTATCAAGTATTTGATCAATCAGTCTCTTCTGCAATTGGCGTCTTCTGAATTTTCTTTTGCTTGATCTGATATGAGGATTCATCGGCGTCGTCATCCGGCATTGCAAATATAAATTATGCAGTAATAAATACTACGAACTAAGCTCTGATTTGATTTTCTAAGTTTTCTAAATTCAATTACGACTTTTACAAAGGCAAAAGTCAGGTTAATAATATTGAATTTAAAGATAAATTAGGAATGTAGTCTGAATTATTTCAAACAAATAAAATAATTCTGATCTCAATGAAAAAGTTTAAGTTAGTTTAAATATCCATTATTTTAAATTAATTGCAGAAGTCTGGTAGAATTCCGTGCACATGGTAATACCATATTTTAGCTGAGTGCAGGATATTGCTCATTACACATTCTTTTAGCAGACCTTCTGTTTGAAGTGGTTCAATGCCAAGTTTACAAATCAGATCATAAGTTGATGGAGGAATCGACCCTAATGCACCAATAATACAAGTGTAAAGCTCTACCTGATAATCAGGTTTGGCTACCTGTAATTCACTCTGAAGCAAGCTATATTTCTCAATATTTGCCTTATCAGTCAACTCAAAATGTGAAACAGAATCCATTGGACACTTAATATCAATCATGAATATTCTTTTTCTTTCAGTATCAGTTATTATAAGATCGACGCGTTGTTTAGAATTCAGGACAAGAGAACAAGAATGATCAACCACGACAATAAAATTAGGATTTTTTAGATTATTCGTTATTATCTTATACAGTCATTGTGTCTCTCTAATGTCAGTATTTGGTGAATCTTACATGACTGTAAGGCATGAGACATAGTTTCATCCTCTTCTCACAACGTCTACAAAGTCTAGAATCCCCTTTTCTATTAGGCTTTGCATTGATGTTAAGTGTATTAGTTCGCGCTCGATGTATAAAGTTCCATGCAAATTCGCCAAGTTTACTTTTAAAAATTGCTTTATTTATTTGAGGAGATAATTTTATAGCCGCTGCAATCATGTCGCTTTTATTACTCAGTTGCCACTTTTGCATATATGAGTCGTACAATGCAGAGTGAAATATCTTAGAAATTGCTTTTCGAAACTTAGTCGTAAGTATGAAAGTTCCATGACTCTTTGTTATCAGATATAAAAAAACTTGCTCTTTAACAATATGAAAAGATACGGAGATTGAGTGTTCTCTTTTAAAGTAAATTATTGAAGTACGTGCACGTTGAAATCTCGTTTTCCTTCCACCATGATTCAATTTAGTTTCAGCCCCATTAATCCAATCAAAACTTTGTTGTAATGTAGGGTCTTTGATTCCAAGACGAGGACCCGTTACAAACTTTAGAGAGTCAATATTAACTTTTCTCGAGTAATCGCAATTGGAAGTAAAGAGTCGGAAAAAGTGCACAATTGTTGAATATGATATTCATCAAGCAAATCGACACACGAAGCTCCACCATTTTCAGTTGAGTTGTATAAATAAACTGTCTCAGAATTGTGCGGCAAGTTCAAAATTCTTCTCAGATGGCCACGCAATTTACTTGAGTTATTGCCACAGGGATTAGTATTTCCTTGAGAAGCTGATAAAGCCATAGTTTTAATTTCACGTGTTCGGAATGCAAATGTTAGTCGAGAATGAATTAAAATCTTGTAGGCCTTGAGTTTTTGCCAACCAAATAAACCGGAATCTGCAATTTTTTTTGTGTCACTAACAACTTTATCAAGAATTGCATAGGGACTTTGATCATTGTCCTCACCTACTGGAACACCAAGATATTGATAAAATTCTTTTGACAACAATTTTTTGATCTCCTTTTCATTTATCAAGATCTCACTATTGATGTTAACTCTGGGAAGCTGCATGTAGCCACACTTCTCCGGTCGGTATTCAAATCCTATTTCTGTAGCAGCCTCAATAGCAACATCAACAATTTTTTGAAGGTTCTCGACATTGTTTGCAACAAGTGCAATGTCATCTTCATAAGCTAGAACTTGAACGGGCAAATCACCAATCATAAATGGTTCAATACATGATCTACTTATTGCTTCAAGAACAGGATTAATGGCCAATCGAGAAAAGAATCATTTGAAAGAGGACATTCCTTGTTTTAACTCCTTTTTGATTGAAAAGTAGGTTGTTACAATTGGGCCACAGCTGATAGAAGATGAGTGTCGGGTTAAAGTAATTTGAACAATAGTTAATAAAATTCTTCGCTAAACGCCAATAGTTTTCAGAACACTCCACAAGTAGTCATGAGGACACTTCAAATGCGTCCTTAATATCTAACAACGCAATAGCTAGATGGGGAATTCTTGCATATTTCGAATTGCTCAAGTGCAGAAGAAATATTGAATTGTTGCTCGACACAACCTTCATTGGAAAGAGCCACCCTTTGGCCCCAATATGCAAAATATTCGTTACAAAATCACCCATGATGTTTAGGCGTGTAGTTAAATTAGACGCAGAGACTTTATAAATAACAGACAGCAGAGCTATTGGTTCGCCAAGATGAACTTTATCATATTATTCTGTCTTAATCAGGTTTCGGAATTAGTATAGTCTTGGAAGTTTTCCAGCAGTCGGAATGATTTTACTACTTGATGATTTTATTAAACAGAAACTTAACAAAATCCTTCAGGGTCAAGAAGAGCAAGATCTTTGTATTGAATACCATCAATACCCGGTGAAGTGTTATCAGCTCTCATTTAATTCGTATAATAACTTCAAACGGTAAAATATCTTACAAGATTGAGAACATTTTGTCGTCTTCGACAATTCTTAAGATTTATTCCATGGAATTCGAATACTTGGGTCCTCTGTGGCTAATGGTTCAGAATATCCTGAATATTCAGGCCTGACAGTGACTGGATAAGTCATTTTAATAATATTATTAAAAAAGGTTTAATTTCATCATTAATTTAAAAATTCTGATCTATTTTATATTTAACTTATTATATTTGATTTTGTTTACTTCTAGGGTATGGTTCGGGTTGGGATTAATTCAGTGAAATTATTTAACTGAGGAATTTGAAATCGAATAATGCTTTCAACTAATTGGTTACATTCAGCATTTTCAAACTATAATTAATTTCCAATTACTTTATTTTTACGCTTGTTGTAAGTCAAATTTAATTGTTTTCTTTTGCTTTTGTTAAAATTTTCTCTTTATTCTTTGTTATTGAATCTCAGAAAACAATTGGAAAGAACAGGATTTGTGTTGTAATTCTTGCTTTTCTCTCAAATTAATGTTTTCAAGGGACATATCATGCCATAGTGTTGATTGATAAGCACATATTAGGAATTTTACTAGCAAACCTGAACCACGAACATCATGTGGACATTTGCCTGCCCTCTAATTGCACAAACACGTGAGTTCTATTTCATTTATTTTAGTAACTAAATACTTTACAAATTAAATGTATAGTTTAGGCTGACATCAAGTGTTGTTGGATCCAAGAAAGTAATGCTCATCAGTGTTATAACAATTCCACATTAGTGTTTCCCGAGACTTTGGTGGAGGCAAAAATGGCAATACAACTTTCGCGTTTTGGAGCACTTATAATTCAAATTTCATTCCAAATAATGAGTACATCGTCAAGAATAGCAGTTACACATTGTTGGGGAAAATCCAAAAAGAACGAAGTCTGTTGAAAAACTTATATTAAAATATTTTATTAATGCTGTCGTTAATCTTTCCATTTATTAAGATTTAAAATTTAATATTTCAACACACTCTTTAGTGTTTGATTATCATCAAAGTAGCTTATAGTATTTTATCATGTTGAAAATCCCGATCTAAAATCAATTTTTTCCAAAACACAATGAAACAGTGGCATGAACAAGTTGCGATCATCTGAAATGAAGCAGCGGTGGAGAATACCTATGATTTATTTGAAATTTTTTTTCATACTCAAGAAAAACTATTTAAATAATCTGTAAAGTTTCCTTCTATTTCGGTTAGTTCTATCAGAATATCAGTCTTTCGAAAATTAGAAAATATTACAAGTCCATACGACGGGTCGAATAGAGAAGTAAACACCAATAATTTCATTGGGAAATTATGCTAATGACATGTGAACGTCTTTGAAACTGCCGAAAAGTTGACGTTCTCAAAGATTAATTATTATTTTTGGCTATTAAATTGATAAGGTTTAGATTCCGGTGGAAAGAACCAAGTTATATTAGTAATTGCTTTTTAAACCATTTACTTAAGAGGAAATGACACACATGACTTTGAAATTTGCGTTTTAATTATAATACTGTTATTGATTTTCGTTTTTGTTTTTCAAGGTAAGCGCAATTGCTTTTAAAATTGATTCCCATCAAATATTTCTAGGAAGCCCCCACGCCGATAACTTGGGATACTTTTGTTTGAGCCAAAAAATTGAAAATCATGCACCTCTCGTCTTAGTCCCATCAATTAAAATTGTTAGCGAAAAGTGTTCCAAACCTTGACTTATAAGAATTTGCATAAGCACAAATAAAAGAACCGCAAACAAAACTGTTCTCTTGATATATAAGATTTTTGCGAAAGGGTGACAAGATGAAGCCACTTGGAAGTTTGAAAATCTTATTTAAAGCAATGTTAATCTTAAGAGTGCTTGTTTATTTTTAAACAGATTTCTATTTGCAAATATTGGGTCAATAAAATTATGACTCAATCAACGTTTGCTATACACAAATAAAACCCAATGGGCATGTTTATATTTAGCGGACAAAGAATAACCTCAGCTTAAATTATACTGCATCTGGGAATTGAGATAATATTTTCTAATTGTTGAAGAGATTTAAAATACTAAAATAAAGCACGTTAAATGTGCCAAATGTAGATTTACTGATATGCCGTTCAAGGTATTGGTCAATGTCATTTGTGGTAAACCACACTTTTGGATCACGAAGTTTGTATTTTTTAATTTAGGTGCATTCTGCATCAGGTCTCTTCAGAGATTGTGGCAGATTCTAAGACTGATGCTTGGCACGTACCTTCACTTGGACATTGGCCTTTGCCGACTTTTAGATTTTGTCTAGTTTCATTCATTTTTTTATTTTCTGTAATTTTTAATTCCAAAGAAGATACAGCTTCCTCGTCAATATCAACAGGTAAAACTACTTTTTTTTCGTTATTTGTTACGTTAGTACTACTTCCTTTATTAAAGTTATCAATTTTATCGGTGAGTTCGACAGAGTTAACATGTTCTTCATAAGTTATCAAATTTTCAAGAGATTCAATGAGATCAAAAATAATCAAGCTCATTTCCTTAGTACAGTTTTTCCGACATTTCATTGATATCTGAAAGTCTTAAGCCTTTCTAAGCCTTTCAAGTTCTATATCGTCTTTAGATATCTTAAATAAGTCGAATAATCCAAAATTAAACATAACGTCAGAAGCATTGCTTAAATCGGGTTCTATTTTATTTTATTTTTGATTTTTAATGAATTTACCACCAGAAAATGAAATATCTTTTGGAAATTCTTTATTTACCTTTAAGTGATTAATTAAACTACTTATCTTATCAGAATCTTTGTGCATGCCTTCAGTAAAGAACATCTCTTTAATCTCTGGAAAATCAAAAATTTAAGTTTATCAAGCTTGCGATCTTGGTTAAATTAGAGACCCAATATTTAAAAAAGATTCATTATCAGTAATTCTTCAGAATTTTAAGATTCCTTCATTAATAAAGTTTCACCAATCAGCATATTTTAAGTCAGATTTTACAGGAAAGTTATGGTAATTGTTTTTTGAAATTTTTAAATTATCAAAAGTTTTATTAATGACAGCTCTTTTATGCAGTTCGTTTTTAATAGAAACTGTTTCGGCTAATTTATGTGTGAAAATACAAATTAAAAATTTCTTTATGCTAATGGAGCTTTAATCAGCTTTGAACAATAAATTTATCAGTATTTAATAAGGTTCGAAAATAATTAGTTTTTATTTTATTTTGAAAATTTGTTGTTTGTAATATCTTTTTAGTAACATCTGGTTTTTTTAATTTCACTTAACTTAATTTTGAAAATACAGAGATTGCCATTTCTATAGAATAAACTATCACAATCTTTTATTTTAAAATTAAGTTTCGATTATTAATCAGGAAAGTTCATAATTAATAAGATTCAAAACTTTGGTCTTAGAATTTTTCTTTTTCAATAAACTTTATAAGCATGGATAATTATTAATATATTACGACGCTCATTTTTATTTAAATACGTTGAAAGGTAATTGCAGTTAAATCTTTTCATATTTAAAGCATCCTTAGTTTTAGTAACTTTAAATTTTTAAAGCTGTTGTATTTATAGGATTTAAAGGGACTATTTTCTGCATTTTCTGAAACAAGATTATAATTAGATGAGATATTTAGTCATCATTATTATCGACATTAATTTTATTTTAGTATATTTTTAAATTACAATTATTTTTATTAAAATCAGAATTACTCAATCTATTCAAAAACAATATCAAACTAAATGATTCATTTCGCAAAATGTGCTCTTCAAGTTCCATTAGCTTCGGCCGAAAGTGGCCAATATTTTGTTTTGAAAGTGCTTCCTTATCACATTTCGTCGAACGATTTTTCAGGATCCATTGATTAGTTGAGGGTTTTTGCAATTGATTATTCACGACGTCGATTTTCTTTGATACTAAATCCAACGATAGATCTGGATGAATTGGCTTCGCCGAAAGTGGCAATTGATTTTGTCCATTTGATCTTTGAGAAATAAAATCCGATAATTGCTGGGAAAAAATTATTTGATTTTGTAGAATATTCTTGAAAATAACAAGTTCTGATGAACTATTATTCAATTGATTTGATGCAAATTGATCTTGCACTATCGGAAGAGATTGCGTCACCGTGTTGTGTGAGAAGAGAAATCCAAGGTTATTCTAATGAATGAAAATGACTCATCCAATGACCTTGACCTACTTTTGAATTACCTTGAAAATTTTTGATGAGTCACCCAATGACCTTGAATGAGTCATGGTCTTTGTTTAAATGACTTTGGAAAAGTCGATGAGTCATCCAATGACCTTGAATGAGTCATGGTCGTTGTTTCAATGACCTTGAATGAGTCATTGTCTTTGTTCTAAAAAAATTTGTACTTTTAAACTTAGAAAAAAAATTTTCTTTTGCCGGGGGGGATATGTGAGCTAGATGGCTTCTGAGCTAGAGGGCCGGTATCCCACTACTATTTCTTATTAGAAATATTCAATTAAAAAATAATAAACATAAATTATCTAGTTAAGGCAGAAAATAACAAAATTAGGAATTAGATACGTTGCAGGATACCTAAGTAATTAGAATAAAATTATTAATAAACATGTAAAATGATTTGAGAACATGCTAAGTGATTGAGATGTGATTCTGGAGCCTTAATAAAAGGGAATGAAAAAGAAATGTCGAATAAACGAGAAAGGAATAAGAGAAATCAATAAAAACAGACAATTGAATAAAAGAAGGTCATTTATAATTAACGAGGTGCAAATCTAGGAAAACAAAATTTGCACCGTTATTTTGAAACCCCTTTCAAGATAAGGAAGGATGTTGTTCGGAATCGCGTAAAATGGCATCTCAAAAATAATTTATTTGGAAACTTCCGCGTGATTATAGATGCTATATTATAGCGTAAAATTATTATAGGAAAATCTTTTTTACATCAGTAAACTATTATTGGCGTGACGGAGTATTAAAAAGGAAGTTGCAGCTGGAATAAAAGAGAGAAAAATAGATTAAAAGAAAAATTGGACTAAGTTTAAAAGTGAGAAAATTACAGAAAAATTATTGAAGAAAGTATTAAAGAGAATTTGGAGAGAAACTAGAAGTAGAAATCAAGGAAACGCGAAATTTGAAACAGAAATAAGCGAAATCAAGCAAAGCAACTATATCAGATGTTACCTGATCTCAGAAACCCGTCACAGTTATCAAGTGATTGTTGAAATCCAATTGGTCCGAAAAGGGTGCTAATCTTCCCAAAGGGTCGTAATAAGCACGCAAGTCGTGACTTGTAATAGATAATTCTTTGTTTAATTTTAAAGTGGAAGATAAAGTGTATTAATCAATAAAGTTTATTATTCGTTTGGAGTTCATTACTGTTGTTTAGAGCAAAGCTTGAGTCAGATTGACAATACTCCTATCAAGTTCACCGACAACTCAAACAAGATTATTATAAGCTAAAATCAAAGGTCCAAATTTTTGTTTTAATCATTCAAAAAATAACACCAAGGTTAGGTCCCAAAATACCTATTTCGTTTTTACCGAACAACACTCCACTTTTTCCTTGTGAAAAACTATTTTTCGACGGAAAAGTTACAACGCTTTTTCTGAAAACTATCTTGCAGTAAAAACTTGTCAGCGAGGACTTTCGACGAAATTTTCGAAGATCGGACTTACATGGACACGTCCTCAAGTCCCTACTGAGCGTGTCCTCTGCAAGTATGATGCTTGTGAATGAAAATATATTTAATTATGCTATAAATGTCAATTATGTGCGTCAAAACGAATCAGGTTCATTAACTTTGTCGAAAATTCCTCCACAGCCAGTACAATCAATGTAAATAAAATTCGACACCATATCAGATCGTGTACGAGCGGTTTCTTTGCCTATTGCTCCGCTGAAATTCCAGTCGTGTGTAACGACGGATTACTAAACGTTCAATTATTCAATCCTAAAAGGACGTCGGGTTAGATCGTAGAAGTAGTTTTTTGGCTGCTCACTTTCTTCCTTCGTTCGAAAAATCGACCAAAATCTTATTATACATAACGGCTAAAAATCATCAATATCGAGTAGCTCAGTTTGGCGCTCTAAAATCCTTGTATGAACATAAATTAAATCCTAGGATCAAAATTGGGGTAAATGAGGCGAGTGGGAAGTGATGCAAATCTATGCAACTAAGTTTAAATGAAAAATTAATTAATACTAAGGTTAGTTAGAATAAAATGTAAATCGAACTAATACCTAAATGTGATTTTATTCGCCAGGAATTGCTAGTATAAAAGTTAAATTAAGTATAGATAACTAATGTCAAGGACATATCACACAACTAATGGATAACGTTAAATATAAATGGCAATATTAATTTGGAATGTAAATTATAGTAATGATTTAACCGCAAGCAATCCACTAATATAAACCATATTAACGACCAAACTTTATAAAAATTTAAGTTATAATAACGATCAAACCTAATCCGCACCCATCCGCACCCATCGTAGACTTAGCAAATTCAATCACTAATACTATTGATATTATTATTATACTTTTTACTTCATATAAATGTAAGAGTTTCGTTTACCTCATAGATTCACGTTACTTGCATGTGATATATTAAAAAATTATATTTACATGAAATTTTCAATTGTTAATTATATTATTACATAAAAAATTATAAAATAATCATTAAACATAATAAATTAACATCAATCTCGTCTTAAAAATAAATGTTCAATCTTAAATTATTTAGCTTACTGACTATTTTGTTAGTAGTATACTACGTAACAAATTTATCAAAATAATCATAAAACTTTAATAATTAATAAAAAATTATATTTTCATGAAATTTTTATTTGTTAATTATATTTTTACATAAAAAATTATAAAATAATCATTAAACATAAATAAATTAACATCAATCTCGTCTTAAATAAATGTTCAATCCTAAATTATTTTAGCTTACTGACTGATTTTGTTAGTAGTATATTACTAACAATTTTATCAAATAATCATAAAACTTTTATAATTTTCATTGAAAATTTAAGTTAAAAGCACTATGTATATTTAATTTAATTATTTTAAATCAAGTCACTCAAACTTTAAATTTGAAACACCAGGATTACAATATTTAATTAAATAATTTCAACAAGTTTAAAATTTCAACTTACAAATTATAAAAAATTATACAGATTTACTTTACCAATTTTCTATAAAATTTTAAATTTACATAAATAAAATATACAGATTTAATATTCTATTAAAATTATTAATATTTGAAAATAAAAAAATTAATTCGCCCACAGATAGGAGTGAACCCCCAAACGAATTATTACCAACACCGCTGATGTAAGAATTTTGAAAATAACTCATTCAAGATAGGATTTAAATATTGGATTTATAAAGTTTATGAAAATAACCCATCATAGGATTATTTACATGTAAAACTTAACCAAAATTCTTAAATTTATAGCAAAAATATACTGTTCTAATGGAAATTTCAATATTTTGATAATAATTCACCAAGTTAGTCGGATACTAATTTACAAATTCATCCGACTCTATAAATTATTAGCGATACCATAAACTAAATTCGTTGTAACAACTATTTTAGTGTTTTTTATGAAAATAAGTCACTGGGTTTACAAATGAAAGTGCACTGGGCTTCACTATATAAATTTATAAAGAATAATCAATCCATGAGTTTTATATCAATATTTTTTAAAAATTCACGCATACAATTAAAAAGATAATTTTTCACACATAAATTTATTACAAACACGTATTACATTATCAATATCAGTCAAGTGAATACTAATGATATCTAAATTAAACTTTTGTTTTTTATAAGAGCTGATCTAAATAACTATTAAATGTTGATACAAAACGTGTAAAAATTAGTTTACATTCATTAACAACATCTAATTAATTTCGAACATTAAAGCTTTATTGTAATTCAAAACTGATTAAATAACCAATTAAAAATTCATCATGTGAATACCTATAATATTTCAAATAATTTATGATTTCAACCTAGGTATATCATTAATACTTTTCGTAAATTTATGAATAACTATTACATGACTTTGTTATAAAGTTTATTTTAAAAGGTTAAGAATTTTAACCCTATGTGAAGAAAATTTAATAATTTTAACTAAGTAATGGAAAGAGTAACAATTTTAACTCAAAGTAATTGAAATATTTTAATATTCTAACTTCTTAAAATAAGGAAAAGAAGACACGATTTTAACCCTAAAAAGATTGAAAGTAACTTTTAAACCCCTATGTGAATTTAAAAGTCATAACCTATGAAACCAATAATTACTAAATACTAAGTAAAAAACACATGTTCTTATTAATAAAGAGTAGGTTGGTAAAAAACATACATTATTTTATATATCGTTGACAATTTTTTAAGACTAGTTAAAATGGTTGAAAATATGAATAAAATATTTTATTAAGAATATTAATTGAAAAAATTCTCATTTGAAATTCAAAAGTATATAAATTTGTTAATCGTCAATTAAAATAAACTCGTAAAATTATTGACTGAACTTATTTTTTAATAGAAAGTTATTCTTAAAACAACATAAAAATCATATTTCAATAACTTTCTTTAAATTAATTTTGAAAAAGTAGAAACCACATACTTGATTTTGATTGGCTGTTACTATTGACAACGACACTATTTTTCTATAAATTTAATCGCTAAACACAACAAACCAATAAATTTATTAAAATTATTAACATTTTCTTGAAAATTAATTTGAAAACGCACAAAAACTATTTTTCAATAAAACCTATTATTTAACTTAAAACCGCGTTATTGAAGATACTAATAATTTTATCAATTAAAATAATTACAATTTTCATGAAAATAATAATTTGAAAATGAAATTATAGAATACTTGATTTTGATTGGTTAATTCTATTTATTACCAATGACAACGACTCAAATTAATTCAAATTTTAATGTTCAAATTATTTTCTAAAATATTATTGGTACCGCATTTTGATAGGAAATCATTACTATTTAATCGAACATTAATTTTCATTATCTTTTTAAATTAAATCAACAAGTCAATTAAATTTATTATTAATGTGAACTTGTGCTAAATCACCGACTTATTTTATTTAACACTTATCCGAATCTAATTATATGCATTGTAAAACGCTACCACAATTCATTACTCTAAAGTTTTCTTATAAAGAATACCTCACCAATGTTTCCAAATCTAAAAAAGTTGTAATTATAACGATTCAAGCAAATAGATTGACTAGAAAATTTCCATGTACAATAAATATTAGTTAAATTGACTATCAAATGTCGTAATTTATGGTTACCGTTCAGTAAGAATTTGCTCTATAAAAATATACTAATTATCCCTATTAAAAGTTTAACAATTTATTGAACTACACATACTTTTCTTCAATACAAAATGAATTTAACAGTATAAGAAAAACAATATTTGTCCAAATGGATATCCAACCACCTTAAAATCTTCGATAAAATTTTAATGAATTTCTATTATAGTATCAATAAATACCACAAATCATCTACAAAAAGGATAAATCTACTCAATCCTTGAATTCATAGTCAGTAAGCTAAATAATTTAAGATTGAACATTTATTTTTAAGACGAGATTGATATTAATTTATTATGTTTAATGATTATTTTATAATTTTTTATGTAATAATTTAATTAACAATTGAAAATTTCATGTAAATATAATTTTTTAATATATCACATGCAAGTAACGTGAATCTATGAGGTAAACGAAACACTTACATTTATATGAAGTAAAAAGTATAATAATAATACCAATAGTACTAGTGAGTGATTTTGCTAAGTCTACGACTAAGTCGTAGACGTGTTGGGCGCTGATGGGAGCGGATTGGTATGGATTGGTACGGATGGGAGCGGATGGGTGCGGATGGGTGTGGATGGGTGCAGTTGGGTGCGGTTGGTTGGTGTGTGTATGAAATGTTTAAGAATGTAGGTGTGTGGAAGGTTCTAGAAGGTAGGTGTATCTGACGGGCTCACATCCTACTACTCCTATGTCAACCATCAAATTGTAGGTGCGTGGAAGGTTCTAGAAGGTAGGTGTGTGGAAGATGGTAGGTATATGGAAGGTTCTTAAAGGTAGGTGTGTTGATCCACAACTGCGTGACATAATAAGGTAGTTGTGTGATAGGTGTGTTGGTCCACAATTACGTGACATAATAACGGTTAGGTAACAGTCTCCGAGTAGTAACCAGTGACATAATAAGTGTGACCAGTGACATAATAAGTGTGTACTGACCAGTGGTCAAGTAACGTAATCATGAATTCACTGACCAAAGGTCAATTAGTAGGTAGCAACTAGTGGACAAAGGTCAATCTCCAGGTAGCAACAATGTGTGCAGAGGTCAAATGTTACACAATAATTACATAAGCCAAAGGGGGTTGTATCTGACGGGCTCACATCCTACTGTTCCTATGTCAACCATCAAATTTAATTCATTAAGGATAATTTAAAAAATTAATGAAGGTTTCCGTAACCAAATTTTATTCATACCTAAGTTAATTAGATGAGATCAATATTAAACCAGAACTATATAAGAACCTCCATCAAATAATGGGATTTTAGTAGCAATGTTGACCTGTTAATTTCCAGCTAGCAAGAAGCCCGACGATTTATAGATAGGTTAAATACAGAATCCATGATTAAGCATAACACCATAATAAAATTTAACATGGCATCAGAAATTAAAATGAGACAAGAGAATCAGTTCAAGATTTTCAATTAAAGAAATTTCATTTCAAATCCGAAATCTGAGTAAATCATAGTTTCCACGATCTTCTATACAATGGTTAGTTTGTCCAGAAGGGAAATAGTAGAATAATTCACATGCATCTTTTTCATCGCATATGAATAGCTCCTATAGCGAAGATAACTTAGACCCAATTACATATTTCCAGTTAACCATTGACCCGAATATCTCACTTTTCGAACGAAACCTGGGCAGCCATAATAAGACAGGTCCTGAAAACATGGTAAGATAAACTCAAGGTAATCAAGTATTAAATAAAGAACTCACCAACCGCCATAACCGAATGAAAATCGTGATATCGAACAAACGAGTACGACTAGAAAGAAAAAATAAGGTCACAAATCGGCCAAAAATGATACTCCTTAATTACCTGAAAACGTGTTACATTCTGCAAATAAATATTGATCATATTTAATATTCCAAAAATTATCAAATATCACTATTACTGACGCATAACAACCCACACAATCAAGCTTGGCACGAACACACGCACATATACCGTGTGATGCTACAGAACCAGTTCCACAGATTATACCACCACTTGTTTATAGACAGTTACGGCTCCACATTAAATAAATAATGCGTCTAGCGTATTAAAACTCACACCAGTAAGGTCCGCTAAATTAGGTCGATGACAATACACTGGCAGCAACAATAGAATCTTCGGTATTCCAGGTCAGACATCTACGAACCCCACAGTTCTCATTTGGCTTATCATTCTTATCACTTCTTTTGTTCATCTACATAGTTTGGGAAGTTTTAAATAAATTAATAATGAGTTATAAAGCAGAATTAAGCTTATTTATGTCGAAATAAAAAGTAGTTAACCACTATAATTCTTCAAATCGATCTTCAAATGTTATATTTTAAGTAATATTTTTATTCCGATAATTGTTGATGAAAAAGAAATTTGTCCTTATGTTTTCAACGTTTTCATGTCAACATGCAATATTTTTAAAATTCACGAAATAATATTTTCATTCAACGTTTTATTAAACTATTGAACGTTCAAAAACGCTAACAATTTAAGATATTTAGAAAAGTCTTCGCGGCGAAGCGGTTGCCCGACACTGTTCTATATCATCAACTATTCTATACAGAGGAAATAATTAAAATATGTAAGGTTTCTGTGTAAAGTTAGTTAACTTTAGAAGCTATTGCAGAATATCTACAACTGAAAAAAAGGAATAATTTAAAGTATTGTTAAAATCAAAAATGGGATCAGAATATTGTGTCATGTTATACATATATATACATGTGTGTGAACAAAATAAGACTCCTGGAGCTCTAATTGACTAAAAAGATAGCAGCACTTTAAATAAAGGACAATATATTCAATAAATAAAATAATTTAAAATAATGTCTAAATTTGAATTTAATTAAATTTATTTAAATTATTATCCAATCAAATTTTAAATAATTAAAATAAAACTATTAAAATAATGTATCAAATAAAATTGAATGAAATTTATTGAAAATAATAATTCAAAGAATTTTAAAAAAAATAAATTTAATCAAATAAAATAATGTCTCAAATTAATTTAATTTATTTAAATTTTTATCCAATCGATTAATTATTAAATAAAGGTAAAATAAATAAGTCTGATTTTAATTGAATTTTATTATTTTTTTTTAATTTTCATCCAAACAATTGTTTATTAAATCAAACTAAAATAAAAAATGTCTCAATTTGAATTGAATTTTATTTATTTAAATTTTTATCCAATAAATTGTTTATTAAATCAAATCAAATCAAAAATGCCTCAATTTGAATTGAATTAATTGTATTTAAATTATCATCAAATGATTATTAAAATCAATAAAATTTATTAAATAACGGTTCCAATTTAAATTGAAAAAAATTTATTTGAATTATTATCCAATAAATTTTTAAATAAATAAAATGTATTAAAATAATGTCTCAATTTGAATTGAATTTAATTTATTTAAATAATTATCCAATAAAATTTTAAATTAAATAAATTAAATAAATAAATGTCTAATTTAAATTGTTTAGAATTTATTTAAATTATTATCTAATGAATTTTGAAAAAAAATAAGACCAATTAAAATAATGTCTAAATTTGAAATGAATTTGATTTATTTAACTTATTATCCAATGAATTTTTGAATAAATTAAATAAAATAAAATTATGTATCAATTTGAATTGAATTTTATTTATTTAAATTTTTATCCAATCAAATGTTTATTAAATAAAATTAAAATATATAATGTCTCAATTTGAATTGAATTTTATTTATTTAAAGTTTTATCCAATTAATTGTCTATTAAATCAAATTAAATTAAAAAATGCCTCAATTTGAATTGAATTAATTGTATTTAAATTATCATCAAATGATTATTAAAATCAATAAATTTATTAAATAACAGTTCCAATTTAAATTGAAAAAAATTTATTTAAATGATTATCCAATAAATTTTTAAATAAATGAAATGTATTAAAATAATGTCTCAATTTGATTTGAAATTTAATTTATTTAAATAATTATCTAACGAATTTTTAAATAAATAAAATTAATATAAATAATTACTTAAATTGAATTGAATTTAATTTAATTAAATAATTATCCATAGAATTTTTAAAAAATAAAATGTATTAAAATAATGTCACAATTTGAATTGAATTGAATTTATTTAAATAATTATCCAATAAAATTTTAAATAATTTAAATTGAATAAATAAATGTCTCAATTTAAATTGAATAAAATTTATTTAAATTATTATCCAATGAATTTTGAAAAAAAATAAGACCAATTAAAATAATGTCTAAATTTGAAATGAATTTGATTTATTTAACTTATTATCCAATAAATTTTTGAATAAATTAATTAAATTAAATTAATTATCAATTTGAATTTATTTAAATTTATTTAAATTTTTATCCAATCAATTGTTTATTAAATAAAATTAAAATATATAAAGTCTTAATTTGAATTGAATTTTATTTATTTAAATTTTTATCCAATCAATTGTTTATTAAATAAAATTAAAATATATAATGTCTCAATTTGAATTGAATTTTATTTATTTAACTTAG